>CAJPEX010000073.1:0-177279 GCA_905338405.1 Notodromas monacha | reverse complement strand
AGCTGTAAATCACATACCCTCTGATGTGAAAGTGAATGGATGGTAAGATTTATTGCGTAATTTACAGTGATTAGTTTGCACAGCAGTGTGTCCAGGAATATTGATCAATGTGTGATAGAGTGAATATTTTGGAACATAGTACTGTGTGGCGGTGCGTTTGTGTACCTAAAAGCTCTCTGAAGCGGGATAAGAGATTGAGGGACAGGAAGTTGAGCATCTTGTGGATCCCTTTTCTTGTTTCACACTAGAGTATATCTTATGCTTCATTTTGTATGCAGTGACACATCCCGATATATGCAAACACCCTGACATACGGACAATTTGACTGAGGAACACTTGAAAACCCAAAAACTCAGGCCTGGAATTTGGACATTGGCTCAACTTAGGGACACTTCTCTGGAGTTTTCCAAATAAATCAAAACAATTTTATTTTTATTTTTGATATCTTTCAAAAAAATCCATTATCAAAAGCAAGCTGCTTTTGTGCTTCTTTTTCATGTTTTTTTCCTATCATTTGTGCATGTGAACAAGCAAAGAAAAACTTTTTCATTGCTTGTTCATCTCCTTTTATCATACCCAAAGATCAGATTATTTGTTATTTTTTCTGCACTGTTGTTTTCTATGCAACTTGATGTTAAGGGATACAATTTTTATGAAATTGTTTGAGGAATTATTCCCAACTTTTGACAAAAGGAGAACCAATTAAATATGTTAGCGTTTAGGTCTAAGGGAAAATGAGACTCAACGTAAGGACATTCCAACATCAGGATACTCTCTATGCACCATTTATGTCTGCATCTTGGGGTCTCACTGTATTAATTTTTTAGTGGCATTTTCTATGCATTGCAATTAATGTGTAGGGAAATCTTTCAAAATATGCATTCTGAATGCAATAATTAATGTCATATCTTCTTTTTAGAAGGGTAAATATCCTTGCATTCATTTTTATAAAGAACTGGGCAGCGTTTTCACCAGAAAAAGTGACTGAACTGTTCTCTACTTTCAGCAGTTTTTTTTAATTTGGGTGAGAGGTTTTGAAATTGTTAGGGGTTATCTCAATTCAAAGAAGTATTTTTTTCCAACAGTTCATGTCCAGTTCATGCCCAAAAGCATCAATAGTGACCCTGAGGTGCCTGCAGAAGACTGCCAAAGATTTGAAGAAAATACCCATTCATAAATCCAGCCATTCTCAAATGAAATAAAATCTCACAAACATTTCCATTTGAAGGAAATACCCAATTTCCACATGGATGGTTTTAGTAATGCAGTATATTTTGAACCAACACTTGAATGAATGAATGAACAGAAAACTTTATTTGCTGCTTTTCAGCGTTCACAAGGGATAACCAGAACTCCCGCATCCAAACCCCCTCCCCACCCAACCCAACTCCCCCAAATACATTCAATCATTTCAAAGCATGAAACAAAGCACAAACGAATGACAAAAATAAAAGAGAACACACTCCACAAAATAAAACTGGACATCCTACATGTATGTTGCATACACCCACTGAAGGCTGAAGACCTTGTGCTTTAAATAAACTTTTACTGCTGCTTTGTCTTCAATATTGGGGATGGGTGGGTGTATGCAACCAATAATTTATTTGTTCCTTCTTCATGTTGAAAACAACTTTTGGCCAAGAACCTCTGGAAAAGTTTGCATAGTACAGTCAACCTCCGCAAAACAGAACTCCCACCTAACAAAAGTTTGCAGAACAGACTGCCTCTGGAGATAGTTTTTCTCTTACATACTAGGCAAATACGCATTACAGACTTCAGTCTGTAGAAGTGTGCACCACCAGCAGAAATGGCTGCCTCCAGTCCTGCTTGCCTCCCAACTTAATTTGAAAATAGAAAATTATTATCTCTGTGAATGTGTGCGTGTTGTGCTTTTGAGTTCTTTTGGTTGCATTTTTGCTTGTTTTACATAAAAAATTTGCATAATGGACTATACAGTAGTCTGTTGCACAAATTAAGTACATTGTGTGGGGGTTGATTGTAGATACTCCTGCAGGTGGTACATTGCAATTTGACATCCCACAATCCAACCATCCTGTAACTTGGCAATTCAAATTTACTGCAAGGTAGACTTGCAATTTGACCTCTGTCCCACAATTTGACCTGCAGAGAGACACAAAACATCAAAACTGATGAAGAAAACACTGCATTTCACACTGTCTCTCAATTTCACAGCTTCAGAATATGACCCTAGCCTAGCAATGGATTAGGGTCAAATTTCCAAGTACCACTTGCTTTTTAAATTTTTACTTTTAAAGTGTGATTCTGCAAAACCTATTCAGAATGAATAATACATTCAAGAAATGCAAGTGGAAATCCTTCAAGTTTGAAAATTCACCAAATAAAAGTGAAATTCAGCAAAAAGCCACTCCAGTAACCAAAATGTTGACAATGTATAATATGTGTTTACATGCAAAGTCAAAGTTAAACCCAAGAGAATAAGTTCATGACACATTTTCACATTGGATATTCAATAACTTATAATTCAGGGCCCTTTATTCATTGTTCACCTAACTCACCTCCAAGAGAAGTTATCATAAGGTTGAGTAAAACCCACTTACTTCCCAGATAAATTATTATTAGGTTGAGTAAAACCTGTTGGGAATACATCCTCAACAAATTAAGATTTTGCGAGAAAATATTTTAAATTTGATTAGTTTTTAGGAAATGAAACACCAGAATTTGGTTGGGCTACAACTGGGGTGAAAATCACCCTATTTTAAAGTTGGTGTAATTCAAAGTTTCAAACACACAGTCAATACACACAATATTCATAAACACACAGGAGTTTCTTGTATGAGAGCTCAGAGAAGAGTGAGTATTTTGATGAATTTTAGAAACTAGAAAAACTGTCCTCCAAGGACAAATAACAGAACCAGCTTTTGGAGTAAAAAAAACTGCCTTGGAGACTTCCAGAAAGAGTGTGTGCAAACCAAGGTCTTTCCCAATTCACACAGAGATGCACAAGGACAAGTCTTTCCCAAGAATTTGGACTCCCAATTTTATCATTCAGCATAACTCTAGAATTATTTGGGACAAGACCCACTTACTGCATCACTGTGAGAAATAAGATACTAGTACATTGTAGACTTTGCGTCCTTATGTTCGTTTACGTTGCAAGTGAGGTCTGCTTGTTTCCTTATTCATAATCAGATGAAATTTACGTCCTTAAAATCATGAGAATACTTGGGAAAGGAATTTTTCACAGCACATGTGCGAGGTTCTGTGGGATTGCAATAGTTGAACTTGGCGTTGGAATTCTAAGCGCGCAGTGTCAGAAGAACCAGCCAGGTTCATGTTTGAGTGGGGTTCTAGAAAAGTTCCTGCTTTCTGCTCTAGATTAATTCACCAGCATAGAACAGCAAGTTTCTAGGAATGATGAGAAATTTAGTATTTCATACCCCGTTCATTTGCAAGCTTGATATAACCTTGTTTTTATGCGAGTGTGAAATTAAATTCAAATTTTTGAACCTAGAAATGGAAATTTATTTAACGATAAATCCATCATTAGGCCACATCATTTGTATGCTCTCATTGTAGAAAATTATTGGTATAGGGGAAAGCCTTTTTGACCTAAGAGAAGCCTTTCTTGCAGTGGAAAAATTTTATCTTGATTTGGACTAGAACAAAATTACAGTGATACATTATTGCAAAGACCTCGTCGGGAAAGAAATTTTTTTTTTATAATTTTATTTCTAAAATATCCTACTTTATTTCAGTTTTTGGAGTAAAATAATCGAAGAATTGCGTTTTATCGACAAAATGATAAAAGTTCCAATTTCAAAGAAATGGTAATACGAAATCCTTGGTGCCTTATTATTGGAGCACTTTTTTGACTATATTTTCAGTTAGGATTGATAACAGTGCATAAATTTCCAAACTAAAAGCCCAATTACGACAGAAAATGAGAAGAGGTTCTTCAATTTGTCTTGCATTTTTTTCTCTTTTAGCCAGTCAACTAAATCAGCATTTTTTGCATGCGAGATTAAAGATGCGTTTTCTGAGATGAACCGGGATTTTCAATTAAGTGAAATCTAAGGAGTTCATCTCACCGAAACTTTAAACACATTCCGTGAATAATTGAAGAATGTACGCGTTTTTATTTTTATTTTTTTTCATGGCGTTTGAAGAACTTCAGTCAGCTGAATAAGTTAGAAAAAACGAGCAGCAGCCATTTTCTGGTGAAATTTCAGGAAGAGTCTTAAAAGAACACGATTCTCCATTTATTTCTTCGGGCAGAATCAGAAGAGAAAAATATTAATTAAAAAAAAGCAGAAAGGTAGCTTTCGTTTCTTCCGTTTTTTTTCGTTTTTTTCAGAAGAAGAAAAATATTTATTAAATGGCAGATTTTTTTTTCATAGCGAAATGCGCCAACTTTCACCCGGCATTTCTGCGATTGATGTGAGAAAGTTTCAAGTGGGTCCCTTTCCGACCGGAATTTAGGCGCGTGTGAAGATAATCGTTGACGTTCGAAGATCCCCTCGTTTTGAAAATTTGTTTGTTTGTTCTGGGGCCACAATAGCCTTCGTGGCAGGGGTTGAAAGTTTCTTTCGAGGAGAGATATTTTTGAACACTTGATTTTCCCTGGTGCTGCCGGGACGCCAGAGTTAGTTACGGGCGCGAGGTCGGCCTTGACACCATACCACTACATACAGACGCGGCAGTGGATATATATCGTGGTACCATCACTATCATCACCAACAGATGGTGTTTCTCATTCTTTTTCTGGTAGTACGTGGCTGAAATGGGATATTGCAATATGATTCGGGTGGGTGAGATGGACGACGCAGATTCACGCTTCCAGGAGTCCAAATATTGTGCAGTGCAGCAGTGAGACTGCAAGATGGGGGAAGTGATTGATGGTACCTCAACAATGTCCCTATGTTGGAATGTCTGCATTTTGAACCTTGCTTTCCCCCATAGGCATCACTGGGAAGTCATTCCATTGGTCCTCTGGTTCATGGAAAATTAGGAATACCAGCGAGACCCCCAGATGCGGACATAATCGGTGCATCAAGAGTGTCCCTATGTCGGATTGTCCCCAAGTCAAATCTTGTTTTCCCATAGACTTACATTGTGTATTTTTTTATTGGTGTTTTATGGAAGAAATATTCTTCAGAATTTCACAACAACAAAAATTTGCCACTTGAATTTGATTCAATGAATATCTATTTCAAACCAATAAGAACATTTGGAACATTGAGTAGAGTACCTCTGTAAAGTAAATTGAAAAGTTGGCATCTGGAAAAATAACATCCATGTCACAAAGAGAGCTAGAAGGAAGTCCCTCTGCGCTATACGGCATTTTTAAAATTAGCTTAATGGATGGGAAAATGATGGGAAAAGTACCAAAGAATTTTTCTTGCATAGATCTTAGGTTGGAAACATCTGTTTTGTGCAATTAAGCCTTATAAAAACCAATTTTACTAAAATTTATTTTGGAATTTTATCCAGCAATGTCCCCAGGTTGAGTCAGTGTCCTCATAATGGGTCTTTTTTATGATTTTTTTGTTGAAAAATAAATGTCCCCATGTCAAATTGTCCTCATGTCGAGGCATCCACATGTGGGGGTCTCACTGTAAATCTACCAAAAAATAAAATAAAATGTGTTACTCAAACCTGGGAAAAGCCTTTCTTGGACAAACCAAAATTCATTCTTCAGAGAAAACCTTTCTAAAGAGAGGCCACCTGTATATACAGTAAACTGTAGGTGGTAGTGCAATTCCATCTCCCACAATTTGACAGTCAAATTTACAGGGAAGTTGACTTCCAACTTGACCCCTGCCCCAAAATTTGACATGTAGATAGATGCAAAATGTCAATTTTATGTAGAAAACATTGCATTTAATTTTGTCTCACAATTTGACCATTTCAAAATTTGACATGTAGCCTAGCATTGTAAGGTTATTGTAAAATTGCAGGGTACCACCAGCATATGCTTGTATGCTTCAAGCATGGATAATTTATGATAAATAAGTTGAATTACTACAACTGCTTGCTCTAAAACAAAATTCAAGGGACTAAGAAATTGCATTTTAAAGGAAATTTTGTTCTGACAAACCCCCTTTAACATTTTGACAATCCTAATCAACCAAGAAAGTCATTACCAAGAAAATGTTTGTACCCTAGATATTTGTGGAGAGATTCCATCTGTTTACAAAAATCTGAGGTTTCTGAAGAAAATTCCATTTCTTGAAGACACCACAGTGTAAGAATTAGGTTCTTCATCCCCTTGCTATTTTGACCTGATTAAATTTTTTCATATTGATAATAAGGTGGACTCTCTCCACTACAAAATTCAAGGTCTAGAAAAAATTAGTCATAGAGAGACTGTTGTTGCAGAGAACTCTTATGACATGGAGTGAAAACCCAATTGCTGGGCCCACAAAAAATTATATGCGGAGAAAATCATTGTAGACAAGATGTTGTACACAATTGAGTGCCAGTTTATAAGGTGGAATCTCTCTGCAATAAAATCCAAGGGGCCTGAAAAATTTTCTGTAGAGATTTGCTATTCAGACCATACATATGAGACCACAAAAAATCATTACACAGAGATAATCAGTGTAGACAAGATTGTTGTAGATGTAGCAAGTCCACCTGTATTTTTATCAGTCTGTAGCATGAATTATTCTTGTTATAACATTACTTGCATACAGTGAAAATATAATTTTTCATAAAGTTATTGGCACCCTCAGAAATTTCACCACTTTTTGTGATGAATAGATTTCTTCAAGTTGATAATACAGAGTATGTGAATATTTGTACATAATTTGCGAATATATTTGTGGTATGTAAAGTGTCAAGTGTGTCACAATTGATCACAATGATGCCTCATCATTTAGTGGTTTGTAGTTAATTCATCCAGATTCAATCTGTTGATGTTATTTTCAAAATAGGGATCCTATAGTGAATTTCCCCCCAGAAATTTCAGAGAAGCATGACGTGATTATGTGCCAATTTAATGACTATAGCCAGCAAAGAATTATGATGAGACCAAAAATGATTCTAAGAACAAAGGCTCTCTCTCTGTGTAATCTGAGAGATCGTTAAATTATCTCCAGAAAATTGTGAATTCCATTCTGAGTTCGAAGTTAACTTGCCATACTTACAATTGAGTGCCAGTTTATAAGGTGGAATCTCTCTGCAATAAAATCCAAGGGGCCTGAAAAATTTTCTGTAGAGATTTGCTATTCAGACCATACATATGAGACCACAAAAAATCATTACACAGAGAAAATCAGTGTAGACAAGATTGTTGTAGATGTAGCAAGTCCACCTGTATTTTTATTAGTCTGTAGCTTAAATTATTCTTGTTATTACTTTACTTAAATACAGTGGAAATATAATTTTTCATAAAATTATTGGTACTCTCAGAAATTTCACCACTTTCTGTGACGAATAGATTTCTTCAAGTTGATAATACAGAGTATGTGAATATTTGTACATAATATGCGAATATATTTGTGGTATGTAAAGTGTCAAGTGTGTAACAATTGATCACAATGATGCCTCATCATTTAGTGGTTTGTAGTTGATTCATCAAGATTCAATTTGTTGATTTTATTTTCAAAATAGGGATCCTATAGTGAATGGGATCCTAAAGCATGACGTGATTATGTGCCAATTTAGCACTAGAGCCAGCAAGGAATTATGATGAGACCAAAAATGATTCTAAGAACAAAGGCTCTCTCTCTGTGTAATCTGAGAGATCGTTAAATTATCTCCAGAAAATTGTGAATTCCATTCTGAGTTCGAAGTTAACTTGCCATACTTTTAATGATAAATTCAAACGCGGGGCTGGGATGATGGTGATTAAAAGTAGGCCTTCTCATTAATACAATTGCAAACTTCCAATGCTGCTCTCAAGTTTGTCTTCACTGAAGAAGGTTCCAAACCTTTAAATGCTGCTGGGGATTAGAATTATAAAGTTTCATAAGAAAATGCTTGATACAGGGATCCTCTTGGAATTAATTAAACTTATTTTCCTCTTTTCAGATGCATTTTGTAGAGGGATTTTTGAATTGAGTTAATAGTTTTAAAATAACTAATGCCTCCTTGTGATAGTTTGTACAGTTGTGTGTTTTCTCCTTAGACTATATTTTGATACAGATTTGTTAACATTATTGTCTATAGGGAATTTGGGCATGCATACAGGTAGACTCTTTCTACAAGGATTTTGTCTAAAACAATTTTTTCAATACAAAATTGTTTGTTGAGTCCCACAGGGCTCTGCATGCATCTTGAACAGATGAGATTCTCTGCCACAAAATTTCCTTCCCAGCAATTCTGTTTCTGGTCCTCTGAATTTCATTCTAGAATGTCCATATTCTGTTTATGCATAAATATCTTAACAGGTGGTACCCCACAACTTAACCATAATCCATTGCTGGACTAAGGTAAAATTGCAAAATTTTTTACTTGGGAAACACTGTGTGAAACTAAGTATGAGCAGCACAAAAATACTAGAAGAAACGGCTGGAGCAGGTCAAGTTGTGGGGCAGAGGTTTAATTGCAAGTTAACCTCCCATTAAATTTGACCATCAAATTGTAGGATGGGCCAATTGTGGAAAGTTGATATGGAATGCAGCACCTGCATATAACATTTTTTGTAATTCAGAAGACTTAGGATTCTCACAATTACTTAAAGAGGTGGTACTCTTTCAAATATCAGAGGATTGGGAAAAAGTGTTAGCTGCGTATGATGCCTCCTTGAAAATTATTCTTGAATTTTTCACTCAACTGAAAATTATGTTGGAACTTGTTTGGCACTTTGGACTTTAATTTGCGCTCAGTAATTGCCTCATTCTGTGATTATTGTTACTATCAGAAAAAGGATGGCAATTCATTATTTATGCATTTGGATGTAATGTTATGTATTTTCTTGCATTTTTATCACATTATATGTATTGAACTATTTTTGATAGGCTGCAATGCATTGAATGTATGTGTGGAAAAAATTTTGAATGCTGAAAAGCAGCAAATAAATTGTGAATGTATCAAATAAATTGTGTGTGTTTGTATATACAGTCAACCCCTGTCTAACGGACTTGATTTGTGCAAGGGACAAGTCTGTTAGACAAAAAGTCCTTTACACAAATTCAATTACATCAAATATTAAAAATTTCAATTAATTTTCAACACTAATATTAAACCAAAAGAAGTCTGTTTGGCGGATTTTGTCTGTTGGGCGGGAGGAAAAACTGCTTGCAGAGCTGGTCTGTTCAGCAAAAATCCCTTACACGGGAGGTCTGTTAGGCGGGGGCCACTGTATATATAAGTGCATATGAATATATAGAGGTCAGTGAACCATGTACAAGTATGAAGGCATGAACTGCATGATGATGTGTGAGAAAGTGGGATGGACTGGGGTTGCCAAGGCAGGAGGGGTGGAAGAACATACCCCCTACTTGAAACAGTTGTGCTGTGTGCTTAGCATTATTGGTATGTGTGTGATGTGTGTGTGTGTGTGTGCCTCTCATTCCCCAGCAGTGCCCAGGTGCTCTTGAGGAACATGACCCTTGTGCTTTATTGGAGTGGGTCTGACCCCCTGAGTGATAAATCAGAAACTCCCCTCTTGTGACCTGCTTTCCCTGGTGCACCTGCTGCATGGTGCTGGTGCTGCTGGGCCCTGGCCCACCAGGTGATACAAGGGCTGCTCATTTTGATGAGTGGGCCCTGGAGGATTCAATCAATGATCTCTTTCCTAGATATCCTTGTGTCCTATCCTATGCATACTGGCACCTTCTCATGTGATGTAGAAAAAGATAGGGGAAAAACAACGACAACACCTGAGAGTCTTGGCACTTTCTGATGCTGTTTTCGAGATTGATCAATGACCTAAACCAGTATGAGTCCATTTGCTAAACCGCAAGCCAGTTTTTTTTTGCAAAAAAAGCTATTCTCAAAATCTGGTGCATTTTCTTCGATCACAAATTATGTTTTTCTTGGCTGAAAATTTGCAAAACCGTAGAACTCTTGTTGTCAATGCTTACATATTTTATTGATATTCATAAACATTTTCTTGGTGTAACTCATGTTGCAATACTATAAAATGTATTTTGCTTCCAAAAAACATGCTTTTCTTGCCCCTTTTCAAGTACAAGTGAACCATTCTAAGCCAAATTATATTTTGAGCGTTTTTAGTGTGAAAATATGGACTGATCTGTGTTCTGTATTTGAAATAATTTTCTGGCTTAACTGATGAAACATTTTATTGCAAAAAGGTGTCAATTTGCTTCTGAAAATCTTTAAAATAAATTGAATTTGGTGCTCTAAAATGTGTTCTTATCAGATAAATGCCCCAAAAGGAATGGAAAGTTTGGCCAAGAGAGGTTGGCCAAGAAAACCAGAGTGCTCTATGTTAGAGAGGTTTAAAATACATTGATCTCAATGGAATAATCCAGTGATTCACTAGAAACTTTAATTGGGAGTTTTTTTTAACTTGGAGGGGTGTAAATGTACAATATTCTTGCTGGAAAAAATACCATTTGCATGTAGACTTTTGCATGTTGTATAACTCATGAAAAGTGCTCATTATTAATTTTTTTTCTGGAAGTGATTTTGCTGGGAAAGTGTTTAGAGTGTTGCATTTGTGGTTGTGATGCTGCTAAATTGACTGAAGTTGTGGACAATCATAGTTGTGCCTTCTTTGAGTGTTCCATAGAGGAATCAATTGTTTAAAAGAGGTTATTTTTCAAAGTTTATCATTATATAGGTGTGTGTTATGTGTGCCTGATTTCGTTGAATGCATCTATACATAAAGGATAGGATGTTTGATCAGTGGAAAAGAAGGAACCTGTATATGGAACCCCACTGTCATATCTCCCACACATGTGTTAACTGTGCTCTGGTGTTATTGTTTCTGTCCAGGGAAGAAAGAGAGGGACAGAAAAAGAAAGAAAGAGAGGGAGAGGAAGAAAGAGAACCCAGGATGAGGTTCTTTCTCTGGGCAGACATTTCATGTCCCTTGCAGTGCAGTAAATCCCTTATTGCGGCCCGAAAGATGCTTATTTAGTTGCATCAATGTAAAATTTCGGGGGTGGGGGCAAAAAGGGGGGAAGAAGTTCCTAGTCAGCCATTTTGGGGCCCTCATGCGGAACATGGTGATGTGCTCTTCACACTTTGGAGTGTTGTGTCCATGCGCTTGTTCATGTGTGGGAGAAAATGCTATGCATGTGGAGCCATCCAGCAGCACGCTGTAAGTATTGCTGTCATTTGCACGCTTGTCTTATTCATTGATTACAAATTTTTTTTCATTTTTCATCCTTTTATACTCATCCCTTCCAACCCTGATTTTTTCCAAGTCACTGCAGAGCAGTGTTCCCCAACCTGTTTGGGCCCAAGGTCTGACAAAGTTTAGAAATAAATTCTGCAGACCTTCAAAGTGTAAGAAAACTTTTGCAGACTCAGAAAAGTTTTTTTGTAAGACTTTATGGAAGGTATGTGAAAAATTTCTTCATTTTTTCAAATGGAAGAATCAATGACGCAGTTTTAGTCCAATTGTCTTCAAAAAAATCAGAAATGTGGGCTTCAAGAAATAAAAAATTGAAGTTTTCCCAGAATGAAAGATTAAAATAATATACTTCAGCAATTGGAAATTTGTCTAAAGTTTTACTCAGCAATAAGCTGATGCATATTTTTAATCAGATAACTTCAACTGTCATTGTATTTCCATAATTTAAGATAAAGATAACAGACTGTATTGCTACTTTTGATAAACTTATTGTCCCAAAGAAATTTTCCTGCTGACTGACAAAAACTTCTTTGGACCATGGGTTTGGGAACACTGCCCTAGAAATATTTTCTCTCAATCAACAACAATGAAAAACTCTCTGGAACACTACTCCAATCATTCAAAAAAAAGAGAAATTCAAGTTTCTGTTCCATGCTATTGGCAGACAGGTGCATCTACTATAATAAAGTTACTTGCCGTCCTTGGTTCGCACTTTTTTTAATTTTCACAGGCCCTCCCTTCCTTCCAGCGCCTTACCTCCCTCCCACAGAGCCCCAGAGAGGCCTGCAGGAGGGTCCCGTTTCCCGGCGATTTAACTTTTAAAAATTGTTACAAATTCAATTTTTGATAAAATGCACTTTTTAAAACTTTAAAAGAAGCGCCAAGTGCTCTTCACACTTTGGAGTGTTGTGTCCATGCGCTTGTTCATGTGTGGGAGAAAATGCTATGCATGTGGAGCCATCCAGCAGCACGCTGTAAGTATTGCTGTCATTTGCACGCTTGTCTTATTCATTTATTACAAATTTTTTTTCATTTTACATCCTTTTATACTCATCCCTTCCTACCCTGATTTTTTCCAAGTCACTGTGAGCAGTGTTCCCCAACCTGTCTGGTCCCAAGGTCTGACAAAGTTTAGAAATAAATTCTGCAGACCTTCGAAGTGTAAGAAAACTTTTGCAGACTCAGAAAAGTTTTTTTTGTAAGACTTTATGGAAGGTATGTGAAAAATTTCTTCATTTTTTCAAATGGAAGAATCAATGACGCAGTTTTAGTGCAATTGTCTTCAAAAAAATCAGAAATGTGGGCTTGAAGAATGAAAAAATTGAAGTTTTCTCAGAATGAAAAATTAAAATAATATACTTCAGCAATTGAAAAATTTGTCTGAAAAGTTACTCACCGAAAAGTTGATAAATATTTTAATCAGATAACTTCAACTGTCATTGTCTTTCCATAATTTAAGATTAAGATAACAGACTGCATTGCTACTTTTGATAAACTTATTGTACCAAAGAAATTTTCCTGTTGACTGACAAAAACTTCTTTGGACCATGGGTTTGGGAACACTGCCCTAGAAATATTTTCTCTCAATCAACAACAATGAAAAACTCTCTGGAACACTACTCCAATCATTCAATACAAGAGAAATTCAAGTTTCTGTTCCATGCTATTGGCAGACAGGTGCATCTTTCTTATAAGGTATTGGTCCCCCATCCTTAGAACGCATTGCAAGATTTTCACTAGATTTTGCGATAAATACATGAAGGGATTCTACAAACAAGACTGGGTACAAAATAAAAATCATCCATTCAGCAAGATGAGTTTTTATCATGAAAATATTTCAGCATGAAAAACATGATTTGATTTTGCATTGGTTGCAATTGCAAAATATGCAAGGCATCCCTGAAATTCATAGAAATCCTTGCAAAACCTGCTGGTAACAAGTCTGCATAATTCTAGCGCAGTAATTCCACAGCTTATTTACAAGAAATTTCAGACATAAAATTGAAGAGATGCTTGCAATTTTGAGCTCTTAACTTTCTGAAATTCACAAGCTTATGCGCCAGAAAAAAAAAGCAACACTTTAGATTTTCATGCACAATTTTTGCCTTAAATCTAAAGTAAATTGAACTTGCCGAAATTTTTAAATTTTTCATTTGTGAACTTTTCGATTGTTTTACTGTATCTGCTTTTTGTAAATCAGGGACCTACTGAAGTAAATTTAAAATATACCTCTGTTTGTGTAGACCTTTCTTTGACTATTTACACTAAAGAAGGATTTACATAATTCATATATCCATCTTATCCTGACATATTGCATATTATTTTTATGCAGGATACACAAGAATAAGAGTGTTGTGTTGACCTATGATGACCAAAGCAGGTCAAGTGAGTCACAAAGAGATATATGACTCTCTTTCTCCCTTGGGACGTGTTGCTTTGTTATTCAGGGAGGATGTATATTTTTCTCTTATGTATATAACTGTATCATCCAAATTTGGATGATGGTGTTGTGGACCCTTTGGATTCTTGCTTATAGTTACATAGCATGAGGCTTTAAGTTGGAATGTTGGTGTATCAGAAAGCTTTTGATGTACATCTGTGCGCATTGTGATTAGGCTGATATTTACAATACTGATGAGTATTTTTATTGTTGAGGCTTATGGCAATAAAACAGTTTCATTTCAAACCATGTGCAGTGAATGGATGAATAAGCTTTGGTAGATATTTCAGCATATATATGTTGATTACCATTGATGAATTTTCTCGCATTGTGGTCTGAGACTTTGAATAATACTGAGTATACTTTCCTACTATACATGTACAGCATTTGTATCAAGTGTCATATACAATAGAAACTCATTTTAAGGAATTAACTCCTACAAAGAATTCGTTTTTAAAGTCAACAGTGGCTTTCTTTTTTAAATTTCTACATAAAATATCCTTGTTATAAGAAAACTTTTATCCTGGTCTCAATGGTTTTGTTTCAACAAGAATGATTGCACTTTAGAGAATATAAATTGAGCATCAACTTTGTGATTTTCATGAAAACTATTCTCTGAGTGAACCAAGATAAATTCTGCAGGTGGAAAATGAGGGAAGAGTTTCCAGCACTGTCACCTGCATGGATGAGAGACCCACAAAAAGGGGCTTGATCCATGTTTTCCAGAAATTTCTCTTTTGGGCACAAAAGGATTCCCTCAACAGAAAAAAAGGTCTAGGTAATAATATACTTCAGAGTTCTGCTTATAATTAAACTACTCCTGTCTTGTAAAATGTTGCTAATGCTTGCTGGAAGGCATGGCTGTTGGACTCAGTGTTGCTTCTCATGCAGTATTATACAGTATATATGTACTTTATATATATCACTATAGTCTCTGCTGTTGAGCATTTTTGATAGGGAATAAAACTAGTGACTTGACTATAATGCTTCTGTGTAGGACTTTTTCCATAACTCTAGTTTGTAAATTGAAGTTTGCGTGAAGACATTTGAGAATGAGCATAAAGGGGAGGAACATGCTGTTCACTTTAATTGTTCATTCAATGAAGCTTGACTTCTTGAAATATATAGATTTTTTCCACAAAAAAATGTGAATTATTTCAACCCAAAATATACCTGCAAAAAGTATGTCTCAAACATATTATTTGAAAGTAATTTTCTGTCAACTCCCGCACAACAGACCCCCTTTGGAGGTGGTTTTCCCTCCTGCACCAAGGACTAAATCTGCATAACAGACTTCTGTTGGTTTAAAATTACAGTCAACCCCCGTCCAACGGACTTGATTTGTGCAATGGGCGAGTCTGTTAGACAAAAAGTCCTTTACATGAATTCAATTACATAAAAAATTAAAAATTTCAATTTTCAACACTAATTTTAAACTAAAAGAAGTCTGTTGGGCAGGAGGAAAACTGCTTGCAGAGCTTGTCTGTTCGGCAAAAATCCCTTACAAGGGAGGTCTGTACCAAAAGAAGTCTGTTGGGCAGGAGGAAAACTGCTTGCAGAGCTGGTCTGTTCGGCAAAAATCCCTTACACGGGAGGTCTGTTAGGCGGGGGGCCACTGGTAAAAAGTTTTAAAATGTAATTTTTGAATGTAATTGAATTTTCATTAAAGACATTTCACACATATGAATTGAGTCTGTTCTGTGGGGTTGGCTGAACTCAACCCAATGGGCTTAATGCTTGCCCATTGCGTTGAGGTTTAAAGGATAGATGGTATGTGGGGATGTCGGGGGGTGTCGAACACAAACTATATACTTGCTGTTTGGGATTGTAAACACTCTGTATATATATACAGTATATATACATGTTATTGAATAAAGAGATAAGACGAACAAAAAAAAGAAAAAGAAAATTAGAGGGGGTGTCATGGTCTCCTCCGGGGGTGGGTTATATGGTCGTTATTGGCAGGCATCAGGCAGGGCAAAGCTGAGATCTTTAGGGTGCTGGGCTCGGCGTGCCTCAGCCCCGACATGTGATGGGTGTTTTACTGTCGAGCTTATCATCCATTCGTCCGCACCTGGATGCACCTTTCTGCCGTAGCCTGCATCACTCCAGACGGTGAGTCGCATGTCTGCACCATCACCGCCAAAACACACCCACACCGACACACACACACACACACACATGCACACCAGCAGGTGTATACCAAATACCAATCACCAACACCGCCACCATAACCCTCATTGCCATCTTCACTCAAGTACTTTAATGTACTACATCATGCACCTTTTTCTCTCAAAAAAATTGAGGGGAAAAAGCTGGGTACATATTATTGTGCCATAACACAAAGAAATGGAAATTTTAAAATATAGATCCCATTGTATTATGTGGGTATATATACGGTTTTTGAAAACAAATTTAGAACTGTAGGTGTGCATTATGCAGTGAAATCTCATTACAATAAAAAGCTTTTATAGGGAATTCAAAGAATTTGCTGTAAAGAATAATTGATTATGACAAAATTTTAAAAATTGATAACTGCAAACAGATTTCACATCAGGCCTGTTTATACAGTAAATGGTGAGATTTTGTTCATCTGGCATTGTCAAGTTTTTCACTTTTATTAGAAAAACTGATGGATTTTCTTCAAATACAGTCAACCGCAGCACAACAGACCATCTGCACAATGGATTTTTGCACACCATCCATCCTCTGCTGGAGGCAGTTTTCCCTCCTGCACAATGGACTAAATCTGCATAACAGACTTCTGTTGGGTTGAAAGCAATGGTACAAGGCAAACATTTTAATTTTTTAATACAGTTGAACCCCCCTAAGACAAATACCTCCCTGAGTCAAATTTTTTAAAGTCCCCCTTTGAATTACCTTAGATTCAATGCTTTGAAAGTCTTTCCTAACTCAAAGTCTTTTCCTCTTATGAAGCTCCATTATTCAAATTTTCTGAGGCCTTTTGATTGACGTCTTGATTTTCTTGAAAGGGGAAAGAGAAAAAAAATTAAAAAATAGGTTTATTTGATATGTTTTGAAATTAAGTAAATGACCAATCCTTGCATCCAAGTTCAGCATCCTATCAACTCATTTGAAAAGGCCCAAAATATCATCATTATTGAGTTTATGGGATTCTTTTATGTTTTTCATAACAAATATTCTTGGTTATATTATGAAAACATCTCTGTGACTCAAAACCTCCTGAATTCAACTTTTTTGGTGGTCTCTTGAAATTTGACTTGAAGAGGTTCACCTGTAATTGAATTCACATAACAGACTCTTCACACAACAGACTAGTCTTTTGCACAAATCAAGTCCATTGTGCGTGGGTTGACTGTATAGCTTCAATGATGCCTTCCCTCAGTTGCACCAGTCTTCTTCATTCGTGGAGGTCAATGTGAAAAAATATACAGGATTCCCAACTTATTAGGCCTTAATGCAAAAATCAGAGTTTTTGAGCTCAAGGCACATGTGCACAATATTTTGCAAATATATCCAAACTAAGCTGCAGAAGGGTTAGTAGGGAACCTCTCTTTTGATGAAAACAATTGATAATTAATTTAATCAAGCTTGATTTATGTTTAAATTCAAATTCCATTATTGTTGTTTTTTTAAATGTAGTATTGCAGTTTTAGAGACATGAAAAATGTTTGTCTTACTGATGGTGGATAAGGTTTTATAAAAACTCTAGGGTGAAAAATCTGAGCATGCGTCTTACTCAAGGGTGTTTGGTACTCATCAAATAAATATGACCTACTACATATACACAACACAATTGTAACAAGGATATATACTAATGCTATGACTTGATCTTTTTACATGATAATGACTCATGACATGACAGTCCATGAATCTGTCCCTGTATTTCCCACATACCTGTCATGTGTATGTCCAGTTGTCCACTATTGAATATGCATTCCATTCCTTTTCTTCCTTTTTTTTTTTTTTGGGACTGAACCCTTATTACTTCTGTGATTTTTTTCATGCTCCCCTAGTTCTTTTTGCCTCAACATGGACGTCTTGATTCTGAAATCTTCTTTTGACAGTACATAGGTGTCGCTGGCATTTTTCATGATTGGGAAAGTCCAAAAGTAATGTATTTCTTTCATGCATCAGCAGTGTTTGTTTCTTGATGCAGCGTGAATGTTTTGATTGTAATTTTTCTTTTTTTGAAGCGACTTGATGTCACCTGAATTTGTTTCCATACGTTCAAAATGTGGCCAAAGGTGGTCAGAACATGTCAACTGTCAAGGTCTCTATTGACGTATATGCAAATTATACTGTCTGAATTCCTTCATAATTAGGTTATAATCTCGAAGTCTGTCCGGATTCAGGAATTCTAGTTTAAGAGGTTTCCAGTGTAAGTACGTGGGGATGCAGGTGACATCTGTGAAACATTTCCGGCAGCAACATTCCGAATTAGGAAATAAATGTAAATTTGAATTGTGTTACGCTTTGCTCGGTTCGAAGTTCAAGGTATATTTAATAAGTTTTAGGAATAAAATCAGCTCTGTGAGAATAATTAGCGCTTTGATTATCTCAAGAATCGATCTTTCTTTTTTTATTTGCGATAATGAGATTTTTTTATTATTCCACGATTCTCTGTGGAAGTTCCAATCATTGCTTTTTATTTTTTCCATGCCCTTTGAATTTTGATGCGATTCAATTTTCTTCAAAAAGTATAATTTAAAGAAGGGTTTTTGAGTTTAGGGTTTTGATGTTTTGAGTGAGACTATAGGGATTATTCAGGTGAAATATCAAATCCATTCCATATAAAAGACGTTCGGGCGTTGAAGTGAAGAGAACTTAATTTTTGATTGATCTTTCACTGATTTTTACTTTATGGCCATGTGCTTCCATCTTCACTTTTACCTTCGTGAGTCGTGATCATTTTCTTCTTTATTTCGTCTTCGAATGTTCGTCATTTTTCTATTTGCTGCATCATGCGGAATGAAATCCGATTTTTTCAACCGAAATAAATTTCCGCATTTTTGAAGAGATTTGAATTTCTCTCTGTGAGAAAAAATGGTTCCGGAAAATGCGTTTCAAACCTTTCAAACACGAATCTTTGAAAGCGACTCATGATGATCATTATTTTTGCGAATCATTTCCGATCAGAATAATTATTTGGTACTTGTGAACAAGAGGTTGATTCGAAGTCTGGTTTGGCTTGACAGAAATCGGGAAGGGTTTTTATATTATATGAAAATTCTTATCGAAGTATTGAAGTTTTAGCAATGTAGTGTACAAATGACTCAAGTTGAAAGACATCGCAATGTATTTCTGCTGGGAATGGCATTGATGAGCTTCGTATAAAGGTGTTTATATACATGTCCTTAAATTTGACTATGTAATATCCAGAACTGAGATTGTAAGTTTTTTCTACTAAATTTGACATACGACAACCGTTTTCATAAATTCGAAAACCCACTTTGAATTTTTATATGACAAACCCATGCATCTAAATAAAACCTCAGCCGAAATTTCCTAAATCCTTATTCTTTAGTGAAAAAGTTTGATTGTCAACATTTTTTTTTTTACTCCGAGACTTCAAACCTTGTCTAAACATTCATTTTTCCCTGAATCATTGATTGTGTTGCTGTTTGACAAAAAAAATTCCAAACTGAACGGAAGCGAATCGTTTCCATCAAAGATAAATCCCTTGTTTATTGAAATAACTAGCAACACGTCCGTTGGTTACAACTTTAATTCGATAAAAAAATCCAGTTTTCAAGTCACTTCCTTGAAAAATTGAAATAAATATCCTCCTTTCTGCCGAGTATTCAGTTTATTAAAAAACCCTCAACAATTATTGTAGATAATTTTTTTTTCATTATGGTCGGTGTAAAATGGAACCAGAGGATGATTGAACAGAGTTTTTCAAGAATTTTTTCTTGATTTCCGTTGACGTTGTGAAGAAATTTTCCAAATGCAACATTTCTGAAGTTACAAAACTTTTTAAGTTCGTTTTATCAAGAGCCCTCATTCTGCCAAATTTTTCCGGTCGAAGCTTGATTAAAATACCGCGATTGAAAATTAATAATTGCCGAAATGCTTATGTTTTTTTGTGAATTTTTCTATGTCACCCTGATGACTTCAAAGATATTAAATTCCAGAAAATTCATGTATCATTCCATCAACAATAACTGCGGATAAATTGTGAGATCTATATATAATACATTTAAAAAAAAGAAAAAATATCCAGGATATTTTATTGGTTCTTTTGTCCCGCATTTCGGACTCGATGGGGAACTTCCGAATCGTCCTCATCCCGAAACTTACGTTTTTGTTCCCAAGGATTTGTTCTCGCATCCGGTTCATTTATTTTATTTTTCCTCCTTTCGTGTGGTTCCAGGTCGTTGCCGAAAGTGGGTCAGCCCCAAGGAGATGACAACAACTTTGCTCAGCACACCGGCATCCGACTCGACGCCCGCAAATTCGAACCCATCGTGCACGACCATCAGTTTTGCGAAAGAGCCGTCATCAACGTCAGTTTCATTCATTTCCGATTTTCAAATCAAGCAAAATTTTGACACCTCCGAATAACTTCTGTGATGTCTAGCAAAAAACTCCGCTGCAACGAATGTCGTGGCAGCGAATATTTTATGTATTTGTCCTGGCAACAATGTTTTTAAATTTTTGTTGTAAAGAAATAAATTAAATGGGTAATCTTGGAATATAGGAAATTTTTGCACTTATGATGCGTGAATCGGTCATAGCAAATGTTACTAATTGGCAAAATATGGGAAATCCCAACTTTGACTTGGAAGATCTTCAAGAAATAGAAATGGTAATTTTTTTTTGCAGAATAGTTTAGCATTGCAGTGAGTATTCGAAGTCTAATAAGAATTATTTACCTATTTCATTTAAGAATTCTGAAAGAAAATTAAGTTTGGAATGATTTTGCTCTATTTCAGGGAACATACAGTTTTTGAATAAAGTATCTTCTTATAAACATATTTTTTATTTTGTTCCATGCTTCAGTAGGGTTGGTATATATTTTTTTTAAATTGAAGAAAAAGGAGGTCTGAAATATTTCAGGATTGCATGTTACACATTGAAATTTCTGTATTTGTTCATCAAAATAAGGAAGTTGAAAATTCAGGTAATTCTCCACATACCTGTTGTGAAAATCTGTGGAAATAAATTACCTGTTTCCCACAAAATTGCACTCATCATATATGCTTAAAGAACAATGAATCACATCATAGCGAATTTTTCTTTACAAGTAATTTTTTCTCAGGTTTCTAAACGGGATTTTTTGCCGCGAAAAAAAAATTAATTTGAAATTTAGCCCCGGGCGCGGGGGTGAACCTGACTGTTACGAATTAAACGTGTATCATATGTTATACTGAACAAAACATAGATGAAGAGGAAGTGGAAATGGACTTTTTGAGTGTTGTTGAGCTAATTTTCGAATGGGTAATGTACTTCCCTTAGGTTAGTGGCCTTCGATTCGAAACCCAGCTGAGAACCTTGAACCAGTTCCCAGACACTTTGCTGGGTGATCCAGCAAGACGGATCAGGTGAGCTCTCAATTTTTAACTTTACTTATTGTCACTTGTATTATAAATAATCTTCCAATTGAATAAATTGTATAAAGGAAAGCCATAACTTTATCTACTGTATTTTCTTTCGATCAATAAATACACCAGTGTTTCCCAAAATGTGGTCCAACACCAGTCTGCAGGAAATTATTTGGTCCATGGGAAATTTTCCTCAGCATAAGAAATTTACCAAAAAAATCAATTATCTGCATCATAAATTTCAAAAAAGCCACAACAGTTTAAATTATCTGATGCAAAATAAAAATTGGCTTTTATACTGATAATGCATCAGACTTATTTTCACCAGCTGATATAAATTATTTTAATTTTTCATTCTGAGAAACCTGTTGTGAAACCAATTTTTTAATTTTAAAGCTGCTTCATCAGTTCTTGACATAATTTTTCAAAAAAGCAGAATATTTTCAAATGCCTGCCTTAAAGTTTTTAATAAGAAAACATTTTTGAGTCTGAATTTTTTTTTTGAAACTTTGCTGGTCAGCGGAATTTTTTATTTTATTTTATCAGCCCTCAAAGCATTTCATGAATATTTTTCCAGTCTGTGGGCCCAAAAAGGTTCGGGGACACTGATACTGAGTGTATGTGACCAAAGTGTTTCTAAAAATAGCATGAAAATGTTGTGTTAATTGCCAATAATAATGATGCAGGAAAACATGATTTTGAGGATATTTAATTTCATTGAACAGAATCTTTTCCTGATTTTTTTTTTATGAGTATATCATATTGTGAAGAAGGTTGAGTTTCTTCAAGTTCATTTTTCTCTCTCTCTCGTGTGGCGTCCGTATTATGAAGGTACTTTGATCCGTTGCGAAACGAGTACTTCTTTGACCGGAATCGGCCGAGTTTCGATGCCATTTTGTACTACTACCAGAGTGGAGGACGACTGCGGCGGCCGGTCAATGTTCCACTGGACGTGTTCGCAGAGGAAATCAAGTTCTACGAACTGGGCGAATGCGCCACTTCGAAATTCAGGTCAGGGCAGCTGAGAAAACTTTCATTTCTTTAAGAATTCATCTTTTTTTGCAAGCAGTCTTTATTTTTTTTTTTCATTTGTCGCGTAATATAGAAACTGAGGATATATATGTATAGTCTTGAAAAAGTTTTTGCAACTCTTTTGGAGTAAGATGAGGAGTTGATTTTTCAAACATTTCTTCTTCTTCTTGGTGGAAGACTTTTTTGCTCAGAAATTCTGACAATTAGTTTAATTTTTCAATTTTTACTTATTTTTATGGTTATTTACTGAATTTCGAATAAATGAGGAAGACTATACAAGGGTTGTCCCATTTCTGCTTGTCCTTGGGTATTTCCAGAATACTGTATTGGTATCAGTGTAAAAATAAAATTATTATTTTGCCAATGCAATTGTGAGGTTCTGCGAGTTTTTCAGATTTTTATAAAGATTTTTAGATTTACTGCATGATGATAAGTGAAAACTTTCCGGTTTTTGCAAGAGTTCTCCACCCATGTCACAAGATGTTGAAAATTTCCAGGCCAGACAAAATATTGAAAATTTCACATAGTTTTTATCATAATTTTCTGAAATTTTCAAACTCGTTCAATGATTATTTTTTTGCCACGAATGGAAACATAAGTGCCTTCCCCATTTTTAACACGTTTTTATTAACTTGCTTTCTTGTCCGTTTGTTTGTCCAGATCAAATTTTGCAACTCAAATTTGATTGTTGGGAAGAAGTGAAATACAAATTAAATAGATTCACACCACCTTTAAGGTTATTTTTTGCTTTTTGAAAACGTGGTTTTTAGATTAATTTTTTAATCTACTAAATTTTTTTTTTCATGTTTGTCTCCTTCTTCCTCTTCGTCCTCTTCTCATTGTTTTTCCAAGATGGAGATGATTATTATTATTATCATCATTATTTTAATTATAGTATTATTTTTTCTCACGCCTTGCATTTTTTGTTTATTACAGGGAAGACGAGGGGTTCATCAAGGAAGAAGAGAAGCCGCTGCCGGACAACCCGTTCCAGCGCAAGATCTGGCTGCTGTTTGAGTACCCCGAGAGTTCGCAGCACGCGCGGGTCGTGGCCATAGTCAGTGTGTTCGTGATCCTCTTGTCGATTGTGATATTTTGCCTGGAGACTCTGCCGGAATTCAAGCACTACAAGGTCTTCAACGACACGCTGCGCAACAAGACCCGGATCGAGGAGGACGAGGTGCCCGACGTGAAGGATCCCTTCTTCCTCACAGAGACTGTCTGCATTGTCTGGTTCAGGTACAGTACTGTACATCAGTGCTTGGAAAACCAACCACTGTTTGGCTTTTGCAGTCCTCTTCTATTTCTCTTTGTTATTCTTTTTGGGCTGTACGTGTGCTGCTGGTCTATATATGGTAGTGAGGATGAATGACTTGATGGCAGGAAAAACTAGCAGGCTTTTAATCCTTCAATCATCCAGCAGCAAAGTGCATAGGTAAAATGGCTGAAATTAGGGATCTTCAGATACACACGCCATTGTACAGTACCTGGTCAGCTGCTAGTTAATGTCCGCTCACCCTCCTTACTGGTCATCCTAGGATGTCCCCAGACCCCCCCTTATTATTCCTGCAACACATTGCACAAAGACACCGGAAAACGTGGAACTTAATTAAACGGATGAACTTTTGTGTAGTTAATTGATTAAGTTGTCAGGATGGCCGTGCAGTCTAAGGCGCTGCATTCAGGTCACAGTCTGGTTCTGCAGACGTGGGTTTGAATCCCACTTCTGCAATCTTTTTTTTTTTTCGTCCGCACTGCGGACGCTCTAATACTTGATTGGGCAAACCACGGTTGCGCACCTGTCAGCCGGCAAATGCTGGTTGGTCCAACTGTTAGCCAGGGCAGTCCTTGGCTTTGCCAATTTCCAGCCTGCCAAACTGCAGCCTGTTCACCCCATTGTTAGGGCACCTGTTATCAAGAATCACAACAAAACAACATAAAAAAAGTACAGGCAATCAGCCTTTTGAAGGCCAAGAACACATATTCAAGGGGTTTCCTTGAATATATGTTCCTATAGCTTTCAATCATTTATATTAACAGTTTCAGCAGAGTTGAATAGATTTAATTTCAAAGAATAAGCACAAACAATGCACAAAAAAGATTTGAGAAACACAATTTGATAACACACACACGTAACACAGATTTCACGTGTGTTTAGTAAACTTTTCTATTCTTCTATTAAAAGATTCTCAAGTCCTGTCTGACAGAGAATTTAAGTTTCATATCAAAATCGAAACTCCTCCTTTGGAAGTAACCAAAGGAGAGAACAAAATTCCTCAACAGCAGCCCAACAATCCAGTGACTAGAATCTTGTTGATTATAAAATCCTGGTTGCTGTGACTGTTTATATGACCTGCACATAGGTCACATGAATTATACTTTATTTACTCAAGTACCATGCAAACTTTTTCTCTCAAAATTGATAGGGAAAAAAGGGAGTGATGCGCATCATAGATGGGCATAAATTTTGAAAAATTTAGAAATCCAAGTGTGTATTATATTTCATTCTATAATTGAACTTTAGTTGAATTCAGAATCTCATTTGGTCTAAATAATACAAATTTGGACATTATTATTTATGAAAACTTAAAAGCCACTAAAAATGGGGTATGCATATCACTCAAAGATAAATGTTTATAAGAATTTTGACTGAAACCCCCTAGTGTTTGTCTTCCTAAAGGGCACATGGTACTCATTGAGTAAATCCAGTACATACAGTATTTATGAGCACTGAAAAAAATAAAACAGAAGAGAGACGTCTTGAAACTTTTATTTAATAAATAAATAAGCATTGTGTCTGCTGACTACAACAAATTATTTTTTTGACTAGCCAAGTTGGTTATAAGTTCATTATTTTGTTTTTATTTTGAGCTGAACATTTTGGCTGATAAAAGAAAGAATAAATTTCGCATTGGTTTTTTTTTTCATCATTCCTGGCATAGGATTACATATTTCTGATAAAAAGGATGTACTCTTCCTATGTGTTCCCACCTTTGCCAAAAACTACAGTTTTGTGTTGGTTATGCCATCAATAAGCTGTTAATTAATGTAAAGGTTCCTTGAACAACCCTCGATTGAATACTGATTTGTTTTGCTCATGATAATATAACATTTTATTTTGTATCACGTTAAATATAATTGCTGCCCAATGTATAGCATTTTTAGGCCTTTAGTTAAATACTGTAAGACTTATTCTGAGAAAACCTTCGCTTTTATACTTGGGCCGGTCTTTTGTTCATGCTATCGATTCCCATTGCTCGTAAAAAGATTCGCTTTTCCTCAGTATTTTCTGAGAGTCATTGCTGATTTTTTTTTTCTTTCGAAAAAGAAGAAGAGGAAAAACCTAGCTAATAAACGACGACCTCGGTCTCTAAAGGTAGCGATTGGCTATCTATGTTCTATACGGTGCTTAAGGTGGGGCTTTCTAAGCGTCAAAACGCTAGGAAGTATGATTTCTTTGTTCCTATATTCGTGATCCGAAAAAGAAATCGGATCCCGGAAGGATATTATTAAGATAGTACATTAAGTAAGTTATTGCTCAGCTTTTCCATCAAGTGATTACCTAGCCTTTTTCCTGACGTAAATGGTTGGAAAGTGTCACGTAAATCAGTAAACGAACCCAGTTACTCTTTGACAAGAAGTCCGTTGGGTATTAATATTACTCATACGGTTACCTCTGTTTATTTTTTAATTATCATCCTAAACAATAGTTTCAAATACTGTATTGCAGGTTGACTCTCTCTACACCAATCTTGTCTACAACAATATGTTCTGTATAACAGAATCTTTTTAGGTCCTCTTTCCATTTTATAGGGGTGCTCATCTATGACAAAATCTCATTACAATGTGTTGTCTTAACCAGCAAATAATTCAAAATTCCTAGAATCGTTGATCAGATGATTCTTTTTACGAATCTGAATATTACCAGCAATGACTATTGATGTTGAGGATTTGAATTGTTTTCAGCATATTTTTGAAGAATCAAGAAATACTTCAACAGAATTATACAAGTGAGTTTTATTCTGTTTCACAAAGCATAGAATCTGGAACAGAGCAACAACAATGTTTCACAACAAGTGTTTGGTCAGAGTAAGCCCCTCGTTGCATACCGGACACTCCTATATATATAGACAATCCCACTTTGAGGTCAACGCCAAGTGTAGGACCAATTTGGATCAGTGTCAGCATACTTAATTTCATGGCAACCAAGGAAAAAGGTGCACAGCATAGAAAGACTTTTAAATGAAGGAAGTAAAAGGTGCAGTTGCGCATTAGACCCACAATGAGGAACAGAATGTGAAGCAGACAAGGGAACAATACAAAGTGCTTTATATTGTAGTCATGATATTTATTGGACTACGGACAAATTATTTTGGTCACTCAAATTTGGTGGACTCAATGTACAAAGATTTTCTCTGGAAGACATGAGAGATTGAAAAAAGATTTCTGCTTCTGTACATCAATTTACTTTGTATGCCTTTTTTTTCATAGGGATATCTACACGCATACTAAAGAGTTTCTCCAGAATGACATTCTCTCTACAATGACTTTTTTCTTGTCTCCTGAATTTTGTTCCTGAGGGTAGACACGCCCATAATGCGACCAAAATATCATTGTAGAGAGAATTTCATTTTACAGAACCTTCATAATATGCGTAATGGAGACTCCTATGAAACTAAAATCTGCTGCAAAACAATTTTGTCTACAACCATTTTCTCTGTACTTGTACACAGATTTTTTCTGATCCACTGAATTTTGTTACGGATATAGACGTCGTTGGGACCAAAAAATTGTTATGCAGAGAAAATTGTTGTACACAAGAAAAAATCATTGTACAGCAGTTTTACCCAACCTTTTTGGGCTTGCAAACCAGCAAATTTCCAAAAATGTTTTTGCAGAATGAAATTTTTTTATGTCTGCAGACCGGCAATAAGTTTCATGAAATTATCACAGACTAAAAAGTTGTGTTTGAAAGACTTTATGGCAGTTATTTAAAAAGTTTCTGCTTTTTGCAATAATCGATTTAAGAATCAATCAAGCAGCTTAAGTGGAATGTCTTCAAAAAATTAGAAAAGGTGGCCTTGTTCTTTCCGAAGAGTCTTACTTTTTAATTTTATTAAGTAAAGTCGTCCACTTTAAAACGTACTGATTCGTACTCGTAAAACGTTCAAAATACTCGTCTTTTCGTTTGAAAATAAGAAGTAGTCTCTTTTTCCACTGCCAAGTTATTTCTGAAATTTCAGACAAAGATGACAGACGCAAGTGCTATTTTTTGAAAATGTATTAAGCTGAAGAAAATTTCCTGCAGACTGCCACAAAAAAAATAAAAAGTGACTTCCGCATACCAGCACCATTAGTCTGTGGACCACGGGTTGAGGAATGCTTTATTGTAGAGAATGTGTTTTTCTCTTGAACGATGTTCTCAGTGAATAGCCATGGTATTCAATCTTTTTTCTTTTTTTTCGCACACAAAAAAAAATTGCAGTTTTGAGTTGATGGTGCGACTGTTGGCGTGTCCAAACAAGTTCAACTTCTTCCGCGACGTGATGAACATCATCGACTTGATCGCCATTGTTCCCTACTTCATCACACTGGCCACGGTGGTGGCCGAGGTGGAGCGAGAGGAGCAGCTCAAGCAGCAGATGGTCGCGTCCGGGGCACCACCCGAAACTGGCCACCTGGAAGTCAAGGTACCATCATCATCATCATCATTGGCACGCGAAAGACTGTGTTAATATCTTCTATATGTACTCTACTATGTACAGAGTAAATTGGGGCTCTCGAGATGCTGACATGTCATAATTTAACATATATATTTATATGATCCAATATTAAGCACCCCTGCCGGCATTTATTCGAAATACAGACAAGTCTCTGTGAGTCAAATTTAAAGGGACCAACAAAAATAATTTGAAGAAGGATTTTCTGGACAATGTCTCAAGATAGGGACACTTTTCCATAATTACCCTCAAAAATTCAAGTTTTTTTTTAATTTTGAAATCTCTTGAATGATAAGCTATTTATTCTTTTCAAAAAATTAAAAATTATTTTCGTTATAAATTTGAGGTGGGAAAGTTTCCAGTAAGGCTAAGATGTATTTTTGTTGTTGTGGGAAAGATAGAAGAATTGCAGGAAATTGTAAATGGTGATATTCAAGCAGAGCCTTTGCATTGCCTAGCCACATATCCTCCAGTAACACGCAAACTTGATTATCTGGTCTGTAAATTTTAATAAACTCCTACTTGCATATCATTTAAACCCCATCTTTAATGACTAAAAGTGGCAAAGTTTTGAGAATAAAATGCATAAAAATGAAAATTTCGAATTGAAATGAACCCAAAGTGAATCAATTTTCCATTGCTTATTTCCTATAAGAAATAAATATCCTGAATATCCTGAGCACCTGAACTTTAAAATTTTTTGAAGTATTGCATGCCCACTCATGATGTGCACCTTCTTTTTCTACTTGATTTCGAAAAAATAAATTCCCATAGTCCTTGAGTAGATGCCCCAATTAATTAAAAACAGTTCTTGGACCTAATTGTCCCTGTCAGCTGCACGTTGGGTCATGTTTTCCATACTTCAATGCGAGCATATTCACTGAAGTCTCTCTGTGTCAAATTGATGAAAGTTCATCAAAATAAAGAACATATAGATACACACCCAGACTCATGGCTTTTCTTCGGCTGAGCTTACAGTTTATTTTTCTGTCATTTCAACTTCAGGATGTAAGATGAGTATAAGAATTGAGGTGATTTATTTCTTCCACTTTGTATATGTCCTTGACCTATTGGTTTGTAGGAAGATTTTTATTTGCAGGGACTCTGGGGTCAATTTTTTTTAGATTTTTAATTTCAGTAGTTTCAAACGGATTTAAGACTGGGTAAAATTATTTCCCCATCTCTGTTTGCTTTTTATCCTATTGGTTTTGTGTCAAGAGCATGAATTTATCAGATTCTAGCTCTTTTTGGACTGAGCTTGAAATATTTTTTAGATCTCATTTTAGTTTTAGTGTGTGAGCAGATGTTACACCAGACCAGAGGGAATTCATTTCTCCAACTCTGACTGTTCCTATACTGTATACAGGGTTGGTCAAAAAAAAAGGAACTTGAGGGGGAACTTGAATAAGGGAATGAAAAAAACACCAAATGAAATCTTTTTCAATTCTCTTTTGCTCAAGCAGCTAAGTGGAAAAGACACCTGACAACTTTTTTTGTAAAAGTTTTCTTTCAAATGGTTCTTGTGACCATTCTGCGGGACTCGGAACCATAAAACTACATACCATATGAAAGAAAATTGAACAAGCTTTCTATTGATGCTTTTTTCATTGCAGCAGCTCAATATTCTACCAATCAATTTCAAGTAAAAAAACTGGTTCACTTTTTTTTGGCCCACCCTGTATATTTGACCTTTCATAATAGATTTAAAGTGGGTTTTTTCTCTCTCCTCCTGAAATCAGGTGACGCCATTGGGAAGGGACGGTGCAGGAAACCAGGCCATGTCACTGGCAATTTTGAGGGTCATCAGGCTGGTGAGAGTGTTTCGAATCTTCAAATTGTCCAGACACTCCAAGGGCCTTCAGATCCTCGGACGCACGCTCAAGGCTTCCATGCGAGAGCTCGGCTTGCTCATATTTTTCCTCTTTATAGGTCAGTTTTTCTCCTCATATATTCCTTCTGTCCTTCTTCCTTCTTTCCTTCCTCTCTGTCCTTATATATATATATATTTATATTTACAGGCCCTTGATGGAACAATAGGGGGATTTGTTGAGAATTGTTTGCTGGGGGTTGCTGCAGATTGCTTGGAATTCTCCATTTTCAGATATAAACCATAAAAGGTTAAATGTATAAAATACCAAGAAATAGTGTAGGTCTCATTCTGATTGTGAATACATCATTCTTATCATCATTATTATGAAAATCATCATGGCCTATACATACTCATTTTACCTCTTGCCAAGTTGTTGTGAAATTTAAACAGAAAAAGCCGAGTGTCAGGAAAACTCATTGTGATTTCATTATACATGTATTTTGTATAATCAAATTTGATTCGCCAAATTTTGTCTCTGACTTTGCCAGTGAAGAAAATAAATTGAGGGCTTGGCTTTCTTGGAATTCTTCAGTTTCAATATAAATTTAAAAAAAAAGTTTAAATATATTATAAAGAAAAAGAAAAATGTGTCATTCGAGTTTCAAATCTTAATACCATTATCATGTAATCCATTATGACCTACTCATTTAACTTTCCAAAAGTTGTTTTGAATTGTGAACAGAAAAAGCTGAGTGTCAGAAAACCTAATTTTATTTTCAATATTTTGTTTGAACAACTTTGATTTGCATCACTTCTATCTCTGAATTTGCCAGTGCAGAAAATGAATGAAGGGCCAGGGTATCTTTAAATTCTCCAATATCAAATTCAAGTCATAAAAGTTTAAATAGATTATACAAAGAGGGAAAGGGGCTCATTCTGATAATGAATATGTACTATTTTTTTATCATGATTAACCTAAAATCCTTTATTACTTTCTCATTTATCTGTTACAATGTTTTGAATTGTGAAACTGAAAAGCTCAATGTGAGAAAACACCCCATTTTACTTTTAATATATTTACTTGTAATGCTTTGAAAATATTTTGTTGCTGCAACTTTGATTTGCAACACTCTTTCTCTGACTTTGCCACTATGCAGAAAAGAAATCAAGGGCAAGGCTGAACCAATCTCTTGAGAATAAATTCAAGGCAGGCTAATGTGGTATCATACATGAATAAATATACATGTTATGGTGTATGTTGAGAAGGTCTGTGTTACTGTTGAAGAAAAAAGCATAGATAGAGAAGAAAATAAAAATTCCCAGATTTTTCTGAGCAGAAAATGCAAAAAAACACAATCTAATATGCCTGCTCCTGTTTTTGATGCCGGTGTTCCATCTGCATCTGGAAAGAAAAAAGCAGGGCGTTTTTTCTCTTCTGTTCCGTGAGTTTGAGTCATGAATACATTTGCATTCTGGAGAGCCATGAAAAGCGTCAGAAGACCTCGTTCCCGTTTTCCTTTCAAAATCCTGCGGGTTGCTTCAACCGGAAATTTTCTTTCCCTGAGGTTTCTTTTTTTTTTTTTAACTTTGTATGCTGGTGAAATTTAGAGCATGTTCTTTGTTGGCCATGGAGTCTTTCATTGTGGTGGTATGAGGAGAGTTTATGACAGGAGGCCCCAATTTATTTTAAAAGTTTGTGTCAGGTATCGAGCGATAATTTTATTTCTTTTTTTATAGCTGTTGTAAAGGTATAATTCTTGTGAAAAAAGAACGGAATTGCAGAATTTGATACTAAGGTCGGATTCAATCGAATGATTGAAATGCTGAACTGAAATTTTCAATTTTAAATTTCAGCCAAGTGGATTTGATTATGGCCAACTTGTCATGGAAAAAAAATGCCTAAAATGTAATTATTTATTTCATACCTTTCAGACCATTTAAATGTTTGATTCAATTTTCCTTTTTGGCTGCGATATTAGGCTAACTATTCTCTTCCCATGTTCCTTATCCAAATGTTTCCTTCAAATTATTTGTCAAGAAAAAAATTGATGCATACAAAAGTTCCAACTGATGGGTTTCAGGAAGGTTTTCAAATTCCGGATCCAACTGGTTTATTTCTATAATTTTTTCAAAAACAAATGATTCCTTGGGTGAAAAAGTAACCAGCATTATGCCTGCAAACTTTTTTCAAATATTTGCCAAAACAAAAATATAACATTTTTGGTGAAATTTTAATCCCAGTAAGTGAAAATTTAGGATAAAGCTGAGCCTCTGCAACAGTTGACTCAATTAAAATTGTCCCCCGCATTACTGGTGCTCACATGCAATAATTACCATATATCACAAAACAGCAAGGTTTACACCAAGAAGAATGGCTAGAGTTCCAGCCCTTTCTTTTTTTCTGTTGCCTGCTGCTGAAGATGCCCTGTTTTTCTTTTCTACAGCTGGAAAATTGCACAGAGAGAGTGAGGAAGGGAAAAAAGCTAAACTCTTGGGGGGGGAATGCAAGAAAAGTTGCACTTAAACTTCCTGGTGATGGTGACTATATTGCAAGAAAGAGGCAATGATGGCTTTCTTTCTGCCTGTGGTGTTTCTGATGGCTTCTTTGTTGCAGCAGGTCACTCTTCTCTCATCTCTTCTTCCTGCTCTTTCTTTTATTCATTTCTTTGTTGTCTCGCTACACATAAATATATATATATGTATATATACAGGGTGGACCAACAGAAAGGGAACCGATTTTTGACTTGAAATATCTTAGGAGCTCTTTTGTAACTCCTCAGCCCCACTTTCTAAATTTTGGGTATGTGTGAAGTAAAATGAAGTTTGCTGGGTAAATTACTGGTCCTGTACCCATATACATCCCTTTAAAATCAGCTCTGGATAAAGAAGCAACTCAGTAGAAAAAGTTGCCTGAGCCCTGGCAAGTTTTTCTTTGTGGAAAGTTGTCATCAAGGCAAAAGTTGCCTACCATTTGAATGAGAATTTAACAAGCTTATTCATTTGGTGTTTTTTTCATTGCTGCAGCTTAATTTGCTGATTCCAAAATCGGTTCACCTTTTTTTAGGCCCACCCAGTATATATACATATATAAATGTCTGCGTGTGTGAGTATATATATATGTTTGTCATGTGCTGGGTTTACATCTAAATACATGTATATTTATACCGATGTGCCCATTATATGATACGTGTGCTTGTGTGTGTGTCTGTGTGTGTGTGTGTGTGGATGGGTTATTCCGGGAACTTTCTGCAGGCGTAATTCTGTTCTCGAGCGCGGTTTACTTTGCCGAGGCCGGCACGGAGAAATCCTTTTTCAAGTCGATCCCAGACGCGTTCTGGTGGGCCGTGGTTACTATGACAACTGTCGGCTACGGCGACATGAGGTAAAAGAAAGGTTCTGGAAAGAGAGGATGCTGCACGCTGTCCGCCATTCCTGCCTGCTTGTCAGACATATCCGTATATACTGTGTGTATATATAAGTGTGCGTGTATGCTGTGAGTGGTGTGTTTTATATCTATATATGTTAGATGTGCTGCTGGTGATGTGGTGGGGGGGGGGACAGGAGGGGAGGGTGGTGGTGGTGATGATGATGATGGGTGTGTTGTACTTGTGCAGTACTAACTATACTGCAGTATATATACAGTCAACCCTCGATTTAGTGCCACCCCCTATAGCTGCAAGGTGTCATATAAATTCCCCTGGAACAAATCTCCCTCCATATTGTTGATCTGAAAGGAAACCTCAATTTATTGCCAACTCACTTATTAGTGCCACAAAAACTTTCCTGCCCTGGATGAAAAATAGGTTTTAAAAAATTAAATAGAGTAGGGCATATTTCCAGGGATATCATTCAGTGTCAATATACTGAGAATCACATAATCACATGCCCATTATTCCAAAGATACTTTCTACATTTACCTGTAATTGGGATGGATGGATGGCTTTACTTGGATGTCCTCCACAGCAAAAATAATCTCAATGAATATGGGCCAGTCTCTTGAGAAAAAAAACGCTCCAAGTGATCTTGGAATTTTGTGCTTTATATTGAAAGGTTGATATGAAACTGAAAAAAACAGCTCCACACCTTTACTTAATTGATCCAATATATGCCAAAACTGAATATATTCTGAACAATTGCATAAATTGAAATGCAGCAAAAGCAGTTCATTTAAGCCTCAAATAATTTCCTTTCTCTCTCATAAAGCAGTCTCAATGGCTGAACAATTCTGAAAACAAGTATATTTTACCTATAATAGAAGCCCCAGCAAAATTTACCTCACCCACATTTAGTGCCAAGAAACTGTGCCCGGACAAATGATGGCAATGAATTGGGGTTTGACTAACTGTATATGGGAGGACTCTTTCTGCAGCAAAATTCAAAGGCCCAGAAAGAAATTGAGTTGCATAGAGATTTTTGTTTTAAAACCATGATAATATGGGAAGAGAACCCTATAAAAAATTTCTTTTGGAGACCCAAATAAGATTCATTCCAAAGAGAGAACCATTGTAGATCACATTGTTCTAGAGAAAAGTCCACCTGTATGTGCTTGTTAAGACATGGTGTTTTCAAAATTTCTTGAACCACAAGAAATTGTGTATACCGTATTTACTTGAGTACCACGCGCACCTTTTTTCCCAAATTTCAGAAGAAAAAAAGGGGTGCGCGTCATAAGCAGGTACAACATTTTCAAGAAGTTTTAGGAAGTTATGTGTGCATTATACTTTAGAAGAAAAAAAGGGTGGACTTCATAAGCAGGTACAACATTTTCAAGAAGTTTTAGGAAGTTATGTGTGCATTATACTTGATTATAATGGAGAAATTTGCAACAAAAATAAGAAGAAAACATTTTGTGCTGAAAAAGTTCAAAATTGATCAGATTTTTGTTCAATTCATGCCTGGAGTCAAATTTTTTGTTTTTATTTTTGAAATTTTATGGCTTTAGATTCACTAAAAATTGGGGTGCGCGTCTTACTCAGGGATAAGATTTTAGCAAAATTTTCAACTGAAAAACCCCTGTGCGCGCCTTACTCAAGGGTGCGTGGTACTCAAGTAAATACGGTATTTAGAGAATTTAAGGGACTTGCTATAGCAAAAATTGCTATTCTGTAGTGAAAATTTTGCAATTTAAAGGACAAAAAATCCCATGGTTAACAAATGTATATTCAACTTCAAACCTATAATTACAGGGTATTCTCAAAAGTTTTCAGAAGGGTGAAGAAAATACCCTGTTATCATAGCTTTGAAATTAAGTATAAATGTGTTAACCTGGCGTTTTTTAGTCATTTATAATCATTCAATTGCAAAATGTTCACTCTATAATAGCATATTCTTCATCTTTCTGAGAACTTTTGAAAATACCCTCATACGAATGTACTGTTTGTATGTGTGTGTATATCATGGATGGCAAGTATAGGCATTCCTGCATGTCAACTGATCCACCTTAATGTGAAGAAACGCTCGTCGCTTCCGTGACCCAATTTCCTACCCGCGGAGGAAATAGCCTTTATATGTACATATATACACGTGTGTATTATATGCATAGATGTGTATATGTGTGTGTATGTTATTCACGTGGTGAGAAAATACGAGGATTTATGATGAGTATGATATCATAATCTCTTTACAGCCAGTTCAAATGCAGAGAATCTTGATATTTTTCTGGAAAAAGATTTCACTTTTGCGAAAAACAATATTTTATACCCAGCTCATCTTAGCTGCAAAAAATTAATGTCCTGTACATCAAAATGCAATTTTTAAAAACATTAAATAGTAAAAATGCCTATGAAATTTTTGTATCTTTCTATTTCCATGTGCAGAAAAAGCTTGCTTTGCTCTGTATTGAGATTTATACTTTGCTTTGAAGAAAAACTGCACTTAGAGAAATAAGAGTTGGAGAATGGGTATTAGAGTATTTGTGTGGAAGTTTCCTTGCAAATACTGTAGTATCTTATGTGTTTATACCCTGGCATAGAGCTTATCAAAGAGCCCTGACATTATGAGTCCAGCTGTGTATGCATTTAAAAAGAATAGCTTAATTCCACTGAGAAAACATTTCTGGATATTTCTCTGGTTCTTATGAAGGAAATTGAAAAATTAAGAAATTTTAAATGATATACTGATTATTGGCTTTCCAAAAATGGACTCATCACATTTTTTTTTTATTCCTATGATATTAAAAATTCACAATGTTGTGTTACTGTTATTGTTGAAAGAATGAATGGCTTCAATTGGGTGTCTTTGAATCAACAACCACTGGATTGAATGTTATTTTTTGAGACCATGTCTGCCTGTCATATCCTCTAATGTGCAGCATTCAATAATGATGATGATGAGAGGGACACTGTGAATGCTGATTGGTTTGAAAATGCCATGTTTGTTTGTTTCCTTTTTCTCTTGTTCTTTGTCCATGTTGCTTGCTGATGTGCCCAGGGGTCATACTATTCTCCAGTGCTGTGTTTTTTGCGGAGGCTGATTCAGAGATCTCTCACTTCAAGTCCATTCCTCATGGCTTTTGGTGGGCAGTGGTGACCATGACTACTGTTGGTTATGGTGACATGACGTATGATCCAATTTCCAAGTCCTTTGCTACAGTTTCTTTAAAAAAAACATTGAACAGTAAAATCTCTTTGCAACAAATCTTTTGGGAATTCAGGCAAAGTTTTTTATGTTGAATAATGTGTTATACTGAGATTTTCACAACTGGAAAAAATTTTCACATCAGACCTGCCTATAATCAATTTGGTTGGTCTTGTTTTTCTGCACATCACTATCAGATTTTTAATATTGTTTTGAAAACTGAGGGCTCTTCATCTGGAAAAAATGCAAAAGTGGTACCTTGAAATTTGAATGTCAAATTTGCTGGAAGGCTTACTTGAAATTCAAACTCTGCCCTGCAATTTGACCTGCAAAGAGATGAGATGCAAAACATCACATTGAATGTAGAAAACATTGCATTTGACATACATAATCTTGCAATGCTTCACAATTGGACTCTAGTCTACAGGTAATGGATTGGGATCAAATTGCAGGGTACCACTTGTTGCTTCAAAAGCACTGATCTCTCCATTCTGGGAAGATGATGTGACAATGTCTATGTTCATTCTATGAAGAAGATGTTTGAAACAAATGGAAACCTCTTCTTTATTGATTACAGTTTCCATCAATGCTACAAGAACTATAATCAGTCACATTTGGGGTCAAAAATTCAGAATTTGCCTGCCTTAGAAATCTTTAAAGAGAGAATCCATTGAACATTCCTTAAAAATGCTCAAGCTGGAATTGAGATGTTTGATATCAATTTATATAATGAGGTTGTTTTAACATGAAATCTAGGGGCTTTCTGCCAGGACTTGAGAAAAACTTTGTTATGCTGAAAATGTTGTTGTAACGGTATTTGTTGTGATCAGATTTTACTGTATTATATATTTTCGACTTTTTATTTCATCTCACTCATGTGGAATTGACAAGTTTACGAATTTTCCTGGTTCTGCTTTATATATATATATATACAAATTTTATAGGCTTTAAAATCATTTCCTCTTTCACTCCTCTCTGTCATAGCTCTTCACGTTTTGAGCGTTGTTTTCAGATCAGCTGGACATTGCAAAATTTATTCAATGGCTCTGAGGATCAAATGAAAGTCTGCATGTTCGCACAGGTGTGCATCATCAACCGCAACATCGATTTATATACATGTACAAGTGTATATAGATTCGTTGGAATGCATGTTATATTCCTCCTGGGTGCATGAATAATGCATGAAATCTTTGAATGTAGAATGGTGTAATTGGAGAGACGATATGGAAATATATGCTGGATGGCATGGATGAAAACGGGGATCCCTTTAATGTTCGTGTTGATCTTCACTACTGCATCGTCATAGTCGTCGTGTATTTTGCATGACAAGCATTTTGGAATTCCGAAATGATTCTGGATTTTTTTTTCTTCTTTCAATACTGTTGATTAAAATGGCTGTTGATTTTTTTGCAATCGCCGCTGACGTGATGAAGACCCGTGGGAGTCTGGGGCAAGATCGTCGGATCGTTATGTGCCATTGCTGGTGTCCTCACAATTGCTCTTCCGGTGCCCGTCATTGTCTCCAACTTCAACTATTTCTACCACCGGGAAACGGACCAGGAAGAAATGCAATCCCAGAACTTCAACCACGTGGGATCCTGTCCTTACCTGCCGGGAACTGTTGGTTAGTTCGATAACCCGTCGAAAAACGCCTCGGGGGGGGGGGGGGGGGGGACATGACGCATGAGGGTTGTGTTATTATAGCAGTTGGACGAAATCTCTGATTGTTTTAGAAGAGGTGTGATCGTGGAAAAAAAAATCATGACATAGCCCTTGATGTTTTAAGGTTCTGGGCTGTTTTGGGGATTTTTAAAGTAGTTTTTTTTTCAATTTATTTCATCATGATGAGTGAAAACTTTGCAGTGAACAGTCAGGGTTGTCAGGCCAAATGAAAAAAGGAAAATGTGTTTTTATTTTATTTCGCCCATAAAATTTTCTACATCCTTAATAATGGCTGAAACAAAAAATCTCTTTTTTACCTAGCCTGACAAATTTGAAACACCCTGTGACATGGGTTGGGTGGTGCTCATTGGCCGTAATTGAAAAGTTTTCCATTATTGTCATGCAGTAAATTGAAAAACTTTAATAAAAATCCCAAAAAAAACTTGAAAAACCTTATAACATCAAGGGCTATGTCATGATTTTTTTACATGTACAAATGCTCTATTGGGCACAAGCCTCAACATAATTTGATGTCCAGTGATATTGAGAATAAAAATACATTATTCAGTCTGGGACAGGACCAGGATTCTGTTTTGGAAATCCTAGTTTAAAGAGGGGTAAACGTATTTTGGGATAAAGTCAGAATAAGCAACAACTCACTTGAACTCAGCTTTAATAAATTGGAATAATGCAGTAACTGAATCAAATCTAATCTGACAGTATGAAGAAAGACCAGCGTATATACTATTAATTATATTTAACCATCACAAGGTTTTACTTTACACAATCATAGCAAGAAAGCTAGCATCAAGGATGCTGTCCTGGCACTGCAATTTTGAGGAGGGGATTACTACTGTTTCTGAGAACTAGGTATGCTATTTTACCTGGCATGCATGCCCAACATGCTCTTTAATATATCAGAGGTCGCGTGAAATTGGGACAACTTGTCATTTGCGGTATGAAGGGTACCATTTGATGTCATCAGCTCAGACTCCCCCAGGGCATTTTCTGAAATTCTGCTGTAATGTAGAATGAAACTTTATTAATTTTGTTTCTAGGGATTGATTGTGTTTCTTGACACTTCTTTGTGTGCCTTTCGGAAGCCTTTTGCAACAGGCCTTATTCATACAAAATATAAGAAATATATAGTGGTACCTCATGCAATGAACATAATTTGTCCAAACGCTATGTTTTGGTGCCATTTATTCTTTATACAAATCATTTTCATACAAAGAAAGTGTATATATGATTTTTAAGATGAAAAATTGGTTGTTTGCGCAAATTTTTTTGTGGTACAATGATTAAAAAACCACACACAAAATGTTGGCTCCAATAGAATGTTTTTAGTGTGAGGTGCTTGTACTGTACTGCAAATTTATACTCTGTATTCCTTTTAACAAAGTTGTAACTGATATTAAGATATTTTTTCAAACTTTTTGAACCCCCTTGGGATCTTGTGGAGATGAGAAAATGCTGATGAATGCTTAGATGACAAGGATACTGTACTACGTGCCAACCCCAAGGAAAATATTTTCAAAATTCATGCTTTCTCAATTTGCTATATTGAACCTAAATAAAAAATTGAAGAACAGTCATATTCTTCCCCCTATTCAATTTGTTAGCCAAAATTTTCTTCTGTGAGAGAAAAAAAAGATTGGACTTCTTCTCAACTTTTGACCTTGGCTGCAAAAACAAATTTCATTCCATTTGCTCATCATGGGGACAAAATTGTACACAAGTATCCCAACTTTGCTGCATAAGGGTTAAAGAGCCAGCAAAAGTACCTCACAAACAAATGATGGCTCATATCAAGACTTGATCACTTCTGTACTGTATATATTCTTTTATGTCTGGGTTTCACAGGGCAGCAGTGTAAAGATTCAATATCGGATTGTTCTTCGGACATGATGGAGCTGGAAGAAGGAGTGCTGTTGTCTCAAGTTGACCTGAGTCCTGTGAAAAAGTCCAACCACAATCCGTATTCAGGTGCTGCTGCTGGTGTGGGTCATCGCAGCACGGGACTCCCTGGTGCTCCCATGTTTGCTGTGGAGACTGATGTATGACGGCTGCGTAAGGGAACTTTTTATACATTATTGCATATATATATACTGTACATATATTTTACAGCATGTAATCTTTTTTGTAACATGAAATTGAGAACCAATGAAGCGGCTATATAGTGGAATGTGTTCAAAAAATTAGAATGGTGGGGCTTGAAGAGAGGTTTCTCAGAATGAAAAATTTCAATATTTTATTTCAGCGCGTTAAAATTTGTCTGAAGTGTTATCAGGAGAAAAGTCAACTTTTATTTGTCATTAGATAATTTCAACCACCATTGTCTTCCTAAAAATTTCTAATAAAGATAACAGACTTCATTTATACTTTTGATAAATGTGAACTTGTGGGGACCAGTGCTGGTCCAAGGACCACAGGTTGGGAAACAATGCTGTACATATCTGTATGGCAAATTTCAAATTGAAATTTTTCATAGCTTTAAAATCATCAGAAAGAGGCACAACATGCTGCCTCTTTATGTTATTTTTTGCTGCTTTGAAAGCTGTGCATTATGAAAAATTTTCAATTTGAAATTTGCCATACAGTTATGTACAGCAGTGTTTCCCAACCTGTGGTCCTTGGACCACCACTGGTCCCCAGAAGTTTAAATTTATCAGAAGTATAAATGAAGTTTGTTATCTTTGTTAGAAATTTTTAGAAAGATAATGGTGGTTGAAATTATCTGATAAAAAAAAGTTGGCTTTTCTCCTGATAACACTTCAGACAAATTTTAACGTGCTGAAATAAAATATTGAAATTTTGAATAGCTTTCAAATCAGCAAAAAGAGGCACAAAATGCTGCCTCTTTATTTTATTTTTTGCTACTTTTAAAGCTGTGCATTATGAAAAATTTTCTATTTGAAATTTGCCATACAGTTATGTACAGCAGTGTTTCCCAGCCTGTGGTCCTTGGACCAGCGCTGGTCCCCAGAAGTTTTTTTGCTGGTCCACAGGAAATTTTCTTCAGCATGATAAATTTATCAAAAGTATTAATGAAGTCTGTTATCTTTGTGAGAAATTTTTAGGAAGACAATGGTGGTTGAAATTATCTAATGAAAAATAAAAGTTGGTTTTTCTCCTGATAACACTTCAGACAAATTTTAACGCGCTGAAATAAAGTATTGAAATTGTTCATTCTGAGAAATCTCTCTGCAAGCCCTCCATTATAAGTTTTAAACACATTCCACTATATAGCTGCTTCATTGGTTCTCAACTTCATGCTACAAACAAGTAGGAACAAGTCATGCATGATCTTCCAAATCCTCTTCCATCTTCAGTGTAGAAAAAGTTTGCTACTTCCCTTGAGACACTTGCACTGTTCCTTGAAAAGCAATTTGTGAAACCAGAGGTTAAAGCCATTATAGGAGCAGCAGCACTAGAGAAGATTCAAGAGAGCATGGAACAGAGAGCTTTTTGTAGAAAAGTTTAAAATTTCCAGATAATTCAAAGTGCCAAACTTTTTATAACAAAAAGAGTATTTTTTCAGGGATCATTAAGAGTTGTGTAGACTTATCAAGGTTCAATAACTGTGTATTTTAATGTTACTGCTTATGTTTTTCTTACAGGAAAGAGGGCTTTATGCTGGAGGCATCGCGGAAGAAGATGCGAGCAGCAGTTGAGCAATAAAATGAAACAGGGCTTGCAAAATATTGGCAAGTGCCGCTTTTTGTGGAGCCTGGGGAAGTCTCAGCAATGCTCAAGGAGGGCGGAATCATCATCTCATTTTCTGCTTGTGATTCTGTTTGAGATGGATCATCGAGAACGAGGGTAATCTTGTTCGAATCATGCATTTTTGCCCAGCAAAAAAAAAAAAAGGAAGAAGAGAAATAATACGTTGGAAGGTCACATATGATGATGTGTGCAGAGAAAGAAAAAAAAAAGAAGCTTGCCTTCCAAGGATTTTTTTTTCTTTTGGCAGGGGAGTAAATTGAATAAAAATTCCTCATATACGTACATTCGGTTGATGATGATGAGGAATTTGTTTTTTGCTTTGTTTTTGGGGGAGAAGTTATATACATTCCTATGTGCATGTTTATTAGGTTGTGTGTTTGTTCTCTTGGAATTTTTGCTGTGTCCGCTTTTTTTGCTGCTTATTTTGCGGACTGACTCATCTCAAGGCAACTGTGAACCACTTGAAAGCGAAAAGAAAAAGCGAAAAAAAAACTATTCATATCAATGGATTCATGCCATATCTTCGGAATGGAATTTCCTCCAGAACCAGTTCTGCACTGTGGTGTATAAGAACAAGCACATTCAATCAATCAATCAATCAATCTTTTTCTCTGTGGTCCTGCATTATTTATGCCCGGAAATTTGCTGTATCATGGTGGAAAACTTTGCCTTTCAACTTCTCCTATTTACTGTGAAGCCGTATTTTCCGCCAGATGTCATTGCTGATGCATGTTCTTCTGCAAAAAATGTTCATTCGCACATCAAAGTTACCATTTGCTGAATTGCTCTGTGAGTTTTTGCTACCTGCATATATTTATCATCGGTTGTGCTGCTCAGATTTTTTTTTTAATAGCACTGTTACCTTTTCAAAATAAGCTGAGGAGTTGTTCCACAATTTTTTTCAATGAATTGAGCTCATGTATGTCATCAACAGCTTCACGCGTACGTGTTTTTTTTTTCAGATATATCCGCGATTCGTTTAATTTGAAATTGTGATAGAAACAATATCAAATGCTTATACATAATCGTATTTTCTTATATATATCCGGGTAAAAGGAGAAAAGAGTTGTTCGACCTTTCCTTCCATAAAACATTCTCTTATATGCATCTGAGGCTTGAATATATACATGAGTGCGTATTTTTATAGCGATGTTGCTGTTTCGACTTGGCAGTGCATCTTTGTTTGGCTGCCATTTTAGGCTCTTGAGTCAATGCATTGATTTTTTTGTTGAGAGTTTATTATTGTTGAGAAATTCGGACGAATCAGGTGTCGTAGTGTGTGTATTTACTTATGTATAGCTAAGAGTTTCTCAATTCTGATGATGATGATGATGGGGGTGGGGGGTAAGAAAAAGAATTGGCTCATGATTGTATCTCGCGTCAGCATTCTTTTAGCTCTAATAGCTGTTGCTTCATCAACGTGACTTGTTGCAGATTTGATGAGTGAACAGTATTTTACATTTTTACTTATAGCTTGAGGACTGATGGCGGAAAAAGTGCTCTGTATGCTCATTCGGATTTTAGAAGATTTGCATATATATAAATTCGGGGATTTTCTTGAATTGATTTTTTATCGCAGATTTCAGACTATACTGTACACGTGTATTGTCACACAAGAAGAACGAGGTGTTGAGGCGTCTTACAGGCAATAGTTTTGCAATTCATGTGCTTATAAATTCAGCTCAATTTTTCCCTTGGTGATCAGCATTGCACTTCAATGGACAGAGGGATGGTATTGGTGAAGAGAAAAAAAAGCAGATCTTGCATTTATATATATATATATAGATGACTATGTTATGGAAACTCTTGAATGTATATTTGTCTCAAATATTTCTCATTGTCATGCATGCAGAAAAAAAGCCGTTTTGAAATAATTGAATTGCAATGCTGAACATGAAGAAGATAGACAGATGCTATTTTATCCTACAAAAATGTATGGTTTTCTAGCTACTGATGTTTTCTTGCACTTCTTTGTTGGCTGTGATGCACCTGTCCATATGGAAGTTTTTCCTCTTGCTTAACTAATGTTTCAATCTGTTCACATTATTCTATATAGATCTTTCTGCCACAAGTAGTGATACTTTGTGATTGTCCTTGGGCCATGTTTCCTTGGGGGAGTTGAATCTTTTGTCTAATCGATGCCATTTCCTGGTGGACTGCTGAGTAATGAAGATGATGAGGACCATGAAAAACTCGAATTTTTCTTAATCATATTCTAATGAAGAATGAAATTTTTATTTGGAGAACAAAATACCTTACTGTGAAAAACACGTGCCATCTGATTTCAGCTCTGCAACATTCAAACTGTTTCCTTCTTCACGAAGAAATCCAGGCAATCGAGTTATGGTCTCAACGCTTTTATAGTGATGAAGGGAAATAAATAGAAAAAAGTCATCTTTCATAAATTGCATCCTGGACGCAGATCAGTTTATGATCGTTTATGATGCTGCTGAGTTACTTCTCTGTGACAAAAAGTTTTATGATTATGTGTACAGTTCTAAGTGATGGTGGTTTGAAGATATCAAGGAATGTGATTTTAAAATAATACAGTATAAGATACTGTACAATGTTTCAACAAGATGGTTCCTGTGCGGTCATTGACTAATGGATCATTTGAATTAATGAAAGTTTCTGTGAAATACATTGCAGAGCTGAAAAATTCGACATGAAGAACATTGATGACAATATTGTGGTATAGTCTTGTCCGTAAATTGATCCGTTTTCTGGTGTATGATGACAACACACACAAGGGAAAGTTTAGCCAACCAAGTGAAAAACCTCATTTTTATAGTTCTGTACGCTAGAATGATTTATGCCGGTACATGATTGTAGAGTATTGTACAACATCCATTACGATTCTGGACTCGGAACAGAGAAATGCGAAGCGGATGCGCGAAATCTTCTTGGGCAGTGAATGAAATTTTAAGCAAGGTTCATGGAACCGTTAACTTTCTCTTTTCGATCAATGGCTTCACAGAGATTGGCAGATTGTTGTTTTTGTCACTGTTTCGCAGTTTAATCCGTCCATTTGTTCAGGGTCGGCCCTTTCGTTTCAATGGAATGTAGGCAACGTTTTTCCCTCATTCGTATTGTCTCCGTTATCTTGATCTTTTACTGTACGGTAGATCGGCTGCGGCGTTTGTTATGTTATTGCCTGTCGTCTGGATTCAACAGTTACCTGCCCTGGTGTAAAGATATAAATAGCCTTCGGGATTATTCCCATTGCAAAACGTTTAGGTTGTTTGTGACGAGAGTATCGTGTGTTGATCAGCATTGCGTCCCGACATCTCTGGTTTTGAATTCTTTTGCGATTTTCTAATCTCGGTGTTGCCCTCCGACAGAGCTGTAACTTTTTGCATTGAGAACCGCATTTCCGCGAATTCCGGGTAGAGTGTCGGATACCCTGGATTTCGTGTCGTGAGCATTCGCGAACAGATAATGTCGCTGTTGGAAAAATTCTTCGCGAAAGTGGGAGGTGTCAAGTTGCCCGATGCCCCGACAACATCGTTGCCTTCCTCGCGAAGAAATGATAGCCCCGATATCATTGAAATTTCCGAACCTGTGCCGAAATCATTCACGCCGAAGTCGGTCACATTGACCAAGCTTGAGAGGAAACTTCCCCCGCGCTACTTCAATAAGGCTGAGGAGTGAGTAACTGTGTTCATCGCGTGAATTTGATGACCGTAAAGTTACGCGAGATATTAATTCTATTTTGCAGTGCCGCTTTCAAATTCAGAGAGCAAACACTTCGTAGCTCTGCTGAGGAACGTAATCCCGTGTTGCCTAAAAAAATCATGGGTCTCCGAAAAACGAACCGTTTCACGAAACGGAAAATAGGTAAAGATCATTTGTCCGCATCACTAAGAAAACCGCATTTTTTGTATCGAACTTGCGCATTGACAAGAACCTCTCATGAAGACTGCCCTTCACGTAGCAAATGAGCGATCAATTATAACTGAAATCTAGCGCCTAATGCGGACGCGCGCTACTGTACCTTGTAATCGATTCCAACCGAAATACTGTAGTGCATGCAGATTATTTTCCGAGTGCACTTCAAGAGTGTATCTGAACCCGAGGAAAGAGGAGATAAACTTCGTACGAGCCGAATTTCGTAGAATCGGTTGTGGCTGATATTTTTCTCAGTTAATTTCTCTTTTCACCAATTCATCACTGTTAGATGAGACATTAGCATATGATTAATTCTACAGTATCAACAGTTCTCGTATGACGTTTAACTGATTTTCACACAACTCTTATTTTGACAGGTCCGAAGTTGACGTTAACTCCTAGCATCGGGCTGTATTTCCCTGAAACCCGATTAGCATCTTTCATGAAAGTATGTGTTCCAGTGTCAAAAGTGTTCGTGACGACATGATTTTATGATACATTTTTTTATACTTAGAATGCTGCATGCGGACAAGATGTTCTTGTAGTGACAGAAAAATCTACGCTTCGTTACCTTTGCGGGAACTTGGAGGTTCATGTTGTCGGCTGGTATTGGGATTCTACTCCAGTGCCAATGTGGGATCATGAAATAAGAGGATCCATCAGTCGAAATCAATGGCCATCAACGAAGGATTACAAATTTCCAGAGCCGGGAGATTACTTGATGTGTTCCGTTTCTTCCTTGAGTCGCCTGAGGTTCGTAAGATTTCATGCCGCCAGTAGAAAAGTATTAAAAATATATGTAAGGATTAAGCACTTTCATTGATGGACTATAAGAATTATAGCAATCAATCAGTGTCAATGTGACTAGAAATAAGTACATGAAAAGATCATTCATGAATGACGGTTTGTTTTTCAGTTCGTGTCTCTTCCTTTGATTGGATTCCTTTTCATTCTCCGTCTTCAGGAAATATTTCGATATTCGTTTGCGCCGTCCTTTCTCGGGTTTGTGTAAGCAATCTAAATTTTGCAACCAGGTCTCTGAAATTCGTGGATTTGACGTTGAAGAACCAAGGCGGTACGAAATATGGCCGAATTTCTCCGAAATCCTTGTCATACATGCAATCGGAGCTTCAGATGGAATGGAAAAACGTGAAAATACCTAAGTATCACACGGTCCTGAAGACGAGTCAGACGTTGGAAGATCCCGAAACTCTCGAACTCCTCAGCCGTTCAATCGACGTCCCGAAGTTCGCGTGTTCATTTTTGCAGGGCGTGAAACCCCTGGATATGAAGGATTTCAATCAGAAACAAAACAGTGCTACTGCCAACGTTTTCTATTCTCATGGATGCGCTTTGATGAAGGCCCGGAGGCTTCCGGAAGCCCTGAGTACGTTGGAAAATGCCGTGAAGCACAATCCGAAAAATGCGGATTTTTACGTCGCTCGTTCCGTCATGTGAGTCTTCTAGATTTCATTCTCACGAAGTTTAAGTTGCCAGAAGCTCAAAAAAGTAGTTTTAGACAAAAGTAACTAAAGACAGTCCAGAAGCGTGGTTAACGTGTGCTAATTAAGTGACGATAACCATACTTAATGGAATAAATTCCTAGAAAACATTCGAGATCATGCTTCAAATTTATACTCAGTAATTCAGATTTTCAAAGAAAAAATCGTTAAATCGTTCTGATTAACGGAACTTTCTTGTACCAACTTGTCGAATAATGTTTTTCGCCCACAAATCCAAGACCACTCATATTTTTTCGTTTGATTAAAAATTGGGCGGAAAAGTGCGCGTCATATTCGCTTGAATGCCCTATCCAATGTTTATCGTATGTTTTCCACTTTTCCAGACATCAAGAATCCGAGCAGTACACGAAAGCTTTGGAAGATTTGTACAAGGCCATTGAGTTGAATCCCGACCACGAAACCGCGTATAATTTTTTGGGCGTTTTGTATGTGACGTTGGGCAAAAGGTTAGTACGCTTTTTTTTTTTAATGTAGGACTTTATTTTTTAATAAATGCAATGATCTACAGGTTTGCGATGGAAGGAAACACCACTGACGCACTCCTCATCCTTGAAAAGTGCATGAAATACGACCCTGGCAACGAAGAGGCGAAGCGGATGCTTTCAGATCTTCGATCATCCAGAGTAAGAATGAAAAATGACTGATTCTTGAAGATGTGCTTAAAACTTTTCTTTGTTTTTCAGAAGTTGCATGGGAGATCATCGAATGATAGAATCGAAAGGTGGGTTCTTGTAAAGTTTGCGTCTTCAATTTTTTGAAAATGCTCGTTCACTAGTAAAATTGGGTTTTCGCGATTTTTGTAAAATTTTGAAAAACTTGCGAGTAATCGTGAGTTTGAGTAATTGTTCGGCGTTTATGTGATCGGGAAATCTTTGAAATTTCCCAATGCTGCTTTCATTATCATTGAAGAAAGAATTTCCGCTTGACTTTTGTTCATTCAACGAATATTCTAGTGAAAAAAAGAAAGAAGAAAACGTTGAGGAATCCTCGTTAACTAGAAAATATTTTGAGAATAATTGTTCTCAGTTCTCTGGTTAGTTTGTTGGTTGCTGTTGTTGTGCTTGTTATTTTGATCAAGTGTGTTCGATGACTTCAGAAATCCGTCGCCGGTAAGACCGCACTTTTCTCATCCGAAATCGCCGCCACCACGAAAGGAAAATCGTCGTTCGCCGGAAAGACGTCGTAGGTCTTCATCTCGCGAATTTTCTGACAGACCCAGACGTTTGAGAAGTCGGTCTAAATCGCTCACACGCGGTAAATATTCTTCCTCATGTATGTATACACAGTACAGTATATACTTTTTTTTTTTAAAGACAAGTCCTTGAAGTATTTTGATTCTCATTGTTTTTTTATGTGTGTCAAGAAGTATTCTTGTTTTTATTTTGAGTAGTGTGATTGGAATGATGAAATTTTCAGTTCCTGATCGCGAAGACGAGTTGGAGATCTTGCATCAGCGGCGGAGGCTGCCGCCGCCGCCACCGAGAATTTCATATCCGCCGCCCGTTTTCCCGTCGTTTCATCTTCCCGGATATCCGCCACTACCGATGTTCTTGCCTCCTCCTCCCGTGGCAGATGTAGAATGGGAAAGGAAAACCAACGATTTTCTAGCAGCTGCCAAGTCCAGATCCTCCCGTAGGTCGAGGTCACCTGTCGTGAGAGTCGATCGGAAGCGGAGTAGAAGTCGGAGTCACGAGCATTCTCGTCAAACCAGACGTCGTCGCAGGTTGGCCTTTATATTCTTTTGATTTATGTCGGCATTTGTATAGGAACTGGGGCACCGAGATGCGGACGTAATTGGGGCCTGGACTTGGTTACAAATTTTAACCATAGACTGTAACAGGAAGCGTTTTAATTGGTTTTCCTGTTGATGAAAAAAATTTAGAAAAAGTCTCCAAAAGATCTGAAAAATTTTTCTCAACTTCAAGGTACAGGAATAACTGTGCAGAAAAAACCATGAGTATTCTGATATTTTGGCCTCGAAAGGATCGCAGAACAAACACGAGTCTTCTTTTAATGTGCAGATATGTAGGAAAAAGCACTGAAAAAAATTAGCCTATTCTGGATTATGGATTAGATAACATTTATAATGAAATTTACTTTTATTTTTCGATTATGTATAGCTCAGCAATTTCTTAAGAAATATCAAAATTTTAAAGAAAATGTTATCCCATTTTTTAAATATTTTGGTGAAGTGTACGTACCGTATTTCGACTGCTCGAGACATTGTCCAGATGTCGGGGCATGTTTTGAGTTTCAATTTTCCTTGATTCAAATCGTATATATGTCGGGGCGTCACTGCACTTTCATTCAAATTGGCCTGGGGGTCGGGATAGTGATGATTCAGCAATTGGATAATTTTCATTGATACCGAAAGGACTGTCTTGTTCATGTATTTCATAAAGCAAGCTCTGATGATGAAATTTCAAAAATTCGAAACTTATTCAAGACCATAATCAATTATTGGGATCGATATTAGAAGATTTCAAGCCACAATTTTCTCGTGCTGACGGGGAAGATACTATTTTTTCTCCGATCATGTTTCTAGATTTCGGAATAGTCACTGATTTCATGTAAAATGTTTCTTTTTTCTAGTCTTTCTCGTTCGCGGGATCGAATTCACCGTCGGCGATCACGTTCTAGGAGCCGGGATCGACCATCTGTCCATGATAGAGTGGGTTCCCGGGACAGACGAGGTGACCTGAGAGATGTTCTTCGCGACCGACGCCAGGAAACTGACAAGTCTCCGAAGGATGATTCAAAGCGGGCCAAATCTCGCGAGATTTCAAAAGGTGCCAACGAAAGCGGTGGACAACAATCGGGAGAGCTCTTCAGTCGCCGCTCACCCGACGCTGCGAAGAAACAGTCTGAGGAACGCGGTGTTTCTTTGGTTATCCGAAGGGAATTTGGCGACAAGTCGAACCGAGCTATTCAAGAAGTTGTTTCTGCGGAAGTGCCGCGTGTCGAGAGACCGGAGAAAGTGCTGGAACCGGTTTATTACCCGGAAATGAGGAAGAACAAGTCGGATTCTCGCAGTGCTCCTGCCAGAAGATTCATAGAGCGTCCTGAAGAAATCGAAGTGCTTGATGAGCGAAATGTCCCTGCGACGAAAGATCGTCCGGAGGAAATCCAAGTTATTGATGTAGAACCATTGTCTGTCGTGAGAAGAAAGAATTTGTGTTTGGAGACTGATCAAGAACTGAAGAAAATGTGGGAACATTGGATCAGGGTCTGCAATGACAGGAGGAAGACTTTCGGCACCAAGTTCCTTCTCTGGTTTAAGGTGAATGATGAAGTTTAAGGTCGAAGTCCTTGTGAAACAAAAATACCGAGCTTCTCAAAATACAGTAGAGCTCCGAGATGTGGACGTAAATTGTGGTTGGACCTTGTCCCTGAATCGAAATATCCGCATGTCGGATCACATTCTCCCTTAGGCTTCAAACTGAATATATTTAATTCATTTTCCTATTGATCAAAAATTCGGAGAAATTCCCTTATAAAAAGATGAAAATATTTTTCTCGACTTCAAAATGGACGAAAGAAAACCACGCATAATCTGAAATTTTGGCCTGAAAATGGGACGAAAAAAGCGAAGTATGAGCTGAATTCTTGCTTATGCTCTGCACAGACTTGGCAAAAAGTCTTGGATTACGAAGTACAAAATTGACCGATTTCGGATTATCAATTAGAGAAAATGTAGCATGAGCTTAAATTTGCACTCCGTTCATGTAGTGTTACCTGGAAAGTTAACTTGATTTCGAGATGAAAGAATTATTATTTTTTTCAGAAATGGGTAAAAACGAGTGTTGACTTATCTGTATTTTATATTTATTTATACAGGATTGTGTAAGGTTCGACAAGGATTATGAGAATATGGGAGCAAAGTTCGCATTCCCGTTCTTCTGCGTGGGGGCGGTTGAATACTTCGTCCAACTCTACGAAGACCACAGTTTGGACTGGCTCATTGAACGCGACTTTGTCAAGAGGTACTACAAAACGCGCGAAAACCCGGATTTGAAGGTATGTCTTCTCAATACTGTTCCTCATGTTCTGTATAAAACTGCGATTACTTCCTTGTGATTCGGATCACGTGCATTCCTGAACAATAATAATATTCGGCGAGGGTCAATGAGGTGTCCGTGCTTTTTCCCGCAGGCGTATGTGAAAGATATTTATTTGAAAGTCATCATGGCGCTGCGTATTGGAGACGGGGTGACGTCCGTTCTTAGCAGTCGTCGTGACTCGAATGAGTCGAAGAGAACGATTGAATCCTCCTCGGGAACGAGTAAAAATCCTGAGGAATTGAAGCGAAGGATCGAAGATTTAAAGAAATCTATTGAGTCATCCTCGCAAAAGCATCTTGGACCAAGCGCAGCAAAGTCCCTCGACGAAGCGAAACGGAAAGTTCAGTCCTTGATTAAATCAATGCATTCTTCTCCGCAATTGAAGGCGGCCGAAAATCAGGAGGATTTGAAACGCAGAATGAATGCATTGCAGCAAACGATCAATTCTCTCTCCGCAAAGCGTCCTGAGCCTTCGAAATCGAATTCATCTAAAAATGCTGAGGAAACGAAGCAAAAATCGGCTCCAGGTGGTTCCCCCTGGCAGAAGAACCGAGATGATTTGAAAAGAAAGGGAGATGATGAACGGAAATCCGTCGATTCCTCGAAACAGCGCGCTGAAGATGCAGGGAAAGCAGTTAAAAAGCCTAGGGTAGAAGTTTCGAAGAAAGCTGGTCTCATTCCCCTGCCGAAGGAAAAATCGCCCGAAGTTGTGGACCTGTGCGACGCAATGTCTCCAGTTTCTGAAGAAACTGTCTCTGAGATTCCTAAACCTCCGAAACGCATTCAACTCGATGGTAGGTTTCGATTTAATTTAGAAATTTGATTTGTTCATCGGAATCTTCGATTAAATGTGATTACCTTTTTGAATGTTTGACCCGCGAGTTTTCATTGTTATACTGTAGTTTCCTAATAAATAGCTTGTTCTTATCAGTGTGAGAAACGTTTTTGACAATTGTTCTTCGGCGTTGAGTTGATGAAGCCCAACCGAGATCAACTTTTGAATAATCATTGATCGCACTAATAATTATGCCCATCACTTATGTTATTAAAAAACGTTTCGGATCGACATTATCCGCTTTTCGCGTTATTTTTTTTTGTTTTGAACAAGATTTCTTCCATCTTACAGAATTTAGAAATCGCATAAATCTCTTGCAGCAGTATTTTTCGTCATCTGTATGCTGTAATACATGTACACTAATTACTTGAGTACCCCTAGCCTTAGATCAAGATACGCGTCCAAATTTTTCGTTCAAAATTTTGATAGAAACATGTTCCCTTAGGAAGACACCCCATTTTTAGAAATTAAAAAAATGAAATGCGTCAGAATTTATAGTTTGGCTTGGATTGAATTTACATCGTGCGTTGATTTTTCCATTTTTAAATTGTATGTTGCAATTGGTTCAATATCCTGTTTTTTTAATCAAGTATGAAGCGCGCCAAAGCTTGTAAAAATGTTACACCTGCCTATGACGTGCACGCTCTTTCTTCTCTCGTATTTTTGATGTTCGGTACTTGAGTAAATACTTCAAATTTCCTCGTATTTTTCTCGAGCTGAATTCAATGCGTCTAGGTGTCCTTGGAAATTAAATGGCTTTTTTCATCCTGAATCAGCAAGGATTCAAAATGATTTTCACGCTATATTGCGGGTGTCTTCGACTGCTTTGAGCAGATTTTTTATTTATTTATTTTTTTGTACTTGTTATAGAAATTATGGGAATATTCTTCGCAGAATTTCATCACCCCTGCATTTATTGGTTTTCAAAATCTGTATGAAGTCGGAAGTCTGGTTTCATGATTCCAGTTATTCGCAGACACGAAATACTGTAATCTCATTTCCGCAAATTTTGTGTAAAATATTCATAAAATCCCGGAGATTCTTCTGTGTTACTTGCATTATTCACTGGCATTCTCAAAATGAAATTCACAGGCAGCGTGGTTCCCGGAGAAGAAGTGTTTGAGCTGGATGGCGGCGTGTTTTCTCGCGATGACCTGCTTTGGCCGCCACAAGATGTCCCAGTTAGGCCGCCATTGAGCCAAGACCTGATGAACGCTTGCGCCACCTACGGGAACTACATGAAATCCTACTGCGTGCCGTTGAATGATTTCACCAAATACAAACTGCTGCGTTCGCCCTGGGTAGATGAAAAGTGGTTTGGAGGCCCATCTGCCAAAGGCGCCGAAGAGCTCCTCATTGAAGCCATCAAAGCGGCGGAGAAGACGAAAAAGGAGGAGGAGGTGAAACAAGCTCCGAAGGTTGAAAAGGCGATTAAACGTACGACTCTGAGTGCAAACGCTATTGTGAAGAAGCAGCCCGTGTCTTATATAAATAAGTCAGCCGAGGAAACTGAGAAGGGGAAACCTACTCCAAAGAAGCTTTCTCCGCTACCCGTAGACCCGAAGTTGAAATCACTCCTAGAGCAAATCAAGACCGTGTCTGCTACTCTTGGTGGTCTGGTTAAAAACAAACAAATTCAGAAGAACAGCTCCACAGAAAATTCCTCTGAAACGCAGGAGAAGCAACCAAAAGAGACTAAAGAAAGCAAAGAGGCAGAACCCGAAGCAGTCAAGACTACTGCAGAAAAGCCTGATGAGGACGAAGTCATGCTCTTGGAAACAAGCTTTAGCAGTGAACCCGATTTCTGTGTCGTTGATGAAGCGCATCCTGATCAAGAAAACGACTCGCTTGAAGAACCCTTGGAAAAGGCCGACGAGGAAGAACCCGCGAAAAAGCCCGAGGAAGAAACGTCTAGTGCCGAAATTGACTTTTGCGTGATTGACGAAGCGAAACCCGATGAGGAAGAAAAAAATAAGGCTGAAGAGCTGTCAAAAAAGTCTGATGACAATCAAACGGTTGCGAGTGGCGAAATGGACTTCTGTGTGATCGACGAAGCAAAACCCGATCAAGAAGAAGAAAAAACGGAAAATTCCGCAGAAAATCAACCTATTCAAGGGAAAAAAGTGGCTGAAGAACCTGCCAAAAAGCAGGAGGAAGCGAGTGTGACTGCTGAGATAGACTTCAGCGTGATTGATGAAGCTCCGAATTCTGTGGAAGCCGTACGTGAAGATCCGGTTGAAGACTGTTCCGAAGTCGTGGAATCCATCGGAAATGAACCCGAACATTCTGATTCAATGTCTCCAGTCAAATCGATTGCAAGTGGTGAGATTCTGTCTGGTGACGGCTTGAGCCCAGCTGTTCCCAAAAATGATGCTGAACCTTCTGACGTGAACTTGTCTAGTGTCGACGCAGAAACTGGGGCAAATAATCCTCCAGTTTCAACGACTGCTCCTGTAAATATTGCTTCTGTTACTCCGAATATCCTAACTTGTGAAAGCGGCGTGAGTGAGGAAATATCTTGCGAAAAGTTGAGTGAAATCGAGGGAGAAAAACAAGGCACTGGTTTCGTCGGTGGCTCGGAAGAAAAAGTCGCTGAAATGATGGAGAAAATGCTGATTGGGACTCAAGATGAGGACATGCCAGAACCTGTGAATCCATCGGTTCCTGTTGAAGAAGCAAAGGAAACTCCGTAAAAGAATATCCCTTTTTCTTCTTCGGTGTTCATTTTTTCCGTGTATCAAGTGAGTTCTTGAAATTTTATTTTGCAACATACCATTGCTTGAATGCTGTTTTGGCATGTTGCTGACTGCACAGGATTTGCTGAAGAGCCGTTGCTGAATTTGGAGTTGCTGATGCCTTTACGGAAGGAATTTTTTCTTGTTCGAATGTCCGTGAATTGTGTGAATTATTATTCTATGAATGTTTAGCGGGATGCCTTGGTTGAGTTTTTGTGGCGAATACGATTTCGGTGCGTGAAAATAAAGCTTCATTTGCATGTAAATTATCGTTGACTCTATCTTTTTGGAAATTATATGTTCCCATTTTGAGAGTGTTTTTGCAGGGTATGGAGGCAGAATTGGCGACCCCTGTGAAGGACTCACTTGGTGAGCATGTTAATTCAAAATGATTTTGAAGATCATTCATGGACCGTATAATCGTCCGGGTTGTTGACATTTTTTCTTTGTAGGGATTTTCCTGATCAATTTAATCTGCAGAGCATACATTCAGTGATGTTGTCCCCTCTTTTCTGTTGCAGAAATATTCAAGTGTGGCGAAAATGGGGTGATCTGGGTTTCTGTTTCTCGCGCCGATTCGCGATGGAAATAAATTTTCGGAGTGGAGATTAAATTTGTTGAGGAATTAATCATGGCATCCAGACAGACTTTGCCTTATCGAATGAATCCTGATGAGATTCAAAAACTCATCAGTGCAGAAAAGGCTCAGCGACGGAAACGCCGCTTAATCGAGGTTAGCCGGCTTTTTTCTGTCACCTAAAATTGCCCTTGAGATATTTAAATTCAGTGTCTCTGGACTTTTATGAACAACGTGTTTTTGATTCACGCTTGGACTGGTAAATTAACCGAAGTAAAAGCAGAAGTGAGAAGTAAAACTTATACCGATTGAATTCTGAAGCAAGTTTAATGTCATCATATTCGGGCGACATCTATTAACAACCAAATTGCTGATCCAGGGCTTATTCGAAGGAATTCAGGCGGATTTTCATGCTTTTTTTTCTTTTATAAAGACGAGAAATCAAGCTCGTTTGATGGCATCTGAAATCCGTCGAAAGGCAGATCGTGCAGTCCATCATCATTGCGTTGAAATTGAAGATCAGTTTCGCGACGAATGGAGACGAAAACATGACGCAGAGATCCAAAGACTGCAGAGGATCTACGACGAACGAATGGCAAATCTCGGATCAGCACACGCCGCTGCCAAAGCAGAAGTGAGCCAATTTTATTTCTTCCCTATTTTTTGCCAGAAGGAAACCCCGTTTTATCGTTTATTGAATAATGTTCTGGTCCCTACTCTTGTCCCTTTCGTTTCAGATTCATCAAGTAAATAATACAAAGTGACGTCTGTTATGAAATCTCACGATAAACCGCTAATTTCAGTGTTCGATTCATCTTCAACATTTTGGATATTTTCATTTTTGTGAAGCCCGTCTACGAGGCGTACTCATTTTATCTCTCTCTTTTCAATTAATTCGGTGTTTTTTTTTTTTTAGAATTTGTCTGAATACTTAAGTGATCGGCCTCTTGAATCTCGCAGTTTTTTTCACCTGGAAATATTTCTCACATGAAGAATTGTTTTCCAGTTTAATCTTGAAATTGTAAATGATTTTTAGCCCGATCCGTGGATTGAAGACGAAGAGCTGAGGAGAGTTAACGAAACCAAAAGTCGACAAAGAGGAGCAGTTGCTAGTCAAGCCTTGAAGGAAATTGAAATCAATCGGGTTTGGCTGGCAAATAGGGCAGTCAAACGTCGGCACGAAACTCGTTCAGAAGAAGACAAGAGAGCTAGAAAACTCGTCGTGGAAGCCCGTAGGAAAAGCCGCGAACGTCTCGTGCAGGAAGATATTCGTGAGTTTATTTGGAAACTTTTGAAATATTTAAATTTGAATTTATTTGTATGGTGTGTCCGAGAATTCTCTGGATGTTTTAAACATCGGTGTAGTGTGTATGTGTGAAATGTTTTTTGCAGAAGTGCATATAAAACGACAATAATCGTGAAATACAGTCCATGAAAAGAATTTCCTGAATCAGGGAAATTGTAAAATAACCGTTCTGAATTTCATGATACGTCAAGGCAAGAAAGAACATGAGTTTACCCTTGTTTTCTCATTTTCCTCAATTTTTGAAAGATGGCAATTCTCGAAATTTGATCAATTTTGGGCGAAAAAATTTCGTTATGTGAGTCACTTTTTCCTCAATGAAAATATATAGTTTTTACCTGGTCGCAAACTCGCAATAGCTTCGTTGTATTGAGATTTAATAGTGTGTCGTAAAATATCAGTTTTCCCCAGCCCGGTGGGAAATTTTCTGCAGCATAAAAGTAGCAATGAAGTCTGTTCTCGTTATCTGAAATTTTCAGAAGATAATCGCCGTTGAAATTGTCTGATAGAAACATAAAAGTAGGCTTTTGTTCTAATAACACTTCAGACAAATTTTCACTTACTGAAATCAATTATTTTCATTTTTAATTTGGTGAAACCTTTCTTCAAGCCCATTTTTCTAATCTTTTGAAGACATTCCATATCTGGCTCATTATTTCAATATTTAAATTTTTGCGAATAAAGCATAAATGTTTCAAGTACCTGTCATAAAGTCTTTCAATGAAAGCTTGTCGAGTCTGCAAAAATTGTACGAAACTTTTGCTGGTCCGCAGTAAATTTTTTGGGAATTTGCCGGTCCGCGAAAATTTTTATTTAACTTCGCTGGTCTGCGGGCCCAAAAAGGTTGAGGAATACTGTTGATGGTTTTATTTTTGAATAGCGTTGCCGCCACCGTCGCCGCCGATTGTTGAGCGAGTCTGGGCCTGTCCCGAATGGCCGCCTAACAAGGCCCGCCGAGATTTACTGTCGCAACCGATCCGGCTGGTTCCTCCGCGCAACGAAATCGACCCGGTGGAAGTTGCAAAGGCAGAAAATGCTGCCGAATCCGAAAGAATTCTGCGCGAACACGTTCAGGAGTTGCGACGGACCGAAGCCGCAAATGTGCGCTATCAGAAAGCGCTGGAACAAGTGCGACTCGCTGAAGATTACAAGCGGCTCATGAACACGCTCAAGTCGTTGCATCGTGAGAAGATCCGGCTGAATCAGGCGGAGTTGGACAGAAAAGCCTCCGCTGCTGTTGCTTATGAAGAACTCGATGAGACTGAAGAAGCAGGGATAATGGAAACGGAAAAAGGGAGCGAAAGAATGGACGAGGAAAGACTTGCTGATGAAAAAACGAAGATGAAATCCCTCGATTTCGACGATTTGAATCGTCGCTTTGAACGACTGCGCAGTTCTTCTTTGAAGTGTCCATCTCCGGAAGAAGTATTTCTCCCGAAAGAACCCGAAGAGAATAAGAAACCTGAGGAGAGAGAACATCTCATTGAATCGGATCTCGATTTGGTTCCACAGCGAGAAAGTGACGGAACCAGTGTATCTTCTATGAAAGGTAAAATTTTATTCCCTTCAACCTGTTTTTTGTCAAATGCCGGGTAGGTGTCGCCTGAATCGCTGTTGTCCTGTTTTCGTTGGCGCAGGATGTATTTTTGGTCAAGGACGTGAAGGACGCACTTTCACAATCCGTAGTGTAAATACAGTAGTAGGAAATACGAGAAGGGCCCAACGATTTTTATTTTAGTCCGATTTGAAATATGCGGGAATTTTCAATTTTAATGCAAATCAGCTGATATTTTTGCTCACTTCGCTCGATTTTTCGATTTGAGAATTCGGCAGCATTGTTCATTAACCGAACAGTAACCTAAAATCCAAGTTATCCTGACCCTAAAAGCCGAAACGTAGCTCAGTAGAACCTGACAAGAGTATCTTAATTCGGGCGACATCTGTGTGACGTTAGGAAATAATCGTAGCATAATGTACTGTACTCCCGGAAATCAACGAACGAAAAAATATGCCGCAGTGAATCCACGACATTTTTGGAAAGTGTGCGTTTACGTGTGAGGCAATTTGCTGATAAATTCTTGCATTTTTCCAGAATCGTCAAAAACTTCGAAATCTTCAGAGTCATCATCCACGCCCGTGCAAAGGAGAAAATCCGTCGGAACTCGGTTCACGTGTTCCACGCCGAAAGACGATCGTTTCCGAGTCGCGGAAATCATCACCGGGGACAAGCTCAACAAATACATCACTAGAGCTTTGGATCAATTGAACATCAGCCAATTGACCTCCTCTCCTTCTTCCTCTTCTACTCCTTCGTCATCGTCAACAACGACGACGACTGTGGAGAAACGCGGTGTTGAACCGGTGATATTGCGGAAGCGAGGCACAAAGCGTCGCGAAGCGGAAAGAGAAGCCGCCTTGCGTCGTTTGCTGAGATCCACTGGTGGGAAACTGAGTGTTCAAGAAGCTGCTTGGTTTGCTTCCAGGATTTGTCAGAAATTCCGTGTGCCGGCGAAGAAATCTTCTTCTCTTTCTTCTTCTTCCCCTTCTTCTTCGACGACGACGACGTCGAAAGGCTTGTTGAAGACTCAACCTTTTCCTTCGCCACCGCCATCATCGTCTCGCGACGAGGTTCTACGCGAAATCGGCGTTTTGTTGGACGAACTCGGAGGACTTTTGGACGTGAAGACCAGGGAATTGCTGACGACGATTTCTTCGAGTGACGACTCTGACTTGTCGACGTTTGTGTCGGAAGATCTGCTGTCGAAAGTGTTGGAAGACTTTACGCGCGCTGCGAGAGACGCAGCGTTGGCCAAGGAGCAAAACGAGGCGACGATGAAAGAACTTGTTGGTGAAACAGCGTCTTTCGGGATTGAAGAACCCACTGGGCTGGTTTTGAAGGAGCTGGTGGGTGAGACTGTTGAGAATTCTGGTTCGTCTGGGCGCGAAGATGGTGAAATGCGGGAGTTGACGGGACGGACGGCGTCTTCCTCATCATCATCTTCGTCGTCATCGTCGTTGATGTTGGTGCAACTGGTTGGTGAGACGGTGTCTGAAGTGTCGGAGGCGACGAAGATCACGTCGACACCGAAAGTGACCAAGAGTGGGACTTTGAAACGAAGCAAGGAGTCGTCGGAGAGTGGATTTGGTCCTAGGGCGGCTGTGAGAGCGATTCCTTTCGACACTAGTGTGTCGACCATTGCTACCAAAAGTGGATCCGGTTCTTCTCCTTCGCCGTGAAAAACAAAGATTAAGGAGAGAAGTGGGGATTTTTATTTTTCAATATTTTATGTTCTTGGTTGTAATGTTTATCCGGTGTGTGATTTTTAAATTTTACTATTGATCATTTTCTGCGCTGATATACCAATGATGATCTCTCGGATCAGCGTCCTGGGAATTTATACCAACTGAAAATTCTATTGGGCATGTTTTTGTTGTGCCTGCATCCGGGATTGGTTTGACAAGACGTTTATGATAATGTCCATCAAAAATGATACATTGCAGAATTATTAGCGTTTGTAATAGGATGACAAAGGCAGAGTTTATGTTGATTGACTTTTGTGTTGAATGTTCTGGAGCTACAAGTATTATGCTGTTTAATCTTTGTGACGTAAAAAAATGACTTGAGTGGGAGTATTAGCAGAAATTCGAAATATATTTTACAGGCACAGAGTCATTTCTACAGATGGAACAGTGTATTTTTGTAGTGTCTGTTTTTACATAAGTACTGTACCCATCATTTTTTTCATAATTGAGTGGAAAAAAGGAGGGTGCACATTATGAGAAAGCATAGAAACTTGAGAAATTTATGTGTTTACTCGATTCTAATGAAGAAAAATGTACCCATTTTAGCAAACCATGTTTAAAAGTGTAAACAATTGGAATGACATTGAATTCAAAGTCAAATTATGATGTGTTTTCTTTCTTGAAAAGAACTGAAATTTTTCATTGCTTAATTTAATAAATTGTTCCACATTTTATGAAAGGACATACAGAGAGACAAAGACATACAGTACTTCAGTGGTTGGCTGTAAATATCCTCAAGGCTTATTTGATGACTAAAAACATTACAGTACCTTTCGGGGGATGAAACATATGGTACCCTAGTCATGGTAAGCCCTTTAGAAATGCAAGGGTTGTCTTTTCTTAGTCCCTTTGATTTCTAGAAATTTCAGAGCTCTTGTTTCAAGCAGATATGGAAAAGAGTAGAATCTTATGGCAGTACATTTTTAGTTCATAACAACGATTGATTTTCAAGATTTTTGCATCATAACTTTCAATGTTGAGTCTCTTATTTGAGTCTAGAATTTATGTTTTATTTTTCAAGTTCCTTTTGGATTTGTTGTTTCAAGATTCCACTACAGTTTTTAGTTTCCTTTCTGCTAACACATTTCTTCAATCACCATTTCCAAAACAAATGCCCAAGGTAAACTTTTTAAGAGCTTACAGCCTTGGTCAATTTATTTTCTATGGTTAGGGAAGCAAGAAGTGGTGCCTTTGATTGTTCAATTTTTATGGAATATTTAAAAGGGCCAGAGCATTTTAGAAAATTATACCTTATTTTAATAGTTCAAGTTTGATTACTTTTCATTGGAAATGGGCTCAATGCAGTAATTATGTTAAAATCTAACCATTTTGATGTGATTTAGTTGCAAAAAGGATTTCAAAAATTATTACTTGAACAAAACCAGTTGAAATTGGCCACAAGGACCTTCAACACATCTTAAATAATTAGCCTTGTGTTATATCCTAGAGGGGATATTTGTAGTGTAAGCTCTGCGTGGTAGGAATTTTCATATATTTCTGTGTTCAACAACTTCCAAAAATAGTCTCTTGTTTCGTGGGTTCATTCGCTGGCGCGTGTCTGAATGCTTTGTGCTCATGTGATTAACGTAAGCTATTATGGTTGGCGTGGTAATGTTCCATCTGGTTGAATCCATGGTCAAAAGTCTGTCGTTTACCTTTTTTTTTTTTCAAACACAACCAGCCTTTTGTGTTTTTTATGATTATCTTCATGTCTTGACAAAATAGTTCGGAATAATTCATGACGAGAGAATGGACTCCAGTTGTTTTAGAACCTTGAAATCATTTTTATTCCTCGAGTATTGTAATTTCTGCTCACATATGATATTTTTCGCAATTTTTGAAATCAGCTCCCAGGCCTTGCAGAAGACGATGCTTGAGTTTGTTGCAGTCAATCTGTGTACTAATAAAAGTGACATTCTGTGGTTCATTTGAATTTTTACATGCACAGTATGATCAGATTAGAAGCCTTTAAACTGTTGCAAATTATTATTTTTTGAAAGGGGTTTTATTTGCAAGTATTTTGTTGAATTTGTGTTCATTGTTACAAATGTTGGAAGATGGTTAATATGTGTCGTCAAGCACTGATGTATGTTTTTCACATTTCCATTTGTGCGAGTTTTAGATGCAACACTGTGCTGATTTTTGGCATTTTGAATATATTTTATGACAATATATCCTCTTGCTTCTGTTTATTTGTCATTGAAACTAATATGTGAATATTATTTTATAATTTTTGTTGACTTCGAAAGCTGTAGAGATGAATCATTGTAACATGCACACTGGAGTAAGATTTGCAGAATTGTTTACGAGGCAACTAGAGAAAAGTCGAACTTTGCATTAAACATGTATCTTAATTTTTCCGCATTTCAGTGACCAAAGATCGCAAATTTAAGAATTTTCTGAGGTATTCAGAAAGTTCATTATTTGAGTCAGAAAGAAATGCTTAATTCAATTCCACCATGAAGGATAGAAAAACTATCAAATTGTAATTATATTCAAAGCTTAATTCAGGTTTTTATTTTACAGCTTTTCAAAGAATTCTTTGATGAGCATCCCAAATTTCTTACAAAGTGACAGAATTAGTGTATGACACGTGTTCAAGAATTTTCCCAAAAGCTTTTTATTTAATGTGACTCACTTCTCATTTTTGAAAGTACTGTATTGTATTTAATATTTTATTTATTGATATACAGTACATCACTGCTAACAAAGGTTTGATGTGTCTGAAAATCAATAATGAAATACAGTAATAACCTCCTCAGCTCCACTCAAGTTTGTGCCAGAGATTAAAAAAAATCTGTGAAGTTTGTCTTTGAATCACTGAGTTAAATTCATGTTAACACATCCTGTTGAAACAAAAATATATATTTTACTGTAATTTTGTGAACTGCTGCGCTATTTTGGATTCCATGCACCGTATGAACATGCCTGTAATATGTGGACTGTGTATTGATTCATAAATTTGAATTAAGATCCCGGTACTGCATTGTACAGCATTCCGCTGAGTAATAAATACCTTCCATGTTTGCTTAGGTTTTTTCATGAATCCTTTAATTTAGGCATCTATCTGTGGGTTCTAACTTGTATTATTATTTCCATTAATTCTAAGCTGATCATGAAAGTTCATCTCCAATTCTCCAGCAGTCCAGCGCACATTTTTCATGAATGATTGTGCATGCTGCCGGACTATGGAGTGCAAAAAATATAGAACACATATGCACAGTGATGTATGCTGTACATGCATATACTGTATGTATAATGTATGTACTGTACTACTTGTTCAAAATGGGTGCCTTTGAATTAAATATGACGCATCTTCCATTCAATCATCAGCAGGAAGAAGTTCATGCTTCTGAAATTCGACACGAATTACTCTGCTGGTCGTCTAATCCTTCTGTACCGGATATATGCCAGTACTGCTGCTGGTCTTGAATGAGAAGGGTACAGTGCCATAATTTCTGGTTGATTCGCTCAGTGGAAACTGGAGACCCCAAGGGTGCCACATTTTAAAAAGCGGGTGGGCTTGATGGACTGCACCTGGGTATGAATCAACCCCGAATGCTCAGCGGAATATACACCCACTCCCCCACCTCCTGAATGAACATGCGTCAGCAAAGCGTTGGGCGGAGCCAAAAGGAACGACTTCGCACTGGCGCAGTTGGCCATTTTATCGCCTCCGCAGCGCTTTAACAACGCACGACAACGCCGATCCCTGGCATTTTCTAGGTGCGAGTTCTCTGGCTGAGACCCCGCATGACTTTAAATTTGAGTACGACTCAGAATATCGAGATCTTTCAAGGGAATTTTATCAGTCGACATTTTTTGAACTACTGTATCATAGTATGAATGAAGAATTTTTTTTTTTAGCAGAACTGAAGTTTTGGTTATTCTCAGATAAGGAGAGCGCTGCTTGAGTTTAAGCTGCAGTGCAGTTCGTGAGGGAGTGCTTGGCGTATTCCTGGTTGAGCACAAAAATGTAATACTGTAACTTATTCGAGCACGAAGATTTTCACGGAACTGGGGTGTTCCATCGCGGAAGACCCATGCGAAAGGAAGGTGGAAGATTTTCGTGCCGACTTTTTCAAGGTTTTCTGGTTGCTTTATGGTTCTCGTGATAGTTGATTCGATTACGTCGGTTTGGATTCTCGTGTGAGCGCCTTTTATTGTGTTTCGCAAAGAACGCAAGGTAATTACATTACGATCGTTATTGTGCTCCGGGGAAGATTTCGGAAAAACGATGTTTCGCATGTGGATTCCTTGATTTTTCGGGGGTGTGTCAATTATCTCGGTTTTCTTATTCCCGAAGCTTTGTACTGTATTGATATTTTATTGGGGTTTTCTAGAATATACGTCGGTTGCTTAGGCATGAGTATTGTGAGTATCGCTCTTGTGCTCGATCAGAATGGAGGTACAGTATTGTGTGATCAAGGCAAGGTTTTTGTCGGAAACCACGAATTTCGCGAAGGTTTTCTCAGCCATTTATTATGATTGTACGTACAGTACTGTAAATACAGGATGAGGCACGAGTTTCAGTCCTCTTCAGCAGTATACTGTATATAACCGAGGACTTCATGAGTCAAGAGAACGATGAGCTTCCTGTAAATTCAGCATTTTTCCGAATGATAAGTTTTTTGCGCACGGCGGAGCTGTCCAGATGGTGAGTTCTTTTTATTTTTCTCTGTATTGCAAAAAAATGTGTCACCTGTGGATTCTAAAATTTCGCAAAGGAGGAAATGCCGCACGAAAAGAAACGATGCGCTAATGAATAATTCATTCCTGTACATGTATATTCGTCGATGAAAGTTATTTAGAGTTTAAAATACTCTCATCATGATGATATAATATCCGTATGCATGAATCAATAAATAAATGCAGAAAAATAATGATTGATTCATGCTTTTATGCTTGGGTACATTGCGTGTGCTGTACAGTATATAATTGTGAAGATCCTGTGGTTTTTCTTCTCGTTTAATCAATAATCATGGGGATTTTTTGTGTGACAATATCCGGTTTCTCGTAATTTGTGTTAAATATCATTTCCCGAGATTCGAAATGTTTATTTCGTAATTAATGTGGGTTTCTCGTTAGCGCATCTGACAAAAAACCATCGTGAAGATGATGATCAGACCTCAACCTTCAAACTTTACGGGGGTACAGGAATATTGTTTCATCGTACCTCATCGTTTTTCGTTATTTCATTTATCCGACAAATGTTTTGTCAAAGCATTGCAGCATATGTAATGCTTTCAATTGTTTTCATGAGATGAAGAACACGCAGTAAATGATTTCGCTTTTCCTCAGACTGATATATGAAGTTGATGACTTCAAAGATTTTTTGATCGATTTTCGCGGACGTGCCGAATCTATTCTGGAAAGGAAACAGATTCGTATCAAAACGGGTACCTTTGCTTTTCATAGAATAAAATACAGTACTGTAATCTGAGAGATATTTGCAATCCTGCAGACGAAGGATCAGAAAAGCTGATGCAAAATCTTTCATTAAAATTCCTGAAGCATGGTAAAAATAAATTGACGGGAACAGTACGAGTAAAACTCGTTCGAGATTTCGTTACATATCTCGCAAGAAAAATTATAAAAATAGATTCAACGTTTATGGCGATGCGTTCTTTTATGTATACTTTCATAGATTTTAAAATAATGTATCTGCGGGTTTCCGGGTGATCGAAGTACAGAAACGATTTTTTTCTTCAATTGTGCGGAAGATGATTGAAGTTTTCAAGTATCCATTTATTTGATGAAAAAGTCTGAGGCATTTTTTGGATACGATAAACTTTCATTTGTCCTTTGTTCCTCAACTAAAACCAAGAATAATGACCCATAAACCCGGAAAAGTTACCCGCGATGTGAGCTTAAATTATCCGCTCGGAATTTTCAACTTTCATACTCAAAATTTTAAATGTTAAGGTGGTTATTTGAAACTTGAATCATTGTTTTTGACCTTCTATGTATCCTTGGCTTTTTGCTCCTGACCTCGTAAAATGTTTTTCCTACGTGTTGATGGAAGTTTTTCTTCTGAATTTATTTTTCCTGAAACCTGAGCTCACGTATTTTTTTTAGTGGCATAAAAGCGAAAACGACGTGAGACCTTTTGAAAACAAACGACATGAAATATTCATAGTAACAACATTTGCGACTGGAAAATATTCTTCGTAAAGTGTGGTTCTTGTTGCATTAAATTCTCTCCCGTTTCAAGTTGAACATGAAATTTCGGGATTATTTGGCCCTGCCCCAGAAATATCTGCCCTCAGATTTAAGCAGCTTTTTTTCTGACACATTGAAAGGGAGGGCTTCAGTGACCATCAACTTTGTCTTTCTTAGTCTAGAAAACGTAAATTATTGAAAAATATGACGAATTATGGCTAAGGATGGTCACAAAAAAACATACAACATTGATTTTCAATGCAGATCTGCACAAGAAGCAGACATTGTTACTTATTGTCACATCATGTGTCAAAATTCCGGGCTTCGGATCGATTTGAAAGACGAGGGAAATTGTGAAACATACACCGATGCTTCGGATGGATTTCAACGAAAATCCATTTACTGTAGATGACAAAAATAGCTTCTCTTACGCAAAATCGTATTCATGTGTGGAAACTTATGAGATTGTTACCACGCGTGGATCGAGTTTTCTAAAAAAAAAAATATTTATGAATTTTGCTAGTGGAATTTTTGAAAATTCATCGGATTTTATTTTTGATTTAATCTAATTAAATTTTATCTCCAGTGACATTTTTTGAGTCCTGTGAGCGATAAATATTTATTCAAAATCGCTCCATTTCAAAGTTATTCCTTTCCAAACCATTTAAGCAGCAATGCATTTCAAAGATAAGGTAAACTGATAAATTCTGATAATCATCAGAAATTTCCAGAAAATGTCAATTTTTGAATCACCCTATTGTGAGTTGCTTTTGCCAGAACCTTTTATAATTATTCCATTATGAATAATTTGTCGTTTATATAAATTCCGTGCGTAGTATAACTCATTGCAGATGATTCGCAGCACTTCTGATGGTATGCTGTCTCTTTCATCAGAAATTTGACAAATTCCGAAAATCGCAGGCAAAATCAGTTTTTCAATCACTATGGGCTCCACGTTGTCCTTGTCCAGCACCTTCGAGAAGGGTTTGATAAATAATTCGTTATAACAGGAATTTAATCTGAATAAATAGGTGATTCACGGGACTTTTGAGATGGCTCTCTCCTTGAAAAATAAAATAAAAGTGAGGTTGTGACTATATATACTTATATAAATGTTGTATAGTACTGAATCGTGAGGGTGACGAATTCGAGACCTTCTCGCGTGTGTCGACTTGTAATCGCTCCCCAGGGGGATCCGAGGATCCCAGGGATCGTTTGTGTGGGGGGAGATGATCCGCTGCTGCTGGTATATGGACCCAGGAGCAGAGCAACCCTTGGTCCACTGTGCCTTTGTCGCTTGGATTATATACATATACAGCACTGGGATCCCTGAGATGCGTTTTTTATCCTTCGGGGCCCCATTTTCGAAATTGTGTGAGTGTGTGTGTGTGTGTCTATTTCTCTTTCATTTGGGTCTTTGTATCGCGAAAAGGCAACTAACTCTTTTCAGGTCAGCTCCATGCTAAATAGCTAAATAAATAAATATAAAAACTCACAAGCACGCACACACCTTTAGAGACCCCTAAAAAAGTATGAAACGAATTACGTTTTCTAGAAAACACTGTATGTGTCAGGAATAAATCCTGGACAAAAAAGATGTTTAAAAAAATGATTTGAGTTTAGAACTTAAACGAAAATATACTCTTACTTATTTTACTGTCTTAAACCAGTCCGACTTTGGTCCCACTTTAAAGTGGGATAAAATTCCAACAATATTAAGTTCTTGTGTCAGTTGTGTGTGTTATAAGTGTTAAACGCTGGAGTGTCTGGTATGAGAGCTCAGAGAAGAGTGAGTTTTTGAGATAAAGTATAGGAAAACAGGAAAACTGTCCTTCAAGGACAAATAACAGTATTAGGATTTGGCAATAAAAAAAACAGCCTTGGAGGCTTCCAGAACAAGTTTGTGTGAACCAAGGTCTTTTTTCTGGTTTACACTGAGATGCACAAGGACAAGTCTTCCCAAGAATTTGGACTCTTGAGTTTATCATTCAGCATAACAAATATCATTTATTTTTGTGACAGTATGTGTGATGTTACAGTTGCCGTTGACAGGCCTTGAATTCACCATTGCGACAATAGGCCGCACCCAGACGTTTTGCGACAATTTCAAAGTAGAAGATAGGCCACGCGTAGCCCACGCACATTTTCTTACGTGTTTGGGTTTTTGATGAAAAAATATACCAAGCATTTTGAGAAAAGTAGAATAAATCCTCAGGCACTCATATAAATGTAAAATCTAACAAGCGCTGTGTTATTGNAAGTTTGTGTGAACCAAGGTCTTTTTTCTGGTTTACACTGAGATGCACAAGGACAAGTCTTCCCAAGAATTTGGACTCTTGAGTTTATCATTCAGCATAACAAATATCATTTATTTTTGTGACAGTATGTGTGATGTTACAGTTGCCGTTGACAGGCCTTGAATTCACCATTGCGACAATAGGCCGCACCCAGACGTTTTGCGACAATTTCAAAGTAGAAGATAGGCCACGCGTAGCCCACGCACATTTTCTTACGTGTTTGGGTTTTTGATGAAAAAATATACCAAGCATTTTGAGAAAAGTAGAATAAATCCTCAGGCACTCATATAAATGTAAAATCTAACAAGCGCTGTGTTATTGTACTTTTTTTTATGAGCAAGAAGATCAAGTGTAGATGACCTTTTTGGCTATTTTTTATTATCTCGAACACAATTATATTGGGAGTCCTTCGGAATTTTTTCGATGATGTCCTTGCGTAAATGGAAATATTGCATCTGCTGAAAAATCGAGTGGTTTGTAACAGAAGATACAGAATTCATGAAATATGATGTAAAATTATAGTTACGACTGACACTTGAATGTATTTCATCAGAAGAAATTAACACGAAAAATCTCCAATAAGAATTATGAATCGTTCGCGAGCGCTTTCCGGTTTTTTCAGTTTTGTTTAGCATCGAATAGAGTGGAGACGCGTTTTAGTGGCAAGTGCAGGAAATTTTGGAGTGCAAAAATGCAATGAATGATTTTTTTCAAATGCAGTTTTCTGAAACTACGCGCACAAATTTCACACCCCTGTTAGTACAATTCATAGTTTTAATTCCTTTAGACCAGAGAAATATTTCATATTCCATGGAATAGAATTCATTGTTAAGACGAATAAATTATTGATGGAACTATGCGAAATTATTCGTAAAAATTAGAAATTACTAAAAAGGAGGAATTATGACTGACGAATACGAAATCACTGGTTTTTAAAAAGCTAAAAAATTCCTTTTTAGAAGTAAAAAAAAATTATTGCTCGAACTAAATCGCAGTATCAGTAAAACTATGAAATTATTTTTCAAGGTACGAAATTATTGGTAGAAAAAATCTACAATACTAAAACCGAAAATTTATTTGTTTAACTACGGATGTTTAACAAAAAGGGGATACAGTTTCAGCAAAACTATGAAAATACAGTGAGACCCCCAGATGCGGACATAGTTAATGCATCAAGAGTGTCCCTAAGTTGAAATGTCCCAAAGTCAAGTCTTGTTTTCCCACAGAATTACATTATCTAATTTTTAATTGGTGTTTTATGGAAGAAATATTCTTCAGAATTCCATGAAGAAAAGTGTTTGCCACTTGAATTTGATTCAGTGAATATATTTTCAACTCAATAAGAACATTTGGAGCATTGAATAGTATACTGTTGTACAGTTCATTGAAATGTAGGCATCTGTGAAAATAGGTAACATCCAAGTCACAAAGAGAGAAGGAAGTCCATCTGTGCTAAAGGTAATTTTTTTTAATCAGCTGAATGGATGGGAAAAGTACCAAAGCATGTTTCTTGCATAGTTCTTAGGGTTGGAAATATCTGTTTCTTGCAATTAAGCCTAATATAAATCAATTTTCTTAAAAATTGTTGGCAATTTTATCCTGCTATGTCCTCATGTTGAGTCAGTGTCCATATATCGGGCCTTTTTTATGATTTTTTTTTTAGAAAAAAAAATGTCCCTACGTCAAATTGTCTCCATGTTGAGGTGTCCGCATGTGTGGGTCTCACTGTATTAATAAAACTACGCAATTATCTGTCAAACTCAATTGAAGTTTAGTACTGTAGTAGCTAAACTAAGTAATCATTATTCAAGCTAAGAAATTGTTATTAAAACTGTGAAATTCTCAATAGACTGTGCTTTAATGATTGAATGTAAACGACTGGTAATATCTTGACACGCGAGTCTCTTTTTTTTCCGCCCTTTGAGAAATTCCATGACTCAAAATTTTTCGGAAGCATATGGAATTTGAAACCTTCCTTTAAGTACTTTCGGGAGGTTTTAGGGGGCAGACATATCAATTCTATTACTTCTGCGAAAGCAGCGCCAGCAAGAGTCAAGGAGCAGGTGTCCTCCGAAAAGTCACGCAAAGATTGTCATATATTCACATCCCGCGTGGGTTGTTTTTTGTAATTTTTTATATATGTATACAAGTGTATATACTTTACTGTATACTCCAATGGCAAAACGAGGGAATCGCTTGGATAAACACTCGTCCATCTGCTAAAATGCACTTGCACTTCAGGCTTTTTATTATTATTTTTTATATGCGTCCGGTTTCATTTTTTTTCAATTTCTAGAAAGTGGTTTTTCGCAATTATTTCGTGTAGCACACCCTCAGGGAATTCCTTCTTGGGAGATTCGAATTTCGAGGATCGTTTGCGCGTGGGATGAAATTGGTTCACATTTCGGGTTTTTTTTTGGAGTGTGTGCAGGAATTGAAAATTTTTCACGTGTGAATCGATCTTATTTTGGGTCGTGTCTGATGATGATGTACTACACCGCGCCCACCGAAAATTCCATTACCTCAAAGACTTAACCCTGGTCTTTACCGACTGTTAAACGCCCTTCCTCGTAAAACGACCTAACCCTTAGAACTTCAGCCCACTACTAAGCGTGATTATGGGTATTTTTAATCAACGATGCACTTCCAGGTTTATTGTTTCTCCCGGATAAATATGTGATTCCGAATCTTTTCAATTATTGAACTCGTTCACTTATTGAATTCAAGGTGTTCAGTGGAAATTGTGCTTCATCGGGCGTATGAAAAACTCAATTTTAAGATTTAATTAATGAAATATTCAGTCTGCGAGAAAATCTTTTCCAGCTTTAACAACTTCTTCAAATATAGATTTGTTTAAAACTTATCATTGCATTTGAACGAATGCTTAATTAGAATATGAAAGAAAAATTTTTGAGAATCATGGTAATTTTCGAATCACTGAAAATTTGCGGCTCATTCCGTGGAGCTTGACTCGTCTGATTTCAAATATTTTCCATTATTGATCTCGTTTATTCAAGTTTTTTTAATTAAAATTCAGGTGCTGAGTGAAAATTTTGTTTTGGGCGCATGAAAAACTGAATTTGAAATTGCGTGCCGAAATCAATTCATATGAAAGAAAAATACTGATCCTATAGATTACTTATCCGAGAAGTACTTTTGAGTTATTTCGGTCATTTCGCAAGCGTTGATTTGATTGTTGATGATAACAGATGGTCTGCCTGTGGTTTTCCTTGATTAACTAAACTTGGGATCACCTTCTGAAGTGCTCCATTAACCACAGATGGTGCTTTGGTTTTCCAATTTGTTCTTTTTTCATTAAAAAAAAGAAGTTGTTTCAAATGAACTCCCAAGTATAAGTGACATGCTGAAAGAAGCTGCAGTGGATGGCAAGAAAATAATCGAGTGCATTTAGGTGTTGTTTACCTGCTGGTTGAACGGAAAAGCATAAGGCACTTTATCAGACTTTACATGGAAAAAGTGTCTACTGATTACAGTAAAAATAGATTGCTGCACAGAACTCTTTGGAAATTTCGAAAAAGGGTATTAATTGTGATGATGAATTTTTTTATACCCACTTTTGGATGATTGGAGCTTAGAATATGTTACCAAAATATGTCACTTATATGATAGTTACGTTCCAAAATGTTATACACAAGGATAACGACATTAATCTCATTTATCAGGCGTTTAGCTTTAAAAAGTCGTCCTTATAAAAACGATTACCAACCATGCATTATACTGAGAAATGAGATGTACATGAAATTTTTTATAAAGTGAAAAATTCCTAGTGAGAAAGCAGCCTCTCTTTTCCGGGTTCCTTTTGAGAAAGTGCAACATTTTATCGCATTTTTTTTATCATGGAAATGTTCAAATTCTTATAGGATTCATACCTGCTGAAATATTCAGTCTGTGAGATACAGTATACAGTGTTTTTTTTTGCCTTCAGCAAGTTCTTCAGATTACATTTTATCGCATTTTTTTTATCATGGAAATGTTCAAATTCTTATAGGATTCATACCTGCTGAAATATTCAGTCTGTGAGATACAGTATACAGTGTTTTTTTTTGCCTTCAGCAAGTTCTTCAGATGTCGTTTTTTTTAATGAGCAAACGCTTGAGAAAAAATACAGTATCCAGAAGCTTGTGTATGCATTTTACTTTCAGTTGAGTTTGATTCAAGACCATTTTTAAAATATTGCTGCCAAAACAGCATTTTCTTGAATATATTGCCAATGTGAGGAAGTATGAGATTAAGGAAATTTTTGACTACAGAAGTCAAAAACGTGGTCATTTTTTGAATAACCCTCTGACTTTCTTTTTCATTACTATCACAAACTTCAAAAAGAAACGTTTATAGCTTTGCTCATATTCTCAGACTGACCTAAAATGCAACTTGAATATGTACCATGGAAGCAAATCCGTGACTGATATATTATAGGGGTCTCTTATTTTCTCTCTCCTTTCAAGCGAAATTCACGCAGCAAGTTTTCTTGCAAACTCGCAACATGGTAGTGTTTGAAGTTTCATTTGACGGAAGTTCGCCTCGTTTTTATGCACGCTATTAGGAAGAAGAAGAGGAAGAAAAAGTGAAGCATGTGTGGCGTATATATCCAGTGCTTGGCTCTGTATCAGGTTTCTGAATGAGCCAAAAGTTTTTCATTGTCTCTCCATCCACCAAAACTTTCCCTTGGTGCAGCTTGTCTGAGAGAGGGGTTCCATCAGCTGCCGGCTTTTGGTTCTAGGCATTTTTTTTCTTCTTTTGTGTGTGTGTGTGTGTGTGTGAAAAGGAATGACATGCTTCACTGATCACCAAGGCTTTTCTTTTGCAATTTGTTTTTAGTTGGGCTTCATGGTCAATTGCAGCCTTTGCAAATTACAATGTTTGGGTGGACAGAGAAGGGATGGCAGAAAGTTTGAAGGCCCTTTTCTTTTCTTCATTGCATTAATGTAAGATGAATATTCTGTGCGCCAGAATCTTGTACTGTGTATGCATCAAGAAGGAGACTGGTGAGAGTCTCAACAGTTATATACTGTATATGATTGCAGATACAAAAAAAATATTTTGGAACATTTTTGCAGTATTTAAAAGGGGGTGTGGCATGAAGTTCAAAATTTTAAAAATGGAAAAAGGGTGAGAATTTTGATTTCGTTTTGCTGTTTTCCTCAAAATAACCTTGGCAGTGGATTCATCTTGATGCACTCAATTCCTCTTTGCATTTTTGATAGTTTAAATACTTTAAAAATATGCCTTTACAAATATATGTAAAGTTTTCTTTGATCCATGCTGAATCTGAGGAAATAATGTTAATTAGGAAATAATGTTAATTAGGAAATAATATTAATTAGGAAATAATGTTAATTAGGAAATAATGTTGTTTGGGAAATTAGGAAATAATGGTAATTAGGAAATAATGTTAAATAGGAAATTAGGAAATAATGTTAATTAAGAAATTAGGAAATAATGTTAACTTTATGTTTCAAAATTGAAAATTAATATGTCTCAAGGTTATGGAAGTTTCAAAATTCAGAAAACTGGCAAATAATAGTGGGAATGTACAGTATTTAAATTCACAGTTACCTTCAGAATGGCCATCTGAATTCATAGAGCTTACTGAACTCAATTGCTCTGACTTTTATATGATGGTTAACAGTTTTAAATTCCCCTTCAATGCATGTTAAATCTTTCTCAACAGGTCATCAATTCTTCTATGTATGTTTGAAATTTGTTGACTGCACGCATTATTGTCTTTCATATTTAAAAAAAAAGACTCATGAGTATTTTTTCAAGTCAGGTGAAGCTTAAATCAAAGATGCTTCATCCCAGGAGGAAGATCAAGTTGTTTTAACACAATTAGAACTTTGGCCAGCATTTTTACTCTGGTAGAAAATTGTGCAGGGAAGTGCATCTATCTCAGTTTTATCTTGCTGAGAGAAGAAAAAAAACAAGAGGATAAGAGGATGTGAAGGTGCTGATGGGAATAATCTGATTACAGCTAGAATGACAATGAGGGACAGGTTTTCTCTTGATCCCTTGAAAAAGCGTGGAGCCAGAAACTGCTTACATGCTGCTGGGCTGAATCTTGTTTATATGTGAAAGAGACGGGATTCGTTTATTCTGAGCTGCTTTTATTCTTGCAGACATGCATGAAATCTTCAAATTCTTGGTTTTTTTTTTTTCTATTGCTAGTCCATGATGAAAGAATTTTCTCATTATATGCATTACCTTGGATGTTCCCCCTTATGAACGCTTTAAACAGGGGGATTAACATTCCATCACTAGTTTAATCTTCCCTGGAGTCATTGATAAGCATATTTTTATGAGATTTTCGGCAAAAAGGGTAAGCTGTGATGTGGTATCATGCAGAAGTCATTGTGCAAAAATCTGTACTTGCAAATAATTGCTGCATGTAGTGTAATTTTTTCCCTTCCATCAGAATCAATACTGTGCAAAGAATGAATATTGTTTAAATGCTGTATATCAGAGCTTTTGTAGATTTAAATGAGCTCCAGAAAACCCTCATGGGGGTTACCTCTTTTGATTTTTATTGAACCAAAATTATAAAATTCTTTACAGTATTAAATTGGCAATCATATAAAGTACTGTTTTCCCGAGGATGTCACTATTTTATTCCTTTTTCCAGTATATGCGCATGCATTTCATATTCTTTTGAGAAATAAAGTCTCCCTTTTGTGAATATTATTTTCCTAAAATATTAATTTGATAATTTCTATGTTAACTTTGGAAATATCCCCTTTCTACAATAGCAGTTTTTATTACTTTACAAAGGAGTGAATGAAGTGATTCAACTTATGGATTAAACACGTGATGTGCTTGTGTGCGACGTACAGTATTTATTTTGTCAGACAAGAGCCTTCCTGCCACTGACAGTCATCCCTGCGGATAATGCTCACCCACCCTCTGAGTGCCAGATCTTGTATCTCTGTTGGTGTCACTGGCTTTGTGTTACCCATTCAGTAAAGTAGGTTTGTGCAAGTGCATGTGTGGAATGGAGTTTCTTTTTTTTTTTTTGCTTGAAGCTTATGCTGTAAATAGGGCTCAACTTGTCAAGACCTGATGGAGTTCCCTGTGAGGATTTTTGCAGGTGAGGGAATTGAGGTGACCTTTGGTGCTTTTTTTTTTGTCAGGGGGATAAAGAAGGCCCTGAGTGTAAATGCAGGAATGTTTTGTTACTTGTTTAGAGTTACCCTGTGTTAAAAGTAACATTTTTTAACACTAAGAACAAGGGTCGTCAAAGAGGTATCACTGTTACAACTCTTTTATACAGTAGGGTCTTTTATTAAAAGAAGGTACAAGAGTCCATAACAAATGTTGCCCTGAGTATGTGTGAATAAGGGTTCATAACTTCATATGTAAATATTTTTCTAATTAGCACAATAAGGAAAACCCCGGCATGTGCATATTAAAAAAAAACCATCAAAAGTACAAATGCTGATCTTTTTGTCCACCAAAAATGTGGCATATTTCAGGAAGTATGTAGCTCTGGTCAAATTGCATCTTGCTTTATTTTATAACTCAGACATGGCAATTAAAACTGGGTGTGTTTGAAAGGAAACTGCTCTATTTGAAGGAACACCCAGTTGTTGGTAAAATTATCTTCTTACTTGTGTATTTTCTGTTTGGTGCAACTTATGCTTCAGTAAGACCAGAACGTTTTTAGAAAATTCAAAAAGGGAAGGTTTGGAATAAAATACTTTTCTTTTAAATTTGAAGTTGTCTTTATTTTTTCTTCTAAACACATTTTAAATTATATGAATTCTTCACATATTTCTTTTGGAATTATAATACTGTACTGTACTCTAAAGCATTTGTATATGTTTTCCATAACATTTCAGCCCTACATGTTTGAAGAACCAAGAATCTCATTATTAAATTTTTTTCTTATATCCTGGGAAACTTTTTTTTACCAGAGTTTAAAGTACAGTATATATTGTTGGGTGGGATAATTGAACAAGGTGTACAGTGAAATTGCATTATGAATGCTGTTGCATTATCAGTCCTAATTCTGTTGAATTTATGAAAGGCCAACAGTATTTTGAAAGGTTTGATCCAGAGAAGAATTTATGAACTTGATGTGAAAAAAATGTATTCAAAAATACTTCAAAATACAGTCTCACGATGTACTTCTGAGACCACACGTAAAGATCAACATGATTGTGTTGTTCATCATCATTACGTTATCAAATTTTGCAAGGATCATATATCTTCAACTTGGTTCATTTTGTAGCCCCATGTGTGCGTAATTTTAGGCTCAGGAATGTGTGCAATAACGTGCAGGGATTGTGCGGGGTTTTGGTGCTACTATATATTGGGTTATTAAACCGAGTTGCCACTTGAAAGGCTTCCCTGCTTTAATCAGCCCTCAGCAGTTGTGCATGCCAATAAAGCCCCCCTGTTATTGCCTTCCTCAGCTTATTGTAAGCTGTTATTTTTGACCCAGTTTCATCAGCTGAAGTATTTTTTTGCTTTGTTTCATGTCCCAGAAAAAAATGGTCAGAAGGTATGTGAAGATTGAAGAGTGTAAGTGATCCTGTGTCATCAAAGTATCCATCAAGACTGAAGCATGTTGATTGCATTCTTTTGATTGGGATGTGGGTACTTTTTGCAATGGGTGGTTGAAAATAACTTCTTCTTAGAGGTAATTGAAAATAACTTCTTCTTAGAGGTAATTGAAAATAACTTCTTCTTAGAGGTAATTGAAAATAACTTCTTTGCCATTTCAGCACGTGTTGTCTGTTGGTAATATTGACGTTAATCTCTGATCACTCATAGTTCTGGTAAATTGGTAACATTTTAAATGTTAATACTTCATACAGTACAGTATAACATTGTCAATGGAATCAGACTAAAGAAGAATTTTTATTCATCATTGCTGAAAGAAAAATCTCACAAGTATTTCATGGTAAAAAAAAGACAGATGGCAAACAATGCAATCAACATCTTCACTTTCAGTGTGTGACATAATTTTAATATTTTAATGTTGAAACATTTTATTATAAAAGCAAAATTCCTTGTGCAAATACTATTTTGGATTTATTCAACCATCTGAAAATACATGCACAGTATAACTTATGAATATGGCTGGTTGAGCACTGTGATGATACTGTTTGGTGAAATAGCAAGCATATGTGTTATTGACTTTGGAACCTCAATGTGTAAAATTGGTACAATTTTTACTTATAGGATTATGAAATATTTTTTACAATTAAATTAGAAATGGCATTTACCCATTCAACTAAACTAGGGGACTGACAACTTCTGAACTGATTATATTCCTATCAATTGTGGTCCCTGTTCAGCATGCTTCACATTGACATACAGAGATTGACTTATTACAATTTTTTGTTGCAAGATCAGAGTTTTCAATGGATTGAGAGCATCCTTGTGTGAATTTTGATTCCTTTTTTTTCAACATTTAAAAAAGTTGTTCTTCATTAAATACACTGAGTACATTCTTTTCCATGCTGAAATTGATTATGGATCATCCATGAAAGTCAAGTATGACCTTGTCTTTTTTTCCCTTCATCGCAGCACATTTGTTGTATTATTTTGGCGCAATCGTGTATGAAGGAAGTTTGTTCCAGTGGGCTTGATTTTTATAAAGCAGAAAAAGGAAGAAAAACAATGAAAAACACGAGAGAATGAGTTGTTTTGACACGGAGTCCCTGGAGGCATTTTTGGGCGAGGAGCTGCTCTTTGGGATGAAGTTCCCAATTCTCACTCAATCGTTGCTGATTGCCTGTCGAAGAAAAGTTTCTTTCTCCGTGATGAATTTCTTTCTCCTTTTTCGACGGAAAATACTGTACTTGGGCATGTCATGGGAATCTCCTGTGGAAGCCGTTAAAATCGCTGGAAGATTGGATTTGAAATTACTGTACTTTGTTCAAGATTTTTATTTTTTATTTTCTAAAGCCTGCCTTGAATTTAAAAAAACAATGACTGGAATTCATTGTTGCCCTCCAATTTTTTTTATTTTGCTGCATGTTTAATCTCAATTTAGAAAATTGCCGTCAGTTTGCAAGATCGTGAGTGAAGATTTATGACCTGGGATTTCCCATCATGCCAATATGTGAGACCTGAGGGGGCTGAGGAAAAGTCGCAGGTTGGTGTATGAAGACAAATGGCCGTTTATTGGAAATTAGCCCGAGGGGCAGAATTACATCCTGGGGAAAAAAAAAGGGTGAGTTGTTTGAACCAGACAGGGTTTTTTTTTTTTGTGTGAGTGTGTGTTTGTGGAAGGTTTGTAATATACGGTTTCCTTCCTCTTTGGACTTGAGTACTGATGGGGACTGCCATTGAGTAACTGCAAGTTACTGCCTTAACAGTTCTGAATAGATAATATTACTTTTAACATATACTGTTGTATTACATTTATTTTTATAGAAATTGGAAGTTGCAGTTAATTGTTTTAAGGAAATATTTGAAGGTTAGTTCAAAAATGTTGGCTTGAGATTCCTTTTTTGAAGTCCTGAATGAAAAAATTTTCATAAAATTTGTACAGAAGAATTGTTTCAATTTCTGATCACCCTGGAAACAAATGTGGAAGTTTAAGTTTTAAGAAATTTAACTTCCCATCACTGCAAGGAAAAATAAGGTAAAATTGAAAATTTTATAATTTTTGACATGTGCTACCAACTATTGCAAAGGATAGAAAAATGTTCTTGCTGATTATGCTGCTAAGATCTCACTGCCATTTTCCAAGAAAAATTTGCAAAAAATCCTACCCAAATGAATTAAAGTCTTCTGTTGGTCACATAATTGTTCTAGAAAGTCATAAATACTCAAGCTATAGTTACTCAAGGAACTGTATTACAAGATGAATTACTGAGAACTCTTTGGAAATATAGTGATAAATTGCTGTCACTTTATGTGATAAATGAGATATTTAAGGTAATGACAAAAAATGTAAATGAATCCTTTCATATTTTTTCACAGATGTATCACCATCAGAACGTGTATTTGAAGCTACGCAAAGAAGGCATTTTCCTCTATAGTTTTATTGTTGCTTTTAATGTAATTATTCCTTCTTTCCAGAAAAAAAAGAGGGCGTAGCAATGTTCTTGCGCCAAACACAAGGAAGTGATTGATGAAGCACAGGAAACATGTGAAGCCTTTCTTCCTCTGGGCTTGTTTTTCCTTGTTTTGTTCTCCAGGAAGCAAGAGTTATTAGGATGTGCAGAACATGAGGGGGTGGGGGGAAAAGAGGGAAATTTGAGATTGTTTGCTGGGCTCTATGACCAAGACAATGTAGAGGAAAAAGGGGTTTGGGAAGAGCAGGGCTGAAAGTGTGTGTGTGTGTGTCTTTGTTAACTGATGCTTACATATTTTCTGCCATGGTTCTCCAAGAATGTTTTTTTTAAATACCAAATAGTTCCTGGAAAAATTATTTCATATTCAAGCCTATGCAAAATAGTTATACTGTACAAAAGAATGTGATGGTCAAATATGGTAGTTTATCTTCCCACATCAGATCAATGGTCACTGAAGTATAAATTGTCCCTCATTGTCTTCCTTCTTTGCTTTCTACATTCATGAACATTTATAGAAAAGTTTGGATTTTAAATGGTTCAAATTAATTTTTATATACATTTTCATGACTTCAGGAAGGGGGAAAGGAAGAAAATATGGGAGACTTTGTTGGACGAAGTCTCTCTTTGACAAAGGGAAATTTGTACAGTGTTTGACCATCAAATTTACTTGCATAACTGAATTGATTATCAATGATTATGAAGTAATTTGTCTCTCATATTATACAGTGTAGTGTGTAATAATAGAAGACTGTTTCTGAACTGTGCTATTTTGTGGCCAAATTCTGAAGTTGCCCTTCCCATGTGCAATTTATTTCTATATGCAAACCCTTTGCAGTGTAGTTCCAGGAAATGGCGAGATATCTGTATGTACAGTATATGGTTCCCTTGGATCCGATGCCATATTCTGTGCAATGCTGAAGCTTCCTAAAATACCCTGAATTGTGGTAAGCATCTTGTGCACAACCTTTGGACTTCAGTTTTTTTTTTTCTGAGAATAAAAAGATGCACAGATGGGGAACAGTGACAGGGCTTGAAGGGATTTGCGCCAAATCCCTGCAACAGCCTTGCTACATTATACAAACACGCTGTGATGATTTTCTACAGTGTGTCTCATTGCAAATAAAATCTTGTTTGGTTGGAAAGTTTCATGTTACTGTACAGTACTGTAGTTTCTTTTGTGAGTACTGTATATGGAAATGATAGAAAATAAATAGACCTGACAATTTTAAGCTTTCAATTGTCTCTCTCAAGCTGGAAGAACCAATACAGTATCTCAATTTAATTTTTCTCATCTAGATTTTTTCATGAGTTGAAAATTCAAAAGTTGAAACCTGAAATGCTTTCATATTTTCCATAGAGTTTACAAAAAGTAAAGCTATATTGACAATTTTAAGCTCTCTGATCTCCAAAATTTACAAATTCAGTGCAGGAAAAAACAGCAGCTCCATTTATTTTATTTTATAAACCTATCCCCTGATTTTAAAAAAATCCAAAATTTAAGCTGAAAACTCTCCAAAGTGATCGCATTTCTTATTACAGAAACCTGTTAGTTTTGAGCTCTCAACTTTTTGAAACATACAAGTTTATGGGCTCAGAAAATACAAAAATGTTTTTGTTCCCTTTTCTTCCAGCATTTATTTTGTCAATTTGGAGGAGAAAGTGATGTTCAACTTCAAACATGATGAAATGAAAGATTTTTTTGGTCCAGAAACTTGTTTTCCATGTGAGTTATTTATGTGAGTCACATTTCCTCCACAAAGAATTGTTTTGATGCACATTTGTTGCTGTATGGGTTTAATGTTTAGCATGAAACCCACCTTACTTATTTTTAGTGAACTCACCCTGTAGGTGTGAAAGATGTGTGGGTGTGTTTATTCTGTGAAAGTCTGCATGATGTGGTCCAGTAGCTCTCTTGACAACCCAGCAATGATGCCAACTGGTGTCTCATCATGGGATGAATCTGTGTTTCTATAATGAGTGTAGGGAAAATCCCTGTCAAGCTTTGCTTCTTCTTGGTTCTGATGGATGTGGGTAGTCTTGCATTTAATTCCTACTCCTGGACTCATTCTTGTAGGAAAACCCCAGGGTTGAATTTTTCCTCTTCATTTTTTTTCTGAGTCATGGATTAAAAATAATGCCTGAGTGCATATTTTGAAGGCTTTTTGTGGGGAACCCATGAGTTTGTAAAACCTCTGCTTCATATATCAAGGATTATTCACTTTATTTATGGTATAGTTCCATTGCATCACAACAAAACGCATTATGATTTGGTTTCAGCAGTTTCTTTATAAGAAATATATATTTTTTAAATATATTAATTTATATTGAAAAACTTATTTTTATTTCAGTCCAGCATTTTTTTCTTGATTCTCTGCAATGGTCACAGAGTAAGAACAGCAAAATTTTACCTTTTGTGCTGTAGCCTTTAAAATACATGAAAAACAAAGCTTTCTGTAAAGAATAATTAGCATATAAAAAAAAATTACTGTGCAGTGTGCAGTGTGATTTTTCTTCTTGGAATTTCTCTGACTTCATTTTAGCAGTCTTTTTCCATGAGACATTTCTGATCTATGACCAACTCTGTATCCATGAAATCATTAATAAGACATTAAGGGGAGTCTCATTTCCGCGTACTGACCTTTTTTTTTGCACAGTCTTTCAAGGAAAAGTACCCACGTTTATAGATGCTCATCAGATAATTATGTGGAGGATTTTTGGCTTAATTTCCTGTCATGTCACATCTTCATTCCTCAACCCCATTTTTTTTACACAATACTGTAAATGGTGTTGAATTGTTTTAGGAAGAACTCTGGCAGTTATTTTCCCAAATTGATCATTTTTCTTGAGTAGCAATATCTGAAAATTACACTACAACCAAAGTTCAAATACAAGAAACTATACTCAAAACCAGTTTCATTTATGCTCAAGGCTCAGAAAAGAGATTAACAGAATTGAAATTTGAGGAGTGCTTACACATTTTTAAACCCAGAGCTGACATAATTTCTTTCTATAATAAGGTGGAAGTGTATTTTCAAAGTTATTATTTTCATGATGGCATTTTTAAAAATTACTATATCGTGGCACAGTATTTTAAAAACTGTGCAAGGCTTATTATAGTGACTAGCTTTTTTTTGCATCTTCGTTTAGAATCGAAGTTCTGAAAGTGAGGTTTAACTCGATTATGTCCAAAAATGTATCATGAACTTTGAGTTTAATCACCTCCTCCGAGAAAAGTCGTGAAGTATGTTTATTTTTTTTTTCGCCTGGAGGCTTCTCACGTATGGTGTCAATTTTAACCGAATCACTGTGCGCAAGCCTCGTGTAATCCTCTCCGAAAAATTCGCTTTTTATTTTTTATTTTTGCGGAAAAATGCAGAAAAGGGGGTATAGAGTCATAAGATGATAAAATGCGATAGCAAGGAAAAAAGTCTTTGGCATGAGGCGGCAGTGTGCCATAAAGTGGAATTTGCATAATCCTCGGGGACCGCTTATACAGTACGGTCCTGACCCAAGATATATATTTTTTCTTCTCTTTTTTTTTGGAAATACCAGCACCCGGGTTTTTTTTGTTGTTGTTGCGTGTGCTGGTTATATACTGTATTTGCATAATGACCTGAGTTCTCTTTTTTATTTAATCAGGGTGTTTTTTTGCAAGTCACCCGACTGGAATAAAGACGTCGTGTCTCAGTGGGAATAAAATAAGCTCGGTCATGTATGAGTGGCATTCAAATCGGAGGGCTTGAAATTCGCGGGTTTAAAGAAATGTGAGAAGCTGTTGTTTTTTTTTAAGTTTCACGCTCAGAATAAATCGAGGGTTGGACTTTTTTTTTTAATTACGTCGGAAACGCGGTTTTTTTTTATATACTGTATTTTAATTAAATGATTTGATGTTCGTTTGTACCTTTTTTCGCGAAGAAAGTGAAAATTTTAACTGATGCATTCTTTTATACTGTACCTGTGGTATTATTGGGATCTAAATTTTCGAAATAACCTTGGAGGGACGGATTTTTTGAAAATCTCTTGGTAAAAGAATTTTTTGCACGTCAGAATTGAGGATTATATAATTTCTTAGTGGGAATAAAATAAGCGTGGTCATGTAGATAGATGACTTTCAATTCCGGAAGACTTGAATTTTCGGGGGTCATAAAGAACTATGAGAAGTTGCGTGGGTAGTATTTTAATTTTGTTGAAATTTTTACCCGCAGAATAATTCGAGTGTTGAATTTTTTTCTTCCTGAATAAATATAAAATTTCGGAAAAGTGGCTTTTGAATTTTTGAAAATGTAGTTGATCTATAATCTTATATTTTTTGACGTAGCTAAGGATTCTATTTTATATGTACTTCCTCGCAGAATCTTCGTGTTGCCAATTTCCGAAATGCCGTAAGGGAACGGATTTTTGAAAATTCCTTTATAAAAAATATTTATTGCACGTCACATTTCAGGAAGGCGTGATTTCTTAGTGCGAATAGAATAAACGAGGTCATTCAAACACGTCATTAAAATCCGAAGACTTGAAATTCGTGGGTATAAATAAATGTGAGAAGCAAGAGATTTGTTTTTTTGTACTAGGCTTGAAATTTTGTCCAACAGAATAATTTGGATGTTGAATTTCTTTATTCTTACAGAAAAAATAAATCATAAGCTTGGAAACGCAGTTTTTGACTTGTATAGTTGAACTTTGATTTTGAAGTTTTTTTAAAGAGGCTGATGCATCTTATTTTATGCATACTTCTACATGAAATCCTCGTGCTCTCCATTTCCGAAATACCCTCGGGTTTCTCGAAAATCCGTTATTACAAGAAATGTTCTTGTCAAACGCTCGACACGAATGCCACTTTTGAAAAATATAATATACTGTATTCTCAGAAAAAAGGGGTTTAAAAAACATTAAATCTACTTCTAATCGGAAATTTTTGTGTGTTTGTGTGAAGAAGCTGAGGATTTGATTTCATGTATAAAGTAGGCACTCGGCCCACGCGAAATTCTCTCAATTTCCGAAATGCCCTCGGGGGGGACGGGTTTTCGAAAACCCGTTTGTGCAAACAATGCGGCCCCCGGCAGCAGAGAATAATGAGCAGGAAATGAGAATTATGCTGGGATCCGGTGCAAGTGGCTTTTTGCTGTGCTTTGCTCTTATTATATATTCTTGCTGTGTATATATGTGGTAAAATATAAGCTCCCTAAAGCTGCATAATTGACTCGGAGGAGGAAATTGCTGTTGTGCGTGTTTTGACTGAGGAAAATTGATTCGTCCGCGAGATTGCGGCGGCTTTCAAATTCGGGTGGGACACCTGCTTTTCATTTCAAAAGAGATGATTTTTAAAAATGAAACCTTAGCTTGCTGCTGTTTTCTGCTGCGAAATTGAAGGTTATGTTTTGTAGAAAACATTTTGAGTTTTGGGCGGTATTAAATTTTTTATTTTATTTATTGTGATCTTGATTTACAAAAAAATAACCTGAATCTCAGAAATGTTTATTTTGTGCACAGTATTATAATTTGAAGGCCTGTGGTTTATTTTTAATTGAGGTTCCCCCTTTGTCTAAATGAAGGGGATCATTAGCCGCAAAAATCTAATCTAACGAAATTCCTGGCATTTGCTTTTGCTGCCTGTTCATCAACATGTGTAAGATGCCCGGGACGAATTCAAACTGATTTAAAGCACTCTAAACAGCATTCATCAGTTGTACATCTCCATGGAGTAAGTTCAATGTGCGAAATTGAATTATTAGATTGGATTGATAAAAAATGTTAAATTAGTTTTATCAATTTTGTCAGTATTCCTATTCTTAAATGTGGCATAATTTTCTAGAAAGCCATGAACATAAATTATTTGTTTGACTCAAAGAACTTAATCAAATACTTATACCTATGCATAATTTATTATATTCAGTTGACAAGTTTGTAAAATTAAACATCAATCATTTAGTAGGTGCTTTAGAGTTTCAAAATTAAGTTCCAGGCGATTATAGTTAGTTGTCTCATCTTGAAATTGATGAGCCTTAAATCTGCCTATTTTGAATCTTTCATATTTTTTAAATTAGTCTTTTAGAATTTATTTGTCCTCTTTGCAATTTCTGACATCTTACTCTAGTTTCCCAGATAAATAATTCCCACCAGGATTATAATTTTGATCCAATAGAGTCAGTCTTGTTGAAATTTGATGAAACACACATAAAAATGCATGAAACATTCAAGATGAATGTTTAGTAAATGTGAAATTTCATCAAATGTGCAACAAAGCAATTTTGGGTCATCGGAAACGTTCATTTTGATGAGACATTCATTATATCAAGACTCAAAGAAAATTGTAGCAATTCCGCAGTGACCTGAAAAATAATTTCCTTTAAACAATTATTTCTTTGAGATTTGTTGTGATGAGTCTCTGTTGTGAAGGATCCTTCTTGTGTATATTAGTCACAGACTTGTTAAGTTTCTAAGTGTATTTGTATATTTATTCAACAACTTCTCATGTCATGATCACTTTTTTAAATGAGATGTTAATACATATATCTATTTTGTCTCATTTTTCAACTATAATTTGTATATGATCATTTTCCGCAATCTATAAAAGAAATGAATTCGCTTTGGTTCTTGAGATTTCTGTTTTTTTATTGCACTTATTCAGTAAATTTGCAATTCGTCATTTTTATATTCTGTGATTGTAAAAAATTTGAAGACTCATTATATATAGAATCTAGTGTAAGATTATAAAAATACGAAATGGATCCGGAAATATATTGAGATCTGAGGTGCTGGACTCGTGTATTTCCGGATCCCCCATTTGGGATCCTCCTCGAATAAAAATGCATTCGAGGGGAAAAAGTGCGGGGCACGAAAAACGTGGATTGCATTCCGGATGAGGTTTTTTCCTTTCCCTTGCTCATCTGTTCACTCTTGATTCCAGCACTTGTCACGTATTCCTGCTAGTTTTTTTTCTCTTTTTTTTTTGTGTGTCTATTCAAATGTGTAATTTATATTTATATATATATATATATAGACGTTGCTGAAGAGGATCTTTGCTGCAGTCGTGCATGATTTTTTTCACGCTCGGCTGTTTTCTGGACACGAGCTGCTGCTGAAACCGTCCCGAGTTGCTCTTCATCATCATATGCTCTGATGGATAAAAGAGAGGTGGAGGATAATCTTTTTCTCCGTGAAATTGCCATTATTTCTTCAACTGTGCAAAATTGGATAGTGAACGAATAATTTTTGCTCGATATGCGTCACTTAAATAACATTTCTTTGGGCAGAGTAAATTTACAATAATTGTTTGATGTAGAGTTTTCATATCATACTTGCTCAAATGTGCTTGAGGTTTGTCAGAATTTTGAAAGGGATATTTTTCCTTTCCTCGTCGTGACATTTTGGTGAATCTTCCTTGTTTTGAGACATTGTCCAGATCTTGGCGCAGATTTATTTTTTGAGTTTCCAGTGTCCGTGAGTTGGGATGACCATATGATGGAACATGCGAGGGTTGTCCCAGTTGGACGTGACCTCTGATATTTTTAGAGTAGGTGTGATTTGAAAAAAAATCATGACATAGCCCATGATTTTCCAAGATCCCAGGTTTTTTTTTTCCAGAATTTTAAAGAATTTTTTTAATTTGCTGCATGATAAGGAAAAAATTGCTGGTTAGCAGCCAGAGTTCTCCACCCATGTCATATAAGATGCTAAAAATCTGTCAGGTTAGCTAAAAATTGAATTTTTGGATGTTGTTATCATTATTTAAAATATAGAAAAGATAATGAGCAAAACAACCACAAAATTAAAAGTTTTTAGCTGTCTTGACAAAATTTTAGCACTCTGTGACATGGTTGGAGATCTCTAGCTGCTAACCAGCAGTAAGTTTTTACTCATGTCAAAAATTGAAAAACTTTTTTTTTTAATTTGGAAAATAACAGAACATCATGTGCTATGTTATCATTTTTTTCATAATTACACAAGTTCTGAAAATTTTCAGAGGTTGCGTTCAACTGGGACAACCCTTGTATTTCAAGATGAATTTTCTTGGATATTCCTGCTACTTTCTTTCTATGTGGAGTTGTATTCAAGGAAAATATTTCTTGCCTGTTATTAATCTGACAAGATGTAAGTTAGACGTTTTACAATGACTTCAACAGAGGTGGGTGAGTTATTGGAGGGCCCTGCTGATGAAAAGAAAAAAGTTGAGAGGGGGAGAGTGTCCTTATATGTATCATTCCCTGTTGTTGCTAAATGTTGCAGAATGGAGAGGCTCTTTTCTGCGATTTCTGCAGCCCCCCTGGAATTGTTTGGGGTCAGGTTGGCAGCAACAAAGAACCCAGAGCTGTTCCTCCTCACTGCTGCTGAATGAACCACTGAAAAGGCTGATTTATTTTGCAGCGATAAATTTTAATGTGAAATTCTTCCAGTTTTTTGGGACAGGTTCTCATCCTCACAATGTATCTTGTCATGCCCTTTTGTTGCTACTGGTTTCAAGAGATATGAAGCCCTTGTACTTTTTTTTAATTGGAGACATTTCTATGATGTGGCTGCTGTAGCTGGTGGTTGAGGTTTTTGCATCATTAATATATCAAGAATTGGTGTCATTTTCAAAATTGATAAAAAATTATAAATTCTACAAGTTATTGATGAAAGAGTCATAGTTCAGGAGGAATTACAGTTCAAGTTTGAGTTTGAAATAATTTTGCAGATAAGGCTAGCTTATGAAACTTTGTGACTTTGTAATTGCTTCTGTTCCCCTCATTATAAAATCCTTATTATTGTTGAGTGATTTGAGGGGGGTTTTAATTACAGTACATATAGAGTGATATTTTATTAAAGTCTGGCCACTGCTTGATTCAACATTTTTCTTTTTCTAGATGACTGAATCAAAGGTGAGTTGAGGTAACTACATTTAGTAAGATACTAAGTAATTTTTATTGATTATTCAAAATAACTTTTTCAAAGTTTCCATGGTGATCAGGTCAGTGCAAGTCAGTTAAATCAGTTAAAGCCAGTTGAGCACATCTAAAATGTTCTAATATTTACAGCTTTTGTGTTCCAAGTGCTGATAGTGAAAGCTTTCCTGAAATCTAAATTTTTCAGCTAGACTAAGTTATTCAAAGGGTCTGCAGGTGTAAAAATCCTGATCACATGTAAGTCCTCAGAGGCTTGTTTTATTTATTTTTAATAATCCCACATTTTTTTTGAAGTACTGTATTCTAACCTTAAAATATGTGCCCCATAAAGAATATTTAATTGAATGCAACATATTTTTGCTGCAAATTTGTTTCAGCCAATTTTAGTGTTGATATGAAGGACAAATGGAAATGGAGTGGCACAATAAGTTGTAAGTAATCCTTTTTACTGTAACGTTTTTAAATACTGTACAACACTGCACTCTGATTCCATGTACAAAAAATTTCTAAATTCTAACATGTTTCTAAAAAAAAAAATTTGTTTCTGCGTGGATACCTGGTATCTTTAAAAAGAGTTCTAGAATTTTCTCTCTTGGATCAAAGAAAGAACAAAGTACTCCTTCTTTCTTGTGGTGAAAATTTGCATAGAAACCAAGGTCACGTTTTTCATGGGTCATCAAATCTGAAGAGTGGAGTTCCATTCTCCTTGCGTCGACATTGATACAATCTTGATGGATGATGTCATATGAGTGCTGCTACTGTTCAGATTTACTTGGTTTAGAATGAGAGCAATGTTTCATTTATGCGTGTATATATAAGCATGCTGGTCGCATATGATTTTATATATTTACACACTTTTTCCTTTGTGTACATGTTTCCAGGTTTATTCTAGTCAAGCAACCAGTGTGTTCATTTGTGTTCGGAACAAGAAAAGGTTGAATTGTGGAAAGCATTCCATTCTCATACATCAGCGCAGTTGTATCTTATATATTGAGTGAGATAAAAACAAAAATGGCAAAGGCAGGAATGTGCAATGGCAGCAGCAGCTTCACTGTTTTGGCTCCTGCTGGACGTCAAGGAAGGGCTTTTTCATCTTCTTCACTGTTGGTGGTAGTCCTGGTTGCCACAAGCTCTGTATTGTTATCCATGTCTACCCTGAGCAAGAGCTGTCTTGCTGAGGCTGCTCATGCCCATCACCAGGGTGCTCTGATGGAGGGCAATGCTGGAGCTGTTGGTAAAGAGAACCTGTGAGTTAATTTGTTCATTCATTGTTGTCTTGAAAAACATGTTTCTGGCTTGTCATAGTTGATTTTTCAGCCTAGTACAATGTACCCCAGCATATTTATTGAAGCACATATTTCACTTGTACTGCAGTACTGTATTTCTTCAAGCATCACATGCACATTTGTTTACAATATTAAGAGGAAGAAAAGGGAGGGGTGAGCATCATAGGTGCACAATGATGCAGTTGGCTTCTCTACAATGATGTTTTGTCTACAAAAATTTTCTCTGTATAACAAATTTGTGTTTGGTCCATCATATATAGGGTCCTCTCCACATATTACAGGGGTTCTATCCATACAGCAAATGTCTCTCTGCAATGCATTTTTTTATCCCTTGAATTTTGTTGTAAATTGACTCTGCCTGGATTTGATTATGCACAGCCACATTTATTGTACATCAATTTATCTTCCATTGCAAGTCAGCTCTAATTTTGTTAGCCAGTATATACAGTATCAAGATAATTGTCAGACTTATGTATTAATGTTTTCATAAGTACAGCTGATTGTGGAATCAAGAATTTAATTTGTAAAAAAAATGCATTGTTATCAGGTCAGATTACCATTCAAGGTATGGAATGTCAGTGAACTGGAACTTGACTACATGTATTGAACTTATATCAATATATCAGTTCAAAAAAATTTTTTTAGTTACATCTGGAGATTTTAAAGTAGGTTAATTATAATAGGAGCTTATATCAGACAAGCTGGTATATTAGCCCAAGCAGTGGAACGAGAAAAAGAAAACTATATTAAGAAATATAGAAGAACAGACTGAATACTTCGTGCTTTGAATTATGCTCACTAATTTCCTGCTACTCAACATTTTTTGTCAAAAAAGGGTGTCAATCAAAGAACTCAAGCATTTGTATTTACTGCAATGAATGCTTTGTTTTTAATTTTATTATGTGCATTTGTGGGGAAAGGGGGAGTAGGTAAAATGTTGTGAACATTATTTTGAATGATGACAATCAGCAACAACAAAAATCATATTTATCCATCCAAGGAAATTTGCATTTTGATGCCACGAATGATTTTGTTGCAGAGGATTCCTGCATCACGGAGTTCAAGGAACAGGAGCTGACTATGAGGCATTGATGGCTGATCCTGAGCAAGCTGTGGAAACCAGTGTTGAGGGGGAGCCGGAAATGGACGAAGATCAATTGCGTTTGCAGCAGTACCTGCTCAGGAGATTGGCAGCCATTGCAGCCCGCTTCCAGCAGCGTGGCCCTGGTCCCCAGTCTGCCTACTGGCAGATGTTCAGGTCAGTCGTCCATCTTGATTTAGTAGTGGGGAAAATGGGTGGATCATGTTGATGATGAGTCAAGATGGTGCTCGCACCACATCCTGCCACCTTGTGAGTGATTGCAAATGTGATTGCACTTGAGCCTCCTTATTCAAGTTGTCTGTGTCACTCAGAACTACCCGCATCATGGGATTAAAAGGGCATTTGCTGTGCGCATTCATCAACTTATTAGGCTGATGTTCATATAGAATATAATTACAGGATAACTGGGGAACAATAAATGTGTTATTAAAATGTAATAAAGCGGATACAAATCCTGGGACTTACAAAATATCAGTTGGCAAGAAATAATTTGGTGCTTTGTTCGTTGCTGGAAGTTTGAATTTAACAACTTGTGAGTAACTGTTAGGCTTCAACTGGCAGCCAACTTAACAATTTCTAGTTTACTTCACTTCACCTTGATTCATATTAATCTAATGGAAATAAATGTAATCATTTCAGAAAAAATAACACTGCACAGATGGACTCTCTCTGAAATGGAATTTGAAGGACCAGGAAAAAATTAATTGTGGAGAGCCGTTTGCTTTAGAGTTAGAAAACCCCTATGGAAAGAACCCATAGGACCACAAAAATTATTATATGGACAAATTTGTTTTAGAGAGAGTCGACCTGTATTTTTCTATGCTGAACTTGACTTAAACTTGCATTAGCACAAAAATCTAGCAATGTACTTCCTGAACTCAGTTCAATATTGCCACTGAAACCCAGAGAACCTGCTTTGACCAAATTTAAATGCTAAACTTACACTGATAGTTTACAAAATATCTGATTTTTTGTTCATGAGAATTTTTCAATCTTTAACTTGAAGCAAATAGTAAGAATCTCATCGCTTGACAGATATGGATTAAAATGTAGAACATCATACATTACTGTATATGTTTTGCCCTGATTTTCTTACTGTGAGAATGCTGCTAAGGAAGTATTTATATCTACCCTCAGTCTGAAATTTGGCCTGGGATGATCAGAGTTGTGACTTATGTAATTCGCAGGAACAACAACGAGAAGCGTGGGATCGACTTCGGCACTCGGCGAGGGTACTCTGGGAACTTGGCCGCCAGGTACTTGATGGGAATGGCATTTGCCAATTCCCCCAACAGCCCTGGCCGCAAGTGAACACGGAGCAATGTTTCCCGCTGATTGCCGCCTTTCTCGAATTTGCGGAAACGTGCGGCAGAGCGACGACCTCATCCGAAGCATTCTTAGTGGGAACGCGTAGTTTACCTAAAAATCAGCGGCGGCGAGTTTGGCGTTTTTGTGGTTCTCCCTGCTTCTCTGTTATTGGCTAATTGTGTATCAACTGATTTCAATCAATCAACCTCCTAAATTCTACTAAGTTCCTCCCCCCGCCTTTCTTTTGGCACAAGACGCGTCTGCTATTGTTGTATTCTCAAACATTCCCGTTTTATGTTGTTTGACAGTGAAATCTCAGTAAAGTTCTTTCAATGTTCATATTTGGAACATCAACATGTGCAATGGCTGTTAGCTTTCGTGTAGTCTGGAATTATACCGGTTATTCGTCTAACTGTTGGATGTAGAAAAACTCTGAGGACTCCGAAAATGAATGAACGGGAAATTTCCCCAGGAAGAAAGAAAAACTTTGTTTTTTTTTGCATGTCTGAAAAAATATGTACGGTAGTGACAAAAATTATTAAAAATCATACAAAAGTTTGATTTCATTTGGTCTTCGCTTTGCCAAAGAAGGAAGCAATGCTCTTGGTTCCTTTTGCCGCTTCCGCCAACTTCTTCTGCGCCGTGGTTTGCTTCACTTCCTTTTTGACAGATTTGTCCACTGACTTACTGTAATCTTCACAACCTTCTTCCGAATTCTTTTTTCGCTTCGTCGGCTCCGGCTCCACGTTTTCCAGGTCCACGACAATGGCTTGGATTCCCAAGTGAGACTTTAGTTTCTCAGCCAAAGTCGGAGGAAGGTAGTCGCTGATTATCCCTGCTGCTTCTCTCACGTATTTGCCTGAAAGTAAACGTTGGTAGTAGATCAGACACGAAATCTTACTCAACTGCTCTTGAGAGAGTGTTGAAACAATGTAAAACTTCAGTTAAGGTAGACTGAATATCAAGCAACTTGAAACATTGAAGATAGAACTCAATACTTTCCACAATTGACAGTGCAGACTTTTCCAAAAAAAGGGGAATGACAAAATTTGAGGATAATAAGTACAGGTGGATTCTCTCCACAATAATCTTGTCTACCAACGATTATCTCTGTACAACAAATTTTTCTGTGGTCCCATAAGGTCCTCCCCCCATTTTACAAGGGTTCTCTAAAACAGAATTCTCTGTACTGTACAATGCATTTTTTCTGGTCCCTTGATGTCTGTTGTAGAGAGAGTCCACCTGTACTAGGTAAGAAAAATTTGGTACACTTGAATTAAGATGACCATAGTTCTACATTAACAATTTTAGGAGGGCATATACAGTGTACTTGCACAGTCAGACCTCTTCAACTCAAGACAAAATTCCTAGAACTCAAAATTGTCTTCAGTCCCAAGCATTCTCGCCCATAGTTGCTGCAACTGATAACATCTACAAGTCAATTTTTTTTACACATCAAATTAAACTTAGAGAGATCCAACAGTAATACTCTTCAGAGTCTGGAACAGTAGTCCAAACTACAAGGATTAATGTTATGTGAAATAATCAAAAATTCCATCAACAAACCTGAATCTTTGACATTCTCCCTGGATGCAGCCACATACTTGGAAGATCTACCACTCAAGAGATTCTTGGACTCAAGCCCTGCTGACAGTCTGTTCACCTTCCCTTCCAGCCAAGCAATTGTCTTTGCTTCATTGAATCTCACCACCTCCAAACTTCCACTTCCTGCAAGTTAGGGAAAATGTCAGCGAATTGAAATCATGACTGATTGAAACAAAACTATGAACACTCACGTTTTGTATCACAGATCTGTTCAAGTTGAGTGGAGGTAAAACAGTTGGGCAGCCAAGAAACAGCCTCGTATTGTTCATCTTTCACACATTGGTCCAATGGTGTGAAAGACTTTCCTGCCTACAAAAAAAAAATGAATTGCAATGGTTTTTTCAGAGTTTTCATGCAAACTTTTCAATCCAAGCAGCCTTGAATGGAATTTTAAGGACAATTTTTGTAGAGTGAGGTATTTACTTGAGTACCATGCACCTTTGAGTAAGACGCACACCAACATTTTCCAGTTTTTAATGAAATTGTATCCCATTAGTAAGACACACTGCCCATTTTCAATTATTCTAAATCTGCGTTATTTAAAAATAAGACGAGCCAAACATGAATTGAATTTGATTTTAACTAACTTTCTGAATTCAATTGTTCTCATTGAAAATGAGTTTTTCTCTTGTACATTGCTTGAGCAAATAAGATAATAGAAGTTCTTTGATCTCTCAGCAAGAAAAAAACCAGTCTTTCTGGTGACTAAATCAAGTTTCAACAAAAATGCGGAAACTAGCTTTGTCTGCACTAGAAAAGCAGAAATGATACATTTTGCATTTTCCTTCAATTTTTCCTGAATATTTTCACTGTGATAGAAAAACAATTGCCAAACCTTCATCAGATAAGGTAGAACTAGGAACAGTGGATCCATGCTGCTCACAACATGGATTTCGCCCTTTGGTATCATCTCATTCCCTACGAGCCATGTTCTATTTGGCTCCGCCACCTTGTTCAGTTCATACACTTTGGTTTTCTTCGAATCGAACACAAAAAGTGTCTTGGTCCCATCACGAGGTAGTGGAAGATGGTGTGCAAAAAAGCTTTCGACCCCCTCAGCCAACAGCTCATCTGCCACAGAAAAATGAATTGAATCGATTCATCTGAAATCTGGGGTGATTCCCAAAAATTTAAATGAATTTCATATCAACAGTCATGCAAGCCAATAATTTTTGTTTTGCAAAAGAGCTCATGAGTCTGACATTTCTTGGTGTTCTGAGGGAATCACTACTTAGAGCAGCCATCTGATCTTCAGAATCATACATTTGCCCTTTCAACCCAATTGCTGACAGGCAGATTAAAGTTACAAGATTTCAAGAAGAACCCTGGAAATGGATGCCCCCAAGTCTGAGCAGCCTGACATTTTTAGAATTGCTGAACATCTGCACAAATTGTATTTCTGATTGAGAAAGATTTTGTATCTTTGAACCTTTTAAAACAAAATTTCAGCAAACTACATGATGTAAAATCAGAACTTTACTAGTCAAGGGCTAAGAATACAAGAACTAAGAAAAATGTTACTATATATCATTATATCTGAATAATTTTTTTAGTCCCTGCATTTCAAAAATTTCAACATCTGTACCATTATATTCATGAACACCATCAAAATTGGTGACAAATAATTAATCTCAGCTTTCTCACAATAAATCTTACGATGAACAATTCCCTCTTGATAACATTTTCCTCAAATTATGTACATACTCGCAGATAAATTCCATGAATTGACACTCACCTGGAAGCACAAACACAAGTTTCATGACGTATCTATCACCTTGCACCAGGACCAAGACAAATGATTTGGGGGTTTCTACCTGGAGGGAAAAAGTATCACACCATTAAGCTGAATGCACAACATTTCTGGAGGTACCTTTTTGTTCTTGTTGCCCACATAAACAGCAGAATTTTGTTCCAGCCAATTGCTGCTTACAGAAATTTTACTTCTCTGGTCCCTGTCCAATAGCCACAATGTTGATAACATTTCTCTACAACTAATTTTGTATACATTACAGTAAAAATCTTGGTACAACAAAGGCATTACAGCCAGTAAAATGGCTTATTTGTGATTTCTTTCCCTGAAGTAACTTCAACATTGTGAATATTGAGCAGGGATCTAAAAGACAGCTTTGTCATAAGTGATAGTTAAAACAAGATTTCACTGCACACCAAGGTCAAGCATTTCCTTGAGATTTTCATTCATCAACTCTAGGCCATTTTTCCAGAAATAAAGAAGGACTTATAATTTTGTAGGCAACTCAGAACAATGAAGAACCTCTTGAAGAGAAAGAACTAAATACTGTGAAGGAGAAGATAAATGTTTATTGAACGTGACAGACAAAACAAATTAAAAACCACAACCCAACCAAGACACCTGAGGATCAAGGATCACGATTATCTCATCAGCTAGAGCAATATTCTGCCGATTCAGAAAAAAGGCCAAACGCAATGGAATCAAGTCCAGGGAGAAAAACAAGAGGAGTCCACCAATGACGAGATATTCAGCAAAAGCGTCCAACAGCCAGGTCGAAAAACGAAATTTATTTGACAAATTCCTTCACTTCCGGATTGTCCCACGGGAAGACAGAAATCACCCCCGGGTCGAGACTACCCTTCATACGTTCGACCTGGCCCAGAACCCTTCAACGGATCTCAACACCGACGCTTACAACTGAAAAAAATAACAATGAAACTGGAGGTTCAAAAAGAAAATTCTGAAAGTCAACTTCAGTACCGTGGTTTTTATCTAAGAGATGCAACAGGACATGGAGCTCCTCGTTTTCTTCACGACGCGTGGTTCCATTCCTGCGGCCATGTCTTGAACAATTTCCAGCACCTCTTCAGGGTCCGGCCAGCTCATGGTCTTCAATTTAGAATGTATTTCAAATCCATTCACCACGATTTCAAATGATGCTGGAGGGGGGAAAATGAAAAATGAAAGACATGAGAATGTAAACAACGATTTTTTTTTTTACATAATAACGAATATCCACCCCCTGTCTTTTTGAAGCGGCAAGCACAAAAAAGGCTATTTTATGCAACAGTCTCAATCGTATTAAGTTAGGAACTTTACTCCGTATTACATAGATGTCGCTAGACGTTAGTTACAGTAAAATCGCTACATGCAGTAACATCTCATTCCAACGAAGTTATCAAGACCTAAGAAATTGCTGAATGAACAGACGATGCACGTGAAGACTTGAAAAAATTGTCAGCTAATAATCTAAAAGAAAGATTTATCACAATAAAGACTCATTACAACAAATCTCATGAAATCATTGCTGAAAGTAAAATATTTTTTAGATCACTGCAGCATTGCTACAATTTTATTTGAGTCCTAATAAACCAAGTTCCTCAGAATTATGAACCTTTTCCATGTCCCCAAGTGACTTTGTTGTAACAGGTTAACTCTCACTCTACAGCAAAATTCAAGGGACCAGATACAAATTCATTGTTGACTACCCTTTCAACATAGGAAGAGAACCCCAAGGGATCAAATATAATTTTTGTTAGGCAGAGACCCCTGCTGTAGACAGGATTGTTGTAGAGAGTCCTTCAGTATGAGATTTCCCAAAAATTAAACCACAGACCAATCTGTCTCAAACGCATCAGGTTATATTGGTTCAATTTGCAACTCTTTGCATTACTTTAAGAACTACAATACTGTACTGCAATGTTTGGAACATAAAATTAAGAGGATAAATTCAGGAAACCAATTTCATCATCAGCTTCAAATGACTCATGGGGGTTCCCATCTTGAATTAACAGCACTTTTAATCAGGTAAGATCCCACATTTTATGAAGATATGATGCAAAACTGAGCACAGGAATTCCAGCGACACCTACACGACACCCAAGTAAATCACGCCGTCAAAGACACTCGACGTTCAAGCGGAAACAACATGATTCGGGTACTAAGACTTTTTTCTTCAGAATTTTACAGAGAACTGAGACTAAAAATTAACAGCAACAAAAAAACAAATAACAGCAGGATACTAACTTTTTCTTCCAACGCGGCCTGAGACCTTCGCATCAGGAACAGCATCAGTGATAGCACCGGCGAGTTCCCGATACTGGGGTTCATACCCTCAGGAACCGCAGTATTCCACTTCAATTTCCAGAATCATGGTGGAACCGACTCGGGAGGTTTCTCTCTCTGCTTCACTCAAGAGAAATGGTTATAAATTCAACTCAACTGTCTGAAATATAAAAAAAAGGAATGAAATTTGCTCAGCACTCAACGAATAATCATAGATGGTCAAAAAGGGTTGTCAGTGCATTCACACGAAGTTCCCGGAGTGTGAGTTTTCGAAACAATATTCATCATGTTTGATTTATCTCCATCAAATTATCTTACAATAAAAAACCTTCATGCAACTCATGGAAGACAAGAAATTACAATACAAATTCTACTTTGCTTTGCCCCAAAACATTGTTCCTACTTCAAAATACTGTAAATTTTTAAAATACAAAAATTTGCACGATTCATCTTGCAACACCTTTAAATTTTTGTCTCCCAGAGTTGTTCGTGTGCTATTACGCTTGAACAAGAGATGAATAAGTTGATGAACAGGAAATAAAGAACATTAAATCGCGTTAAAAATAGGATGTCGTTGGATCATGACCTTTTAATTGTTTACTGACAGCGAGTCAATGATGCAACAATATTTGAACTCACGAAGTATAACTTTTCTGGTAAATTCCTAAAAATACGCTCGTTGTGTGATTCCTTTTTTCATCACCGAAGGCAACAAGAAAACTTGTACAAAAAAATATCCACGATAGGCGTTTGTCACGCAAGGACTAAAATAGCTTCTGCGGACCGAAATATTCCAGAAAATACTCGAATGTATGGTTCTTAAACTTAGAAACAAGGATTGACTTACGTTAATCTAATCTACCAGGTGAGATAAACCGGATTTCGCTCCGAATAACAAACTCAATAAAATAATAAAACGCGGGATCCAACTGCGAATACGAGATAGTTCTTTTCCGCACTCACTTCTCACAATGTATGCCCACTTTAGCCAATCGTAAAACTCGCAGAATTTGCGAAAATTTGACCCCTTCCAAATTTCCCTTCCATTTCGTTCTCTTTTTTTCCTACCGCAATCGGGTCCTTTTGAGTTCTCCGGCGTCGTTCAATTCCTGGGGGGAAAAAACACGCTTGCAAAAAATCACTGTTTGCCAAGCGTCAAAGTATCCAACTGATTGAAAAGCTGTTCTAAAGAAATGACAAACTCCTGAGCTACTTCTGAACATTCGCCACTTTGTCCTTCTTGGTCTTGTAGTCCTGCAACGCTGCCTTGATGGCATCCTCCGCTAACACTGTTGAAGAATAACCGACACATCATCATCATCATGGCTCCTCAATGGTTCTTCGTGTCTTACACGTTCCACTCCAATTTTTACGCATCATGTGAGCACCTGAGCACTTTCAGAAATAAAATCCAACGATCTCCAGTGACGCAATTCGTGCATATACCAATAATTTAAAAAGTTGTCCAACAAAAACATAGCGGTTTCACATTAATTTTTTTTTCTTTTTGAATCGATAAAAATAATTTTGAAATATTCAGCAGTTTCTGAGAATGATGGAAGAATAGACAATTCGTTTTTGGAGGCGTGACAAAAAAAAACAGCAGAGATTTTCATGATATATGTATACCCAAGCAGAGAACTATACGACATTTACGTCAAATATACAGTACGTTGCTCTGTGATGGCCACGAAATTCCATTCTATGAATTTTCAATTGGTCCATTTCTCCTTCTCCAGAATAATAAAAATTAAACGCATGAAGTTGCGAAGCGGAATCATCTAAATTTAGATTTTTTTTTGAGTCGCTCTTATTTCACCTCTAATCATCTGCAGAATTTTCTGAAATGGTGAAATGATAAATTGCATTCAGATACTCATTCCGTACTTTACATTGAACAATGCACCAGCAGCATATTTGTTTTCTTCCATTTCCAAGCTAAACATCGGAAATCCAATGAATGAATAATTCGTTAACCAAAAATACAAACAAATGAAAAAGCCACTTTTTGTGAGTTAAGACTAAACCGAAAAAATTCTCTCAATTTCAAAAAGCCCAGCTTTTGGCATCGCCATTTTTTCGGCTTTTCCTTCGAAATACTGTACTGATGAACGTCTGGGACTGATGAATTCCAAAGTAAAAATTTCCTTCGCGAAAGAAAGAAACTCTCTGTGTTCATTGACTTGAGATAATTACTTACTCGAGCAATGAAGCTTGACCGGAGGAAGGCTGAGTTCTTTCGCAATCTCCTGGTTCTTGATATTTCCGGCTTCGTCCAACTACGCAGGGAAAAAAACAGATAAACAATAAGAAAGTCAACAAAAAATTTGAACGATCCAAGTCTAAGAAATGAACGAAAATGACTCACGGATTTCCCCTTGATCCATTCAGTTGCCAAAGAGCTCGACGCGATGGCAGAGCCGCAGCCAAAAGTCTTGAATTTGGCATCCACAATTTTTCCGTTTTCGTCAACTTTGATCTGCAACTTCATCACATCCCCGCAGGCTGGGGCACCCACTAAACCCGTGCCCACTTGCGTGTCTCCTTTGTCGAATGAGCCCACATTCCTCGGATTCTCGTAGTGATCAATCACCTGAAATCAATCAACATCAACTGCCCGGTAAGAATTACAGATCAAAATTTTTTTTTTTATTCTTTCAGGGTTCTCTTTGGCGACTGTCTCAGAAATGGTAAAAAAAATAATACGGGAAATTTCGCGCAAAAAATCGTTCCCGCCACACGAAAACCAGGCAGGCGTAGAATCCCTAGTTTTCCGTGTTTTGGTCGGAATAAAATTTCATTTTATAATGTACTGTAGAATTTAGTATTATTCTTCTTTGAAATGTATCCGACCTGATTGAGGATAATCGCGACCACAAAAAACGCAACTTCCTCACCCATAGTGTCGAACATAATTAATATACCTTCGTTTGACGACCGATAAAGTACACTTTTAGTTACTTTCGGCGCTTTTGGAAGGATACGGGAAATTCCGGGCTAAATTTTTGACTGAAACTACAGAACTTCGCAACTGAATCTCCCATTATTTTATTCAATCCATCCCCATGAATTTTTATAGCGTGGGTAGATGCCACTAGCAGTCGAAATAAGATTTCATTGTTAAAATGAGTAACGTACATTAGAAGTTGTTAAAATAGCATCAGGGTTCCTCATTCACTGCGAATTGCTACACTGCACAAAAAAGTTTTCTTTTAATACTGTAGTCAATTCCAGTGTAAATAATATAATAAAATTAGATACAGCCTTTCCCAAGGGGAAGATATTCGTGAATTAAACCTCGCTCAACGCAAAATCCTTGATATTCTATCCCAAAAATGCTTCAACAAGGTAATTACCAATTGAAAAACAAAAATCAGGATCATACTTCAACTCAACCCATATCGTCATCAATGACAGACATCAAGAATGCTTTTGTTCTCTCGAAAGATAAAGATTTCGACATTGATTCAAACAGAGGTCTGAATAGTAAACAATATTATCAAAACAATGACCAACCTTCTTGTGATAGGCGGCGATCGAAGATGTCCGAAGCGCAAATTGGAGATTTGGCAGAGACTTCCCGATGGTTCTTTGCAAGGCCATTTCCACAACCGCTTCAAATTTCGCAAAAAATTTTTTTTTTCAATTTGTCACTCGAGTCACTTAAATTCTGCAACGAGCAATCGAAAATCAAGTAATTTCTCGAACGAGTCGAGAAGATGAAATTCTTAGAAATGTACAAATCGCGTCATCAGATTTTCTCACATTTATAATGAAGTCACTTTTCTTTCTCTCTGTTTCACGTTTATCAACAGTAATAAATGGGAATTACGAGTTAAAACCAAACACAATCCTTCGACTGATCCAACAATAAGAACACTGAGTCAAGACGGGAAAAAAAATGATGAAAGCGGTCTGAAGACTCTTCAACCAAAAACGCAGATCTGTGCTTTCAAATTTAAAAATCTACGTCCACTGGGAAAGTGCTTCGACAATCAGACATGGATATCTTCGAATTGCTCATCCCGAAACTGCGTCCGAATTAATTCCATCGTCCAAAAAAAAAAAAAAAAACTTGACAGGCAAAAATATCTAAAAAAAAACTGAAATGCGAGGCCGCATTTAGGCAACAGAAACAAAACATTTCGTATCAATCACACGAAAAATAACCTCTAAAAAATAAAAACTGACATTGGAAGAATAACTGCGCGAGAGGCGAATAGTAAATCAAACGAAATTTTCGGGAGAAAATAACAAATGTACGTCAATTTGCCCACTTACAATTCGAGGAAAAAGCCAGACGCATTTAAAAGTTTTTTGAGTATCAATTCCTCGATTTCTTTCTTTTCTTTCTCAACTGACAAAAAAAAAACGCTTCAAAAACAGAGACCATTGGAAAAACCCATCCACCCTTCTCACCAAGTACAAAAATATGCCTCGGCCCAGATCAAAATCAAGGATTTGTCCACACACGCTTTTGGATGAAGCAAAAAAAAGTTCGACAGTAAGAAACGCCCAATTATCACAAATGTACACCCTCATAATGTAAATGAACGGAACCGAACGAACAAACAAAAAAACTTCTCATAAAACGGCAAGTGATGCAAAGACGGTGTGAGGACTAGTTCCAAGCCAATCCCGTTATTGAAGTCATGAGCAAAAGACGAGCAAGCCTTCCAGAAACAATCCTGCACATTCTCTATTTCCGCAGATCCAACACAAACACCTGCAAAAGAAAACCCACACACTTTTCATAAACTATTCCACAAACACGAATAAACCGCTCCTCTGATATAATATGCAGTGGGTCCCCGCATTACAAAGGACCCGTTCAACGAAATGTTCGCATTCCGAAATTTTCATGAGTGAAAAACTGAAAAAGCTACTCAAAAATAAACAAGTTAAAAACGCCACGGAAAAAAAAAATAGAATGCCAAATTTTCAACTTAGACTGGATTAAATAATTTTTTCTAGAAATCAGAAAAGAATCGCCGAGTTTTGCTTCTTTTCTCTAAAATTAATGTGAGAAAGTCAAGAGCTAAAACTTGTCCCATGTCAGAATTCCTTCAATTTCATGCCAATAAATTTTAACTTCACCATTTATGCCGAAAGACGCACAAATTGTATGGTTTACTGCTGTCATTTCAACCAGTTTCTGGAACGAATTAAATCATTTACGGTGTAATCTTACAGAAAAACTAGTTTCGCATCATGAAAATTCCGCGTAACAAAACAAACCCACGAACGGATCAGTCAAGTTATACGAAGACTCGCTATAAAAAAAAACTAAAACTGAGCAACACCAACTACCAGAGTCCCAGTCCAGCGTAGCGTCAGACTGGTTTAGCCAAGTTGGTTCTCTAACGGAAAGAGAACCAACGAGGCGTTGGCTAACAAAAGATTCGAAGACACTTCAGTTATAAATTCGTCCCCTTATAAGAACCTACATGGAAATGCTGATCAACCTCTGGCCATCATCCCAACAATAGCTATTTTACTAAAGCGAATATGCCATTGCAATTTTAATCATGAGTTTATTTTCAACTTGCATCTCCCAATTCAGGGTAATGAACATTTTTGGGAAATTCTGTACGTACAGTACGCGCTACTCTGAAAATGTTTCAAGCCTATGATGCTTAAAAAAATGACCTTATTTACTGACCGTATTTACTCGAGCACCACACATATTTTTTTCAAATTCGATAAGAAACAAGGGGGGTACGGATCATACGCGGTATAAACATTTAAAAAATTTTCAGAAATTTATCCAAAAAAATTTCGGATCAAACAAGAAAAAATTCTTTTATTGGAAAAAAATTTAAAATTACTGCAATTGAATTCATACAGTATTTAATTCATGACTAAATTCAAATTTTTGGTATTCTTATTTTTAAAATATTATAGTTTTGGAGTCCCTGAAAATACGGTACGTTTCTTCCTCGGAGATACGATTTAATCAAAATTTTCAACTGAACAACACGAGTGCGCGTCAAATTCGAAGGCGCGTGATATACTCGAGTAAATATGGTGATATTGTGTAAAACTTAAATCACGTACGAAGGCAGCACATACAAGTATTCTTTCAACCATAAATGAAAAAAATAAGCCCAAAAAATTTCTATCAACGAGAGGCTACTTCAAAAAAAAAAAAGCAAAGAAAAAATAAGACGGTACTCACTGAGCCATCAGAGGCAGAAGCACCGACTTTGTCGCCGCGCGCGTTCCAGCAAACCTCGAATATGCCACCAGTGCCCTTGTACGAGTGGACCAGTTGGCCAGTTTGCGTGGACCAAATGTGCACGCACTTGTCAAAGGAGCCCGAGGCCAAGTACTTGCCTTGCGGGGAAAACGCCACGGAATACACGGGTTCCTGGTGCTTCGTCAGCGTGTGAATGCAAACACCGCGCTCCACGTCCCACAATCTCACCGTCGAATCAAATGATGCACTGCAAGCACAACATAATCGAACACACAAATTTGATCACGTGCTTCCATTTCTTCGCAAAATTGAAAGAAGTCACACAAAATTAGCCAATTTTTCCTTCCTCCCGTGTCCATAAATTGAAGTCTGACGAACCGAAGAAGAGAATGAGAAAATTAATCGGTGAAGGAATTTAACGTTGAATAGAAAGAAGTATTTACTCCAATCTCGGTTCTAGAAATAAAGAATATTTTAAAATTATTTGCCTCATCTCTGGTCAACATTGATCCCGCTGAGAGCGCATCTTCCTAGAAAAAGCCTACAGTAACTTGTTGGATGATAAATATACTGTACATAGTTGAACCGATTTTGAGTCGAATTTCAAGGGACCAGCAAAGACTTAGAGTTAGGGAGGGGTTGAGTGAGGGGAAGAGAGGATTTTTGTTGGGGAAGAGAAAGAAGAATTACAGGAAATTGTCATCGGTGATATTCTGGGCCTTAAATCGCTTCTTAAAATGAGTTGACTGGATGCTGGACTTGGAAGCAAGGGTTAATTTCCCTGATTAGTCTTTCACTTCTATTCAAAACGCCTCAAGTTACATTTTCATCACTTTTCTCTTTCCTTTGTCAATGAAACAATAGCCAAAAAGCCTCCAGAAAATTCGACGTATGGAGGTTCAAGAGGGAATGCTTTTGAATAATTGAATTAGCGAGATTTTCAATGCTTTTTTTCCAAGGAAATTCAGACAGGGACTTCAAAATACTGTATTCGAAGAAGGGAGGTTCAAGTTACCAAGGTAAAACTCCAATTACCAAACATTTTCCCTTCAAGACAAAATACTGCACCTTGCAAGAATCAGGTTCACGTTGGGATTCGCAGTTCCGGGTCCAGTGGGACTCCACTTGATTGTGTAGATTTCTTTCCGATGCGCCTGCAAATCGTGAACGCAACCGTCCTGCTTCATTGACCAAATTTTCAGCGTCATGTCGTCCGAACATGAGGCTAATAATTGGCCTTGCGGATCCCATTTGATGGCATTCACTTCATTCTGAAAATAAAATTTAAATTTAGGAAATTTTGAACAAAAAATCAAATTTTGTCAATTCTTCTACATACAGTACAGTAATGAACAAAATCGTCATACGGGACAAATCAAATTACAGGAAAACGTATCGAAAGATGGTGTGCTGAAACGCCACGTGGTGAGAAAAACATTAACCGAGTCAAGAATGTATTATAAGAAATAATCCCATTTAGGTCATTAAATTATTCTTGTTCCCCACGGGCTTTGAAGAATTCCGCCTGAAGCCTGGGTACCCGAGAAACATACAAATAAAATTCTGAAAACATTTTTGAACGCTTAACCATTGATAACACGTATAATAAAACCGTAACGTCTTCCGAAACGATTATGTTGAACCTTCGGCCTTGCAGAACCTTTACTTCTCAGCACGATTTTTCAGAAAATGTATCCGACCTGATTGAGGACAGTCGCGACAGCAAAAAAACCGCAACTTCCTCACCCATAGTGCCGAACAATCATTAATATACCTTCGTTTGACGACCGATGAAGTACACTTTGAGTAACTTTCGGCGCTTTTGGAAGGATAAGGAAAATATTGCTCATTATTTTTCTCCAATACAAAACAATCGACATTTAGAAGGATCTTCGTCCGTCATTTGGAAAACCGCTTCCACCATGAGGAACTGAATGGGATTCAAATTTAAAATTACAAATTCTCTGATTTATCCCTCAGCGGTTCGGTGAGTTTCGTCTTTGAAACGTGGGCAACCATATGAACTCACAAATAAAACCCTGGTATACATTAAACTCTAATTCAAATCAATCTTGCAGAAATAGATCATCATGACTACCAGAGACTACATACGAGACCCCGCGTTCCAAACACAAGCATTAATAAATCCAGCTTCGTTCGATGTTGAAGAATTCTACCCATAAACTTTACTGCAAAGAAAAAGTCATAAAGCTTGTTGAAGAATTCGGAAAGTTTTCTCATTCAAGGTTCAAGACGCACGGATGTCGGGTCCACAGAATTCAACTGAGCCCTGACTTACAGACACCGCGACACACGGGCGATTTGACTTGGGGACACGAAAGTGAGAAATATGCCCCGCCATTCAGACAATAGCTTGATATACGGACACTTCGTCAAGTTTTTACATCTATTGAAGAAATCGAGCTACTTACACCCACAAAGATTCCGAATAAATCTTAAAATAAACTGTGATTGATAATCCAAAATGGGTTAACTTTTTGCTTCCGTTCCTACAGTTTTTTTCATCATCTGTTTACAGTACAGTAAAGCAAAACTTGTGCTTGTCCCTTGCTTTTTTCAGTCTTTTCCATGCCAAAGGCCATATTCGGTGTGGTTTCTTTCTGAAAGTTGTCTGTATCTTGAAGTTCAGAAAAAACCTTCATTCGATTCTTTGCGGCTATTTATCCACATTTGTTTGACAAAAACGAGAAGCAATTAAATATCCTCCCATCGAAGTCTATGAGGAAAACGTAATCTAATATGCATAAGTTTTGGGCCCCATTGTACTATACTGTACATCAAAGAGTCGTCGAAAAAGCCGAACAAGAGGAGACAGACGTTAACACACCGTATGCCCTTGGAAGCTCTTGATCGGCCGCTCCATCCCCAGCTTGCACACGTGAATCGTCTGGTCAGTGGAGCAAGACGCAAACGACGTGTTCGTCTGCCAATCCACGTCCAACGCCGGCGCGGAATGAAACGCAAATTGCTGCGTGCACAGACCCGTCGCGGCGTCCCAAATAATAGTCGTCTTGTCCACACCAGCCGACAGAATATAATTGCCCTTCTTGTTCCACTTGAGCGCGAAAATCGGGCCCTTGTGCTGGCCCAACGTAGATGCGAGTTTCCCATCTGTCGTCCAGATCCGAGCGTAGCCGTCGTACGAGCCAGTGGCCAGCAAAGTGCCGTCGCTGTTCCAGTCCAAGGAAGTGACGTCCTTATTGGACGGCACTTCTGCGCCGCCGCGCTGAATGCAGTGTCGGAGAACCAGTTGCGAAGACGAGTCGTTGACGATGTGCGGACCTGGGCCCGTGTTTTGTTGTACTGGTGGGATTTGGTTGGGTATCGAGCTCGGCAACCCGTTCACTTCTCCCGATGCTGTGTTCAAGTTCCATATCCTAGCCGTGCTGTCACCAGACCTGTCAAATGAAAATTTTGAGTCAGTTCAACGGTTACAATAACAACAAAAAGACACGCAGCATCAAGACACAAAAAGGATTATTATACCAATCCACTCGAGTTAGATCATCGCTAAACCTGAACTTGATGGCATTCTATTCAGCTTACGGACGAAAGAAACTTAAATTTACCAAGAAATGCATAAAAAGCGAAAAACTAAGGCCAAAAATTTTGCGTCGCAACGCAAATTATTCAGAAAATGAGCATGAAATAAGCGCAACAATTGAAGACACTTTCCAGCAAATGTCGTCATAACTGATCCTGACGTTGTTCGAAGAATTGTGACTTTCAGTTAGGCACCAATATTTTGATTCTAGCAGCACTTACAAGCTACTGTATATGAAAACCATTCATAACGCATCGGGTTCATGAAAAGAAAAAAAAAGAAAAAAAACCTACGTTTACGAATCCTTCGCATTGCAGATGCACCATTTTTCAGCATGATTTCTCGAGGAAATGTATTCGACCCGATTGAGGATAGTCACGACAGAGAAACGCAACTTCCTCACCCATGGAGTCGAACAATCATTAATATACCTTCGTTTGACGACCGATGAAGTACACTTTTAGTTACTCCCGGCGCTTTTGGAAGGGTATTCCATAATGCAAGATTTGACGTTTTTCATGACTAATTAAACATTTTCCTCATCTACAAATGAATGAACACGAATGGGTTTCCTCTCCACCATTTACGATACGGTAACGCAAGGTTTTCCCGTTTACAGACACAAATTCGCCGAAGAAGCGAATACGAGCAGAGGAAACGGAATGAAAACTCACCCTGAAGCTAACAAGTCCGTGACCGGGTTCCAGGCACAAATGAAGACCTCGGACTCGTGACCACGAAGAATAGTGGATTTGTTCGCCGGAATTTTCACACCGGGCGGAGTATCGTCCGGCAAAGTACTGAGGGATCCGGGGGTACCAATTCGAATACTCGATACATCACCGCCTGTCAAGGAACCGCCGCCGTTCTGTGTCACCGTTGCGCCGCCAGTTGCACCCGTATCACCGGCGGTTCCATCGAAACCGTCTTCGGCGGCTGCATTCGGGGATGATGGCGAATCTTTGCCCTTCTGGCCACCTTGCCTTTGGGCCTGCTTTTCACATTGTTGCTGCCTTGCTGAAAGCACGTCGGGTACAACAGCATCGATAAGCGAAAGGGGATCTATTTCTCTTTCAGTTCCGTCATCAGCGAGGCTGATGTCCGCTTCAACGTATTGTAGTCCTTTCTGGATAATGCTAAGAAGGGCTGCTGGTGGAACTAAAGCTCCATTGATGTTGGATTGGGAAATATGGGACTCCATTCCGAATGTGAATGCGGAATGATGAAATCCTGCAGGAAATAGGCAAATTCGTGCAACTAATCGTACAAATTGAGACCGTTTTAAAACACTCACCCGATTCCAACAAATACCGGTAGACGAGGAAATTCACCTCGTCGCTCGTGAAGCTCATGGTGACTCTATACAGCTGAACTAGCGTCTTGCGCCGAATTCAAGCAATGAATAAACTGAAAACCTTTTCCCGGCAATGACCCACTGGTGCTAACATAATATCACACGACACGCGTCAACGGTATCGATCACCTCGGCATTCCTGAAAAACCGGAAAGAATCGGGTCTCCATACTGTACAGATGTAGAACAGAACATCGACTACACTGTCAATAAGTTAAAACATTCATTTTCTTTCCCTGATTTCCTGCAACGAGAGATTCTTAAACCATCGAGTGAACAACCGGATCCATTACCCATGTTCGTCCTCCACGACTCATTTCATGGAACCCTAGTCTTTGGAAACACGGCACTTGCAAAGAACTGACAGAAATGCTCTTAAAGGTCGATGTTTCGTAAGGACACACACTGGGACGTTTTAACATCAGCACGGATTGCTTCGATACAAGTCCCCAACCGACATCGTTTGATTCACAAGGGAGATACGCAAAACGGTGGAATGACCCACGGAATTTTTCACAAACGGTCCATCAGGGTACTTGCACAACTTGAAAATCTAGAATATTCCGCGTGGGAATGATGACTCGCATTAATTCATCTCGGCTTCATTCACAGGCGCGCATCTTCAGAAATTATCCATTCAGGGAACTGCGGTTATGGAACGAACCAGAACTTCCTGCCAGGACATATTATCAGGTGGGTGATGTGAACGGCAGTCACGCAGAAAAATTTCACTGCTTCGCATAATCGCTAACTCGGCAGTAATATTGCATCGAACTACGGTATACCGTACAAGTTATCGAAATAAGAAACGAGTTCCTATGAAAGACGCTTTATTTTATCATCCGCCTCACTCGCAATTGCATCATAACAAGACATCGGGAACCGTTTCCACGCTCGAAGCTTATTTTCGGCCGGTTAAATACGCGAGCGAAAAAAACCCAATTAGAGGAAGAAACGCATAAATAATAATAATGCTTTAAAACGCCACTCCGAAATGTCTTCGAGGAACACGCCAAACACATCTTTCATACCGCAACGAGCCGCCGTCAACATCCATAATTCGGAACACAGGAGAGCATCTTTTCTTGTATTTACACTGAAGTACTTTTTCTTTCTGCAACGCAACGAACTTTTCTTTTTCCAGAATTCCATGAACAGAGTGGGTAAGTAGCAAGAATTCAAATATTTTGGCTAATCGTGGAGTCCAAGTTAGGTTCTCAGAGTGAGCTCCATCAGATCTAAAACCGTATTCATAGGAATAAAAATGTCCCGACTCAAACGTGAGTTTGGAACATCAGATTTTTCCTTCTCTCCCACTGTTTCAGGTTCCGTTCACATCCAAGTTGCCATTCAGTTCGCTGCCTTTGTGGTCTGAAACAGATCACAGATACGAATAGGTCTCTAATCAACAGGTGTAGCAGAAAAATTGAGTCAGGTAGTGTGTGAGGGGATGCAGACCTTTGGTTGGAGTGCCGCTCCTACTACCCTGGTTGCCTCTGGGCCGCCTTTTCCTCCTCCTGCTAGGACCGCCTCTGCCGCCATCAAAACTTGATACGGATTCTGATCATGTATATTGCAACAAGCATACATGAGTCACACAATGTTCACATGCCCAAAGAAGTGAAAAAGAAGCTTCATTAAAAGGTTTCCCTTCACTGGTACTACTTTGGCTTCAACGCCATCAGACATTTCAAGGGTTGAAAATGATATAATTTTGGAAAACTCCTTGATCAATTGTACCACATTTTCTCGCGCATTAAAATCAGTCTGGGTTTTGATCCTAAAAGCGAATACTCTGCACCGTCTCAGTACTATACTGTACATGGCACTTTCGTAGTTCAATTGAGAGATGAGTTACAAAATTTTCCAAAAACATTTCAAGGGCTCAATGTTCAAACAACAAATGAAGTTGAACAAGCTCTTTAAAGTCAAGTGGGGAAACATTTGAACTCAATTAATCCAGTGCTTGTTCCAAATGAAAGAAAAAGGAAACTTGGAAATGTCAATTTTCATTTGAGGATTTTATGTGCATAAAAAAAGCCTTGCATACCAACAGAGAATTGGGTGCAAGTCTTTCTGTAAAAACATTTATCCCCTTTCAAATTTCAATAGGTTAAATTTCTGATACCAACAATAGATGGAGGATTGTGAAAAATACTCTTTGCAATTTTTAGGAAAATAAATTGCAACAGGTTGAATTACAGGTGGACTCCAACACTCTCTTGCTAATTTTCTCAGTATAAATTTTTTTGTGCCATAGCACATGATTCTCTTGACATATTACTGTATATAGGTTCTCTACAACAAACAATTTTCTGGTCCTCTGAATTTCATTACACAGTTGAACCTCTCTAAGTTGAATTTCTAGGGACCAGGAAAATTTTTTTTCCAGGGAGGTGTCAATTTTTGGAGCTTTTGAGTTAGGGAAACATTTTTGCTACAAGGAAAAGTAAAAAATTGTGGGAATTTGTGAATGAGGATATTCTGGGCCTAAATTTTCTTCTTTCTTAGTTCACAGCTTGCAGAACTTAGAGACAGGGTATCATTTGTTCAATTTAGTCTTTTAGTTGATTTCAAGATGCATAAAATAATTTGTTTTATTGCTTTTCTCTTTCAAATTTCAAAGAAATAACCAAAAGGCCTCAGAAAATTTGACTTGCAGAGATTTTAGAGAAAAAGAATTTGAGCAGGGGTTTTTAATGCATTGTTTAATGCATTTGAGTTAGGGAGGTATTCAATGTAATAGGTTAACTCATCAAGGTTAAACTGTAGTAGTCCACCTAAATCTTGAACAAGGTATACTCAATCACAAACCCCATTGATGAGCTACTTTTGGCAGCAAGAAGGATCAACAAAACTGATGAGAACAAAAATGTGGTTTCATTTTTGTTCCATCCAGGCTGAAATTACAAGAAAAATGGTGGGTACCCACTCTTCGTTCATTCAAATGTCCACATGGAACCCAAGCAGTTAATTTTCCAGTTAACTTTACTTCTGTTCATTTAGTTTTTGCTGCATTGCTCATCGGCTTTTCCAGCTCAGAGTTATGATGCATTGGTCCCTTGGTATCATAGCTTTGGAAGTTCGATAAAAACTGGATTAAGGCTACATGGAGAAGAGGAGAACCTTATCTGTTCTGACCCTAATCCCAAAAAATACCAATACAGTAAGTAATGTAAATTTACTTCATTTTTAAAATTATGGGAGATGGGAGGTTTCACTCGTACAATATTTTTTTTTCCGAATTACTCTCGATTGCGTCGAACATTTCGTTTACTGTAAATTCACTTCACTTGCAATACAAGCAAAAGAGTATGACTATCATTTAAAAGACTCGCCATGACATCAAGCAGAGTACTAGAAGAATGTTTTGAATAACTGAAAAATATACCAATAGCTTCAAAAGTTATAGTGTTCAAAACAATCAAGTTCGCTGGTTTTCCAGCATTGTTTACTGTATTCTAGAGCGCACATCTGAGACAAACCCTGTACTTTGTACATACAGTACAAGGTTTGTCCCAAAAGTTGAATAACAATAATTGTAGCATTAAAAATACATTATTTTTCCCTTTGATGTTATCACACATTCGTTATTTTCTGGATATTCCAGTCACAGCATAATCAGAAGGTAAAACTTTTCAGTTATTAGAGCTTTCCACTCATTCAACAGTGCATTTGGAAATTTCAATCATAAAAATATGACTTTCTTCATGTTATAATTTTTGCACTGAACAGAGACAAACCTATTACAGGCGTACTCTCTCTACAACAAAATTCAGGGGAAATTTTGTTGTACAGAGAAAATTGTTCAAGACAAGATCATTGTAGAGAGACAACTGTATTCCCCTTCCACATCTCTGTGAAGAACATGTTCAAGCTATTGCAGCACATCTTTGTACAATAACAATTTATTAATCAGAAAAAACCAAATTCTACCTCAGTGATGGACAGGCCCACAACCCAGATCTGGCCCATTGAGACTCATAATACATCCCGTGGGCCCTTCCCTTTAATTTTCAAGGCTGCAGCCGCCACTACCCAAAGAATACTGCATACTCAAAGTTAAATTCCAACATTCAAAATGTTGCTCCACCCTTGAAAAATTCGACAAGGCTTAAGGGTGATTCAATGAATGGCACAGAATTTCGATGCTTTCCATTTAAAATGGGAAAATTAGAAATTTACTGCATGTTGTGACAGCAAACAATCTCCACCTTTGCTATGTGGCCCTTGGCCACATCCGAGTTGGGCAGAACTATATCTATGCTGGTAAACTCTTGAAAATCACTTGAAAAGCCTCGCTTCAGAAGGGGAAGCGGGTTATCTTACCACGATCCACACTGGCTACACTGCCCACGTCCTGCGAATCCGACGGGTCCTCCGCCTCCCAACCCGAGTTTCCGTTTCCAGGCGACCTTCTTCCTCCTCGCCTCGGGGCAGGCGGCAAATCTTCATACTGATGATGATTCGCTACGGCAGAAACACGGCAAATAAAGAATCTTCCAAACTTCTCGAAAAGGGGGAAAAGAAAGAAACCTAGGCTTCCATTAGTGAGTTAATTTGGCAAGCAAGCAAGGACAGTAAAACGCATGCCAGGTCGTTTCAGGTTTAAAAAAAAACTTCGCCCTTTTTTACTCTCCCCTGAAATTTCGCTCGAAACATCTTTCCACTCAGCATTCATCGGAAAAACGATCCTCTTCCATCCAGCTCCAGAAAAAAAAAGGAAAAAAGACGTCGGATCAAAAGAAAAAAAAAACCCTTTGCATATAACATTCACTCAAGTTTCTTTTTCCGACCGAAAAAATTTTCCCATCGCAACCGGAGACAACGAGGGAGAGAATTAAAAAAAAATCAAAAACAGAAGTTGATCGCTCGCTGAACGCAGTTCACGATCCCTTTTCTTTTTATCCGCGACGAGGAACAAGCAACAGCAGCAGCAGCAACGACGGCGGCGGCAACGGATCATGCAGAAGAAAGCCTCACGGCGGAGGAAAAGAAAACAGGGACACGGAAACAATTTCTCTCTTTTCTTCTTCTTCTTTAAGAAACAGGCACGAAAAAACCCACGCGTTTACGTCGCACGACGAGCTGAATGCGAGCGGCTATTTTCCCCCTTCTTTTTCTCTCTTCTCCGGGACAAACCCGTCAATTCAATCCCGTCGTCCTGGACGAAACCCACATTTTCGAAACAACCCGCTTCTGCAACTCGTCACCGTTAATTTCTCTCTTTCTTACCTTTCACGTCGAAAAATATAATCCACTACCGTCTTGATATATCCTCCAATCTCGAGTTTTCCCGAAGTCTTACAAGTTGCGACATATGTTCAAAAATTCGGGAGAGTTCAGCCAAGACACGAGAGCAAAGAATTATGACCCCTAATCTCCTACGCAAACCCTCTAAAATTATACTCATTCAGAAAATAAATCCCCAGTATATTTTTCTCAGACACCATCGTTAATATCGGGAAAATCCGAAAAATAATCTTCAGTCGGGACCATTGTAATTTTCATTTCCAAATTTAACCAAATAAAGAGAGACCACGGCTGAACGTTCCACAGGCATTTCAAGTCACAGGCAATTCAGGTCCCAACTCTGAATCATTACGACGTTGAATACAGAAAACCGAGACGAGAGTTGATAGGAAAGAAAAATACTTCTGTTAAAGTGAACAAGGCAAAACCATTGAGGAAAAGTTGAAACGCAAACCTAATTTAGATTAACAATAACAGTACGCTTGTGTTTAAGTCATTCGTGGCACTTCGTACTCATGAGATGGCGTGCAAACTTAGCCAAGTTTAAACGACGTAAATTACTCAACAAAAAAAGTGTACAATGGACGCGCGTGACTAAGATAAGGGATAATGATCAGGGATAATTTTACTGCTTCTTCAACTTGACCAATCAACCAAGTTGGCCCCGACAAAAAAGGAAACAACCGTCGACTAACGCGAGATCAAGATTCAGGTTAGTTGCCTTGAGCTTACAAAGCATAAACACACATACAAACACACACGCAAAAAACTCCACCATTGAAGTACTGTACTACAAAACAGGCATTTGAATTGCAGAAAGCGAGTCGATTCAAGATGAGGATTGAGTCAAGAAGACTACGGAATCGAAGGACAACATCGTACCGATACAAGGCGCTCGTTTCTTTTTTTGTTAGCCGAATGCGACTGCTACGGAATAATCACGCACTCTAGTGGGGACAGGGAAAACGAAATCAACGCGGAAAATAACACAGCCTTCGCGTTAGAAACGTAAACGCAGGGATAATGCAGGAACCGCTTTTTCTTCAAAAAAAAAAAAAAAAAAAAAAAAAAAAAAGANAAGAGGGTGAAAGAAAAGAGAGAGTCCACGCGAAACGTGGAAGGGGGTTCTTTTCATCGCTCGTAACTAAGCAGGACGTGGGAGGTTGCAGAAGAGAAAAAAAAAAAAAAAAAAAAAAAAAAAATAGAGGGTGAAAGGTGGGAAGCTAGGTTTAGTCCGAGTCGCCGCGGCGCTGCTTGTCACCGGGGCGGCGTCCGCCGCGGGTGTCTTCCTTCCGGCGCCCGCCGCCACCGCTGCTGCCTCCTGCACCGCCGCGCGACTTCGGGCCGCCCTCGTAGCCGTCATAGTAGTAGTCGTTGTTAGTTAGGTATGGCGGGCCTGTGCCGTTACCGTAGCGCGAGCCTCCTGGCCCACCGCCGCCGCCGCGGCCACCCCGCATCTGTCCACGCGGTGGACCCCTGCCCCGCCCACCCCCACCACGTCCGCCACTGCTCACTCGGTCCCGGTCAGACATCGGCCCGTCGCCTTCTCCGTAACCCCTGCGAAACAATTTAAATAGAAATAATTTAATTTTCGATACATACAAATTCGCGCAGGCGACAAAATATGCAACAACTTGTCTCACGACTACAGGATGGACCGAAAAAGGATCCGTTTTTCGAAAAATACAGTTATAAATTATGAATGTATACAAATTATTCTTAAATTTCGAAATAAGAAGATACAAATGGTTCCTCCATTCCCGAAACTATAGTAAGAAGACCACAAAAAGGTCCTTATGACTAAAGCGAACATCTACGAAAAATAATTTGCTGCTCGGTTTCGAGTCCAATTTTTAGGATTGCATGTTGACTGGACTGATCAAAAACGAGAACAGTTTCGAATCATCAATCTTGTTCAGAAGAATTTTCAGTTATGAATCCCCCAAATACAGTACTGTATATTATAATCTTCGGTTGTCTGCCAATTTCTTAATAAGGCATCAATTTCCTTCCTTTCACCAATGCTTTCTCAAGATTAGGGAATCTAGCAACGCATTTTCTCTCGGTCTACCGTGTTTACACCCGTCTGATACATAATACTTCACAGTACTAAGTTTCCCAACAATGCTTTTCGAATGAGCGAACTGCTGACTTCAAAATAAATGAGTTCAATTTTCAGCTGAAGTGGATATCTGAAGAAAGTACAGGTGGAATATCTCCAAAACTAACCAGTCTACAGCATCATTCTCAAGAAAAAACTTGTCTCTTGGTCACAAGCAACCTTGCATCAAATGTATGAGCAGATGTTGGAAGTACAGTACAACTGCTCCAAGGTACTGCATGATGGAATAAATCAAACGAGATGCAACAGCTCAGCACGCAAGAACACTCATGAATCCCATCGCTCGGGAAGGTGACTAACAACAAGACATCTCATCCAAAGTTATTTTCATTGCGAAGAACAGTACAGTACCTAAATCGCTTTCAGGTACCGTAGTAAATTTCTCAAAATATATCAATTTATTGCAATTTTGAAATAACAACAATCAGTTTTCTAATCAAAACAACGGGTCCAATTAAAAAATGCATGACTTATTCGACGAATACATGTCATCGACAAACATGTCCTTCAGAAACCAATTCCGAGAAACTGGAATCCGATCACGACGGCTACTCACAGAAGGACACCTGGAACTCAGGAGAAAGGTTCGGAAAGGAAGGAATCCTGTTCTCCCAAATTCGCTCAGGAACTACGAAAAGCTTCTCCCAAAATCCACTTCTACACGTGAGAACAACTCAGCTCACGATGAACAAACAATAATGATGAAACGGAAACCCACTACGATAACGTTATCTTCAAGACATGGTGAATTTTTATAAAACCCGATGAACAAAGGTAGTCACTAAAGAAAGTGACACAAATACCGGGTGCACAGAAAGCCAATGATCCGATTTTTACTCCATATACTGTACAACGATAATTTCGAAGAAATGTATCCGACCCGATTGAGGATAGACGCGACGGCAAAAAACGCAACTTCCTCACCCATAGTGTCGAACATAATTAATATACAGTACCTTCGTTTGACGACCGATAAAGTACACTTTTAGTTACTTCCGGCGCTTTTGGAAGGATACGAAAATATGTTTCTATCATCGAATGAACTGAAAGAGCGAAATTCATTATCCATAGCATCAATTTCCCTATTCCGCATTCCCAGTGGAATAGCTTCATTGTCTGCAGGTCCATGGAGATTGAAACGGAGTCATCCCAAGATCTATGAAAATATTCGATACAACTTTCTTTTTTCCCCTCCGAAAACGAGCGAACATTTCACAATTGACTAAGAAAACCCTCTCATTTTCTTCAATTACGCATATGTGCAACCCCTGGGATGCGTTCCACGTACCACTGGGGAGGCCTTGTAAGAATCTTCATCACAATTTCTTCCGTAGATGGTTTCAACTTCGACGAGGTGCGTAAAGTCGACATTCAACACTAAAAACTCGTATTTTACACTCACGGAACATCAGCTATAGAGCTCTTTTCCTCGAGCAGCCCTACGATAATTGTGCACGATAAATTTCTCTTTTCAGGACAAAGATTAAAAAGAAGAGATGCGAGAAAGTGACAAGCGAAAAGCCTCACCGTCCGTCACCGCGCCTAGGATGGTAGCCCGGTTGATTCGTCGAGCTCTGCATCGTGCGAAGCTTCTGGTCGAGCTCAAGTTTCTCCTGACGGAGCTGCTCCACGTCCCTCAGGTGGGCCAGGTGATACTCTAACAAGATCTTGGCGTTCGAAATGTTCTCCACAGTCCCGACGAACACGAACGGCACTTGGCCTTCCTCACGACACACTGACGGCTCGGGCTCATTGTCGCCCTCGATCTTCACTCGAACCTACAGCCAAAAACAATTCCGAATTCAATCGGCATCAAGTGCGATGTCTCCCCCGAGACAGGAAATTCAACTACGAATAACATTTCAATTCATGTAGATACAGAATCTAGTTCATCCGAGACATCCTCGAAAGCTTTCTTCCTCTTTCTGGAATTTCTGCAAACCCTTTTTCAATTAATCCAAAACGCTGTGATTTTCTATTCCCGATGATAAAGCATTATTCAATCAACAGAGTGAAAATTTCTGCGATACATATTACCAAGTGCTAATCAGACTCCACTTACCACTTCTGCTCCACAGCGATCATTTGAATAATTCGACCAAACTTTTAATCCGTAAGAGGAAAATAAGGTATCAAAGAATGTTCATCAGCTTTCATACTCTGCTGTTATACGTTCAATAGAAAAAATGTATGCTGCACCATCCACGTGCACATTTTTCCTTCACAAAAATGTTCAATAAGTAGCATAAACCTGACATTAGATCAAAGGCAAGATACTCAATACATCATATTCTATCTACTTACTAGCAGACCCTCCACTATTTCATATGTAGCTTCTACGGGAAACCTCTCCGAGTGAAAAAAATTTACCGTAGTTTATCAGTCAACACGCCCCCCTGAGTGAAACGCACACCAGGCTTCTTCAGTCCAAAATGTTGATCAAATTGGATCCTAATTACGATACATTTCTCTTAAAAAGGTCTTGTTGAAATCGGCTCAAGAGTTTCCATAAGAATCGATTGCAGTATAATGCACACCTAACGTTTTGAAAAATTCGCCCAACGATGCACACCCTTATTTTCGATTTTCAAGAAAAAAAATTTCGCACGTGGTACTTGAGGTTGATATTTTCTTTTCTCTCAGTATTGCTGAAATGACAAATGGATTCTTCAATAGGCGAAATACAATTTACCGATACTCTTGAGAGAAAACTTGACTCAACCAGAGAGAAAAAAGCGGATAGCACCCCCCCCCCCCCCGATTCCGGTTGGGACGTGGGCCCAAAAACTCAGTAAAAAAGATTTTGCAACTCACCACGCCGCTTTTGTCCACCATTTCCTGAATAATTCTTCCGTTCTTCCCTATTACTTTTCCTACCATGTTCCGAGGCACTTGGATAGACTCCTCGCTGTACTCCAGCAAGCCCCGGGCCTTTTTTACCGCCTCTTCAGTCTGAAAAACATCAATAATTCAAAATTATTACTCGAAATAAATCCTACGAGGTACTGCATTTTTTATAGGCTCTGGTCTCACCTCGCCAGTGATGTGAAAGGTGCAGGCGTTTTCCTCGAGCTCGATGTTGGTGATGCCTTCGATCTTCCGTGCATTCTGAATGTTCTGTCCGTGAGCACCGATAGCGAGTCCCATCAAATCTGTTCGAACCACAAAGCTTTCAGTGTGACCGGACTTGGTCTGCAACTTGGTCGACTCCAGAACACGCGCCACGTCTTCCGTCCGCAGCAGCAATAAGGCCTTCTGTTTCAGATTTCTCAGGTGCATCTCCATCAACATGTTCGCTCTAGTAAATGTCTTCTCCGAGGTACCCTGAAAAAAATATCAAGCGTCAGCAAGATTTTGACATCACACAAATGACAACGCAAAATACTCGTGAAAACAAAAGGTATTTCCTAGAAAAATAAATAAATCGCGAGAAAAAGCAGTCAGCAAAAAAGCACTCGGTAAGAAAGCTAAACTCACGAAATTAACACATGGAAAGTTATCTTACTGCACGAAATTTTCGTTCAATTTATCAAGTATAGCATCCCGATAGAAAAAGTAACATCAGAACCGCGCAAATCTACAGAAAACAAGTCTAGAGTTTCATCGGGGTAAAAAATTAAATCCCATACTACGATTGGACATTCGGAGGTATTGACCGAGGGTACGTTACACGGCGCGGGTGACTTTGACTTCTCGTCAATTATCACTAGATGAATTCAAGCACTGTACGTGCAGTCGATACAAATCCAAGTAGTAATCTTTGAATGAATCGTTAAAACTTCACAATTCCACGGACAGCAGCATTCTCAGAATCTCTCGTGATGATAAACCCAACAGCACGGATAAAATAGGACTCATTCGTAAACCAAGATTCCCCTGAAGGATTCACTGTTTCAATTCACCAGATGCATGTAATACTCACAACTACTAAAATTGTCTCTCGTTCTGGAATAAGCTTGCACTGTACTGCTTCACAGGCCTTCCGAAATTGCCGTTGCACGTCTTCCATTTTCGATCCAGACCGATTGATGCTGCAAAAATCGTACATAAATCAAGAACTGCTTTCCAGCCATGATTGTAGAAATGCCTTACTGTTCCATCACATCTTCGGGGACGGGATACTCCTTCTTGATTAATGAACCTTTCTTGAGTGTATCATTAGGGTTCTTGAGACGCACGTTTTCCATGGGGACAATCTCGGTATAGCTGTTCTCGAATCCAAGGTATTCGACCACTACGAAATCCCCCTTCATCATCTTGACCGTCGCTCGAAACCATCCTGGGTGGTCTGACTCGGAGGACTTCGATTTCACCTCGACCTCAAGGCCTTCGACCAACGGGGCTTGCCCGGGAGCACTCGATGGCGGGAACCTGACACTATTCAGCGCGAATTGTGTATCTGGTTGCCATCTTCAAGGAAAACAGAAATTGGACGATCAAACCGACGCGAAACCGGGCGAAAACTGCACAGAAACTCACTCGTTCTCAAAACGGACGAGCACCTTATCGTCCATGATGTCTACGATGGAGGCCTATACGGGGGAAATTTCGTGAAGTTTCTCTACTGCTTCTTCACCGAATGCAAATTTTAAAAATTGTATTTCACTCACATTGTAATAGGCGCCGTTTTCGCCCAGGACTTCGATGTTCGTGTCGTCCGCCTTTTCCATGGTTAATTGCTTCAAGTCCGGTTTTTCGCCAAGCTCAACAGCGCAACGAAGGCGGCCATACAAGTTCGGCCGGTAAACGAACAGTCGATTACGCGAAGCCGGTGAATGGTTTCGCGCTTAACGACGTTTTTCACAGCAGACGAGATGAAGGCCACGCGTGAATTTCAGTCAGAAACGGTTTATTCCGTAAAAAATGTCTAGAATGTCACCATAATGAAATATTTGTCAGGACAGGACAAAGCGCCTACATATACGACGTTTAATTCACTAGGACGAATACAATCGAAGCTCATTCGAGGCGCTACCCAACACAGAAGGTTACGAACACTTTTCTCAAGGGAAGCCAATTTTTCTCTGTGCAACATTGCCACTTGCGATACGGTGACATTTGCAAGTACAGTAAAGTGCTGTACTGTAATTTCTGTTACGAGTGAGATCTGGAAACGCCATCTACGTATGCCTCGACAATTGACAGATGTCACTATACTAGCCCTGGATCGAAGGATCTTGCCATAAGGGAATGAAAAGCATCAAAAGAAAGTACTTAACGGTTTTTCGTAAAGTTCTCTAAAGCAAAGGTCAATTACCAACTTTTCATTTACTTTTACCATATCAAAATCCAACCCAAGGTCTTCCGGAAGCTCCAAAGTAACGTTCAACCTATTGAGGGTTCCATGGGTGTATTCCCAGATTTACATGTCAAGTTCGAATGAATTCACCGCTAGAGGCGCCAACAGAAATGTTGCACCAAAGTGCGTGAAAAGCTTGTGAAGGAATTTGAAGGTTTTGTTTCGTCCGAATAATCCTTTCGATTTTGATGTGTTCTGAGGTTTTGTCAGCTATCAAATTATCGTTTACTGATCATCAACGGTTTTATTTTTCGCCGCATGTACGAAACGATCTGAATACATGGACCTCTATACGGGCCGCCATACTTACTCAATCGCAGTGTGTGAATACACGGTGACGAAAGCAGCGAGGAAACATAACCCAGGATTCTTCTAAATCTTCGTTAATTTTATCATGTCAGTTGCTGGAGAAAGGTGAGGAATTTTTGCAGTGTTTTTGGAATTATGTGTGTTCTGCAGTGTGCTCTTTTTTCGTGTGCAGAAACGAGTCTGTTCCTTCGGAGAAGAACGGGCCCTCCGATAAGGGGGCCGGTGAGGGCGCTTCCGATGTCGACGGCCTCATCGAGTCCAATTGGGAAGAGGTTAGCATTATCATGAGGTATCTTTGGGAATTGCAAGCTCAAACGCTGTTCTCCAGGTCGTGGACAAGTTCGATGATATGAACTTGAAAGAAGAGTTGCTGCGTGGAATCTATGCGTACGGTTTTGAGAAACCTTCAGCGATCCAGCAGCGCGCTATCATTCCGTGTACGAAAGGCTACGACGTGATTGCTCAGGCGCAATCCGGAACTGGAAAGACTGCTACGTTTTCTATTGCGATCTTGCAACAGATTGATACGAGCTTGAAAGAATGTCAGGCGCTGATTTTAGCTCCGACTCGAGAACTGGCTCAACAGATCCAGAAAGTAGTGCTTGCCTTGGGCGATTACATGAATGCTCAGTGTCAAGCTTTTATTGGCGGCACGAACTTGTGGGAAGACAAGCGGAGGTTGGAGTTGGGTGTTCATGTCGTCGTTGGTACCCCTGGTCGTGTGTACGACATCATAAATCGTCGTTCACTTAGTGAGTTACTGCGGTTACCTGTCGACTTATGATCATTCGTCGTCTGTTCGCTGTTAAGTGTGAACGGATGTATTTCTTCTGGTCCGTGGATTACCTGTTCTCGACGATTGCCCTTGTGTCTCTTACAGGGACGAATTACATCAAGTTCTTCGTATTGGACGAAGCTGACGAAATGTTGTCTCGGGGATTCAAGGATCAAATCTATGACGTTTTCAGAACACTCCCAGAGAATATTCAGGTAATTCTCTTGTCCGCTACAATGCCGGCGGACGTGTTGGAAGTAACGAAGCACTTCATGCGTGACCCCATCCGTATCCTCGTCAAGAAGGAGGAATTGACGCTTGAGGGTATGTCATTAGTCCTGTGAATTATTGGAAGTATTTCTGGTGATGATTTTCATGAGAACCTATCACATTTTGAGGATACTTGAACGGCCATCTGAAGTTATTTATTTAATCTCACTTTCTTACGTGTGCTGGGGTTGCTTGAGCTTAATTTTTCGTTGTGGATGTTCAGGTATCAAGCAGTTCTTCGTGTATGTTGAACGTGAAGACTGGAAGTTGGATACGCTTTGCGATCTGTACGAAACCCTGACAATTACCCAGGCCGTGATCTTCTGTAATACGCGGCGTAAAGTCGACTGGTTGACAGAGAGAATGCACCAGCGGGACTTTACTGTCTCCTCCATGCACGGGGAGATGGAACAGAAGGTGGGTGTCTGTCCTTACGCCGTCAAATCTATTTAAATCACAGAATCCTTCTAAAAGCGCCGGAAGTAACTCAAGTGTACTCTATCGGTCGTCAAACGAAGGTATATTAACGAGTGTCCGACACTATGGGTGAGGAAGTAGTGTTCTATCATCGCGACTATCCTCAATCAGGTCCGATACAATTTTCAGTTCTGCCCAAATTGAGCAGGTTTTCGATTAATGGTTCGAAATGTTTTCAAGTATGCATGAAGAGAATATTCGCTAGCTGTGAAGTTCTTCGAAATCTGTTGGAAGCCAGTGGCTTGTGGACGATTAGTCATCGATTGTGATTTTCAGCTTTAAAGTTATTCAAAGAGGAGACATGAGCTCTGAGTGAGTACTGTATCAATCATTTGATGAGGGTTTCTATCAATGGGGGTTCGTTCGTGTTAAGTTCCTACATCATTGAAAAATTCCAGGAGAAATTCAATTCTGAGCTTCTATAATACAGAATTTCTGTCGAGATGGTTCCAGTTCGTTCATTCCGATTTCTCCAAATACTGTTCAGGCAATATTCAAAGCTGTTGCGGTATTATCGCTTCTACTTGTACATTTGGCAAAAAGATCAACAGTTTTTCTTGGCATTCTAGGAACGCGAAGTGATTATGCGAGAATTCCGTTCTGGCTCATCGCGCGTGTTGATCACAACTGATCTTCTGGCTCGTGGAATCGATGTTCAGCAAGTGTCACTTGTTATCAACTACGATTTGCCCACGCAACGCGAGAACTATATTCATAGGTGAGTTATTTTATTTTTTGTATTGCGAAAGAGGTAATGAATTTGAATGCTTTTTCAAACTTCAGGATCGGTCGTGGCGGACGTTTCGGTAGGAAGGGCGTGGCGATCAACTTCGTGGTTGAAGAGGATCAACGCACGCTCAAGGACCTCGAGCAGTTCTACAATACGCAAATTGACGAAATGCCGATGAACGTCGCCGACTTGATATAGGAGAATTAAATTTCGCTTCGTGGGAAATTCGCGCGCTGAAAAGTTCCTCCCAAACTCGTTAATCTCTTGTTTTCTTCCGATCTATAGAAGAAGAAACGACTTCTTGGTTTCGCTGTTCCTTGTTTCGTCGTTAAGCTTCCGGATTCGCGCGCATGAGGAGAAAAAAACCACAAAAAAATTGGAAATCTTCGAAAACGTGGCCGCAACACGATGTGTAAATAACGGGCGGAATGAAAAAAAAAATTTTGAACTCGAACCCGCCCGTGTTTTTCTTCATTGAGGGGCGTTCGTCAATTCGCAGTGTGCAAAGTAGTCTTGACACTCATTTCCTCATAACCTGCGCGTGGTGTTTGGCGTTGCGTAATTCACTGCTTCTCTGGGAAATACGTTCGACTAGGCGTGGAGCCTTGAAATTCATCGTGATTGTAGGAGTCTATTTCGGTCATCATGTGCAGCGTCGTCAGATCTCTGATATGCGATTTTGATCATTCACTTCTTTTATGGGAACCAAATAATGTATGAATTTTAATGAGCAGGAGCTTGTGAAATTGAAGTATGTGTGGACTGAATCCATTTTGCCCACAGTTCTAATTTCTCTTGCGACTTATAAATCATGGCTTAAAATTAGTATGATTTGTGCCAAATTGAGATACTGGCATTGATTAGTTATGAACGGCAGAATATCCAGGTGTTTTCTGTCATAAGCAGATCTTCTGCAGTAACGTTTTGTTCTCGAGGAATTGCTTGGTTCCCTCTGGTTACGACTAGAGATAGTCCTCCGTTATAACGTGCTGCAGGATTTGTAAAATGATTTTAAAGGGGAGTTGCGCTAACCGTTGAAATTAAATTGCGGCTTCACTGCGAATTGATGAAGCATGCATTGCTGAGAATGGTTTACGGGGCATTATAGTCGGTGAAGTTGAAAGACTGTTGGTATTTTACTCCAGGGCACGAAATGGCGCCGCGTGGCTTGCGCAAGCGTCGGGAAATCCGCTCTCCAGAGGCGTGAGTTTCTTCATTATTCGAAGTACGCACGCGAAAGTGCGAAAACCCGGGTGCCGAATTCCCTTTTCTTCGTACCCGTCTTGCAGAACAGTTCAACACCTCCGCAACCACGGATTTAAGGAAGGAGATGGTGAATGGGCCCCTGGTTGCTTCGCGGCCTTCAAAGTGCTCGTGTCTATCCGACTCGCATCAGCCGTGTGGAACGGGATTGCGGATTGCGACGAAACGTACAATTACTGGGAACCCGCGCACTTCCTTATCTACGGGTTCGGGTTCCAGACTTGGGAATATTCGCCGGAATACGCGCTGCGATCTTATGCCTATGTGGCATTGCACGCGTTCCCGGGCCTGTGCTACGCCTGGTTGATTCAATGGAACCCCATGCTTGTCTTCTTTTTTCTCAGATGCGTGTTGGGGTTCGCATGTGCCCTCTGCGAAGTTTATTTCTACTCGTAAGTTGACCTCTTTTTGGGGGGGGGGGGTGTACAGTACAAATGTCATCTGACTTCAGTAATATACCAGGATACAGGGTGGGTCCGTGGAGAGAGACTTGAGTCACAACAGGGTATACATGTGGACTCTCTACAATGATCTTGTCTACAACAATTTTCTCAGAATAATAGATTCTTTGTTTAACCTAAGGGTTCTCTCTCTCCATGTAATAGAGGTTTTCTGCAATAATTTTATTTCTGATCCCTTGAGTTTTGTTGTAGAAAGAGAGAGTCCACTTGTTCTGTCATTGAAGAATATCTAAACCTTCCAGGCACTTATAGAACATCCATAAGAGATCTTGAGCCATAGGTGGTAAATTTGGAGAATTTAAATCCATTTGATTTAAAAGCAAGAATCAAGTTACAGGAGAGGAAATGGGTCAAGAAAGAAATGATAAATGACTAAACTTTGAGGCATAGAAAAGGCAATGCAAAGTACAGTTGAACCTTGATAACTTCAACCTTCCCAAGTCAAATACCTCTCCATCTTTGATTATTTTTCGAGTCCCTGTCTTACTTCTCATAGAAGCAATGCATTAAAAACCTCCCTGACTTGAGAGGCTTTTCTCCTTGAACCTCTGTAATTGAATTTTCTGGAGGCCTTTTGGCTATTATTTTATTGACGCAGGAAAGAGAAGAGCTACTAAAATGTCACTTGATGTGCTTTGAAAGGAATGGAAAGATTAATTTTGTAAATAAACCCTTGCCTCCAAGTTAGGCATCCTTCCAATTCATTCAAAAAGCAATCTGAAGCCCCTCAGGGCCATATGCAAGAAAAGGATGTAAGTTCACACTGGTGTATTGCAGGTTTTCTCATGGCATTTTCTTATGACATTTCCATCAGGTATTTTTCATTTCATTTCTGGATGTTCGCTGTTCTTCTCATGTTTCAGAAAGCCAAACTGTGAGAGCTTTTTACCAATTTTTTTTTAATATGAACTTTGTTCCCACAGGGGTGTCAGGATATACATTATTTCAAATCTAATTGAATGACCAGAAAATGGCAGTAATGTAGTATTTCTAATGTTTTCAGGTTCTTGTCTTCGTGGGCTTTGTGAAACATATACAGTATGTGAAAAGTTTTTCTTTACTCTCTGAATCATGGAACAACTCAACTGTTTCAAAAAATTAAATCATTGTTCTACACTACTGAGGAATTCAGAAAAGTGTTCATACTGTATGTTGCATGGAGCAACCATTGTATACCGGAAAATACCTGTACAGTATATAAAAACATACATTCCTTATACTGCAGCTTCTATTTCTCAGCATTTATTAATTTCTTTTGGTGTTGTGAGAATCAGAAGGCATCACATAAAGTATAATTGAGTTATAACAGTTATTGCATGGAATATTATGCTTTTTATGCCCTTGTCCAATATGCGCAATGCTTTTTTAAGCTTCTATGTGGAATAGTTTTGGTTTTCAAAGAAAGCTTTTTTATTTGTCCCCTTTACTTGTGGAACAAGATTTTAATGTAAGAACTGATCATCAGTACAGCACATAAATGTTATCCTTCTTCATTGCGTGTGCATTTGATAGAGAATGAATTTATATCCCAGCTATATTTAAAAGTCAAATTTGAGTGAGACATGATCTTGTCGCGCGGTGGGGAAAGTACAGTATTGGGAGAAACGATTTACTGTATATAACACGGGGGGGAGGGGGATCCGATGCCGAACTCCGAACGACCACCTGGAAATTCTAAAATATTTTCAGAAACGTTTTCAAGGCTGTGTTGCCTACCTCAATTCAGGGATTATTTGTCCATGTGTAAAAGAGAGTTGTTTGGCTTCCGGAAGATAAGACTCATAATCCCTAAATTGTTTCAAGAATTACCTTTGTTCGATTACCAAGAATTTTGTACGGTTCACGGCGTGAAAGTTTGTATTTTTCAATCATGCCGAGGAATTTTCTACATAATCTTTTGCGATGGGTTTTGGAAAACATTTTTTTTTCCTCGTCTATATTCACGATTTGACAATCGCAAACAGATTAATGTCAGCTGATCTGATGAATCGAAAATACGAAATTCATCCGGGTTGTCGTCCGTGACTAGGCATTCATAGAGTTTCACATCGTTTTATGATTGAGCATGGAATTACTTTCTATTTCTAGTATTGAAACAACATATACAAACATTTTTGAAAAACCATTCAAAAATATTCTGGATTATAAGATGGTTTTTTCTTTCATGAAAAAAAAAATAGGGGGATCAAGGAAAGATTCGGTGCAAGATGTGGACGAATGACTCTCGGATTGCTCCTGTCCAGTGCTGGAATGTTTCATGCCGCAACAGCGTTTTTGCCTTCGTCCTTCTCCATGTATCTGACCATGTTGGCCATGGGAGCCTGGTTCAATGGGTTGTACGAATTGGCCGTCGTTTCCGTCGCGATTTCCGCATTGCTGGGCTGGCCGTTTGCAGCGATCCTAGGGTAAGACTATTGACGAACCCGAAAGGAACACGCAGTATTGGTTCCTAATCTTCGTCAGTGTATTTACAAGTGGGGTGCTGAAGAAAACCCCGCGGCTCGAAAATTCTCGGATAGGTCCGAAAATCTAGCGGGACATGAAATCTTGCAGGGTGCGAAATCCCCACTGAGTACAATGTACGGTAGAACTCAGCCAATCCGGGCTTCTGCATTCTTGAAAGCGTAGAACTTCATAAAATTTCACTTTACAGTTATTTTGAGGACTCCAGTGTAGAAACCTGGTAAATTAAATTTTTGACTCCAAAACTAAATTTTTACTTGTTTGATACAGTACTTCTAAATTCACTATGCAAACCAGTGCCTTTACCACGAATGGCTTTTTTAGATGCATGTAATTCACATTTATTCGGGATTTTTGTACCCCGCAAGATTTTTAGGCCTCGCGGGATTTTTTTCTCACGCGGAATTTTCTTTTATTAGCCCTGCAGGTGGACTCTCTCTACAACACAAGTCAGGGAACTACAAAAAGATTCGTCGCTGAAATTTTGCCTCTGCATGCTGGTTCCGTAGGATTCTCTCCACAATTTTAGTGTGTTCTCTGCAAAAAAAATCGAAGGACCTCCTTTCGTTGTAGAGAACCCCTATGACTTGTGGAGAGAACCATATGAGACCATAAAAAAAAACTTGTTCTACGGAGAATATTGTTGTAGACAATATACCATATTTACTCAAGTACCACTTGCACCTTTTTTCTCAAATTTCAGAAGAAAAAAAGGGGTGCGCGTCATAAGCGGATACAAATGTTTTCAAGAAGTTTGAGGAAGTTATGTGTGCATTATACTTAATTATAATGGAGAAATTTGGAAAAAAATGTGACAAGAAAACTTTTTTGTACTGAAAAAGTTGAAAATTGATCAGATTTTTGTTCAATTCAAGTCTAAAGTCAATTATTTGTTTCTATTTTTGAAATTTTGTGGCTTTAGATTCATTAAAAATTGGGGTGCATGTCTTACTCAGGGATAAGATTTTAGCCAAATTTCCAACTGAAAAACTCCTGTGCGTGCCTCACTTGAGGGTGCATGCTACCCAAGTAAATATGGTAGTTGTTGGAAGATCCCACCTGTATTTTGTATTTGCCTGAGTATACCACATGCTCTTAAGTAAAGAGGCATGCACCCCAAATTTTCAAGATAAATTTCGGATAGAAAATGTAACCCCAAGTTAGACACTCACCCCATTACAGTATTATAAACTGTAATTGACCTTTTTTAAAAATCAAATGCATCATAATTTTACTTTGACTTTAATTTTAGTAAAATTGCATGTTAAATGTGAATCTTTTCCATTTTTTTGAGTTGTTGGGAGAAATTCGTGATAAAATTCCCCGTTGGAATCAAGTATGAGTTGCACCAGCAAAAGTTTGCAATTTTATTTTAAACGTTTTACTTTCAAATGGTGCTTGAGTAAATACGGTATGCTTCATTTTTGGACGAATATGTCAGAAATTGACCTAATGTTCTACCAAATGTGATGCTGCATGCAAATAGTTCTGCGAATTTATATTCTTTTGATTATACTTCAAGTAAAGAAAATTAGTGGTTATCGTCTTTCACGCAGGATTAAAAAAAAGTACCTTTATTTTCTAGTCTTTTGAGTAATAATAATGTCCAAGAATTCATAACTATGTTTCATATTGGTAATCTTGGAAGCATTCTAATCTTGGAAATGTAATCTGAAAGTTGTCCTGAATAAAATGAAAGATGAGCAAGATTTTTTGTCCAATTCAGGAAAACTGGGGAAAAGGTTTGTTGTTTATCCATGAACCCAGAAGGATTATCTGACTGAGAAATGTGATAAAATACCTGAAAAATTTATTGAAAGAATTTTTTTGCGTGGTACAAGAGTCTCGGGAATTTTTTGTTGTTGGAGAAGTGTTATTCAAACAGAATTTTCTTGCTTGGCTTTCGTAGAATTCCAATTGCTGTTGATGTGTTGCTTCGGAAGCAACTGATCTGGCGATTCACGAAAGCGAGCGTCATCAGCTTGTTGGTCATCTTGGTGAGTGTTCGTGTTGATCGACGTATGTTCAATGGTGTCACGTAAATTGCTTTGCATTAATTGGCGAAAAAAATTTTTTTTTACTATTTTTGTAGGCGCCTATGACAAACCTGGACTCATACATGTACGGGAAATTGGTGATTGCGTCATGGAACATAATTAAATACAACGTTTTGGGTTCTGGGTCTGAGCTGTACGGAGTTGAGCCCCTTTCGTTTTACGTGTTGAACGGGTTTCTCAATATGAACATCGCTTTCCTGGCTGCTCTGGTTGCTCTGCCAATCGTGGTAAGTCTTATTTTAATTGTGCTCGTCAATTTTCGAAACGAAAATAAACACCGAGAAATCGAGTCTGGAAGCAGCTAGGGAAATCAATTAGTATCTCATTAATTTCATTGTTCAGGGTTGCATTTTCTGCTGTACAGTACAGTACTTTGTATGCATTTTTACGTTGATAATTGCTCTTTCAAGCCAAGAAAAAACTGGTATTTCATTTGATAAAATCTATGTACAGTGCAGCGAAATCTCGTTATAACAGATTATTGCTCCCAGTTGAATCAATTTTAGACCCATTTCCAATAGCCGCAGGTGTGATGAGCAATTCTGTAAAACGAATTTTTTATGATACTGTATATGATTAAGCTTTTTTTCCTGGTCCGAATGGTTTCGTTGTAACGAGATTTTACTATTGTTGTCGAACTATTTGCTTTAATAACTATCTGTTCACAACGGTGGGGTTTATTTGGAACCGTATGGGAAATGAATATGAGCTGGTTTTTATTAATTTTAACATTATCGTAAATATTTTTAGACATTCGAGAGGACTTTCCAAGGCCCGAAGAAAGACACGCAGGCTCTTCCTGTTTGGTTGGCATTGATGGGAATGTACTTATGGATCTTGATCTTCTTCAGCCAACCCCACAAGGTAAACAATTGTCTTTTGTTTAAAATTTTGATAATACTGTACTTGTACGATTTGTTAATTGTTGGAAAAAATGGGGAAATTTAGTGCGATTGTTGATAGATTTCGCGTTGGGAAATTGAAAGAGACTCGAGATTTTTTGCGTTTTTCTGGAGAAAAGAATGAGCTTGAATCCTGTTGAAACCGAGGAAAAAAGCAAGTTCGAAATCCTAGAAAAGATCAGAGAAAATGTTTTCTTTTGGTCAATTTTCGCCGCGTTAATGGGAAAATAAGCTCATGAAAAAGAACTTCAAGTCGAACGCAATTCAAAACTGAGACTCAATCTGCTGGAAATACTGTATTTCAGTGGACGAAAAAAAAATTCAAATTTCTGTTCCTGCTTCGAGCTCAAGTAAAACTACAGAAGTCAATACTGTATATGCTATACAAAATGTTAAAATAACCGTGCTTCATAATTTTTTTTTTTTGCAGGAAGAGAGATTTTTGTTTCCTATCTACCCATTGATTTGCCTCGCGGCGTCCATGACGGTTGAGAGTGCCTTGAACTTGGCGTCTGACCTGATTAACCGACACTTGAGCGACTTCAAAACGATTAAGGTGAAGGCGGTCGAAGGGATCAAGTGGTTCCCGGTGGCTTTTCTGCTCGTGTCGACCTTGCTGAGCGTTTCGAGGGTCGCTGCTGTGTACAAAGGTTTGTACAGTATATTTCTGAACTTTTATACTTCTGTTAATTTGTGTGCGTCAATGAAATAATCTTTGAAAGAGTTGCGATTTGCTTGGGAACTCTGTTTTCCACAGATGTATATGAATCTTTTAAAGGCGAACTTCAAGGAACCTGCAAACGAATTCGTGTTGGGAGGTTTAAAATTAGGGAAACATGAATTTTTTTGAGAAGAATTGAAGGGAAATTTGAATTGATGATATTATTGGCCTTAAATTGTTTCTCAAATGAGTATTGAGAAGATGCTGAACTTGGAGGCAAGGGTTCATTTGCTGAATTAGTCTTTCACTTCCTTTCAGCATACAGTACATCAATCAACATTTGTATTACTTTTTTTCCTGTTCCAATAAAATAATAGCCAAAAGGCCTCCAGAAAATTCTGAGTTACAAAAGAGTTATAGAGGAGGAAAGCATTCAAGTTATGGCTGTTTTTAATGCATTATTTCTGAGGGAATTTAGGCAGGGACATTGAAACAGAATTCAGTTTTGAAAGGTATTGAAAAGCTTGAAGAAAATTCCTTGTTGAAAAATTTTAATCTCACAATGTTTGATTTTCACGCTTTTCAAGGACAATCCCAAAGTCTTGAGAATGGTTGAAATCCTTGAAGAAAGAAAAAAGGAAGGGCCTTGACCTTGTACAGTGATTTGTTTTACCGAGTACAGTATATAGAAGCCAGATAAAAAGGCAAGACATTTCCAAAACTTATTTCTTATGCAATCCCGTGCTTGAATGAGTAGGTCTTTTCTGTGAATCTCGAAGTTCCGTGTTTTATTGCAGTTGTCGATGTCTTATCCGATTTCCTTACCTAATGTCTTCATAAAGTCTTCGTTGAATTTCCAATTTACGAGTATATGTCGACAATATATTTTAGAACTTTTGAGAATTGGCTGACAATAGAGTTTTGTATTTCTTTAGTGGAGCCCATTTATTGTGTTCTAAATTGTTCTGTACCGAAGTAAATTCTCTGTATCATAAATTAAAACCTTCATAGTTGTGAAAGCAAATTTTCAGTGCTGTTCAGCAAAATCCTCTGTCGTCGCGAAAGAAATTATTGCATTGTGAACATTTATTTCCATCTCGGTAACCTTTTGGATACTTCATGTAAGTTTAAAACTACAGTGGTGCTTTTCATGGACTGTATTATACTGTATGACGTATGTACCGTATTTATTCTCCCCCCTGAGTCCTGATGTCATGGAATTTTCAGAGATGTCGCTCCACCCGTTTTATTCCATTTATTCACTCCTAGTACAGTAACTTCATGTACAGTACAGTAATTTCTGTTCCATCAACAAATGAACAAAATTTATGTAGCTCAATGAAGCTCGAAGTGTAATATACTGAACTGTATTTGAAGGGGCGCATCTCCTATATAGATTTTTAAAATTTTCAATGGCAAAATTACTTTTTCCCCATGGACTTCATTGAGAGCATAATGTAAATAGGTTTCCTGTTCATCAAAAAAATGTCACAGAAATTCAACTCAACTTCAAGATCCGGAAAATAAACTGGGCAGAAGAAAACCACTCAGAATCTGATCTTTTGTCATGGTGGAACACAGATCTCCAAAAGCAATTAAACAACAAGCCTTAATCCAAGGGATCGGTTTCCGTGCACAGCAGATGATGGAAAATCTCTGAACAAAAGGCACAAAATTAGCATGTTCTGGATTATAAATTGGAGTACACTTGTAATATAATTAATTTTGAATATTTTTTAAATAATGTGACAGTCCTCTTTTACAAATAAGAATCACAAAATTAGCAAGTTCTGGATTATGAATTGGAGTAAATTCATGATTTTGGATAGATTCGAGAATAATTGACTATCTTTTTGGTTATCTGGTTAAGGTTAAGAGCAGGTCCCTTGTTGGCGAGGGACCTTCTATGCTCTATAATAGTCTATATATAGAGCTTTCAGTTGGCATTTTTTTGAATATTGATGCCTCAGTTTAATCAAGAGACATCCCGGTTTGGAAAAATTAAAATGTTATATTTGTCTATGCTGCATGTTGGCAGTGTCCATATCTTGAGACATTTGGACGTCAGGGCGCAATTATCTTTTTTTTTTTTGCTCAAAAGTGTCCCCCAAGTCGAATCATTCGTTTCACGGGGTCCCAGCACTGCATGATTACTTTTTTCTTTCTTTCTTTTAGGCTATCACGGAGCGTTGGAAGTTTATATGGAAATGGGAGAACTGGCGCGAGGGGAAAGAGCCGAGAAAAACGTTGTTGACTTGAGTGCGGAACGGAACACGACGCTGTGCCTTGGGAAAGAATGGCACCGGTTCCCGTCCTCGTTTTTCCTTCCGTCTCGGAAGTGGAGGGTGGAATTTTTGCACTCCGAGTTCCGCGGATTGTTGCCAAAGCACTACGAAGCCGGGATCAACGCGACTTCGATCATCCCGACCGGAATGAATGACAGGAATCAGGAGGAGGAATCAAGGTACAGTACAGTAATGAATTACCGTTCATTTTCTGTAAACTTTGTCGCACTTGTGATGATGGATAAAACAAAATGACTGATTGAGAGAATTGAAAATCAGCGTTGGCAATGTCCCCCGTCTGTTATTTAAAAAAAAAATCCGCGATAACTCGAACAACTCCAAAGTCGAATTGATATAAAAAAAAATTGGCTTTTAGAGACTTTTCCTCTGAAACCTCCGTAAGTCGAATTTTCTGTGTCCCGTTTTGCTATTATTTTCTGGGAACAGGAAATAGGAAAGCTATCAAAATGTATTTTGATGGGACGTGAAAGACTAATCGGGCAGATGAACCCCTGCGTCCAAGTTTAGCATCCTACTGTCAACTCATTTATAAGAAGCAATTTCAGGCCCAGAATATAGCCATTTACAATGTCCTGCAATTCTTCTTTGTTTCCCCAAAACAAAAATCATTGCTTTTGTGACTCGAAACCTTCAAAAGTCGAAGCCCCCTCCCCCCAAATTCTTTTTTTTTTCGCAACCCTTGAAATTCGAGAAGAAAAATATACGGCTGTATTGTATTTCGTATATGTGAGTGTGCATGTATTATGTTGGAAAAACTGCACCAAATTCAGTTTTTTCTATTCCTTTTTTTAGCTCGCAAATTTGCTCTTTATTGCGACATGTTCGTATCGTAAAAGTCAAATGCCTGTCTTATAAATCAGGGTGTGACGCCTTCACTTTTTTGCGGTTCTCGCGATAAATAATAGCGCGTGAATCACCGTGTTTACAGTATTTCAATCCCACCTCATCCTCGATTCTCCCAATTTTTCTTTTTTTTTAATGGCGCACTTGAATTTGAATGCCTGAATTGTGTCAAAAAAGAATCCTCGATTATAAATTGTCCCTTCCTTTCGCATAGGTACGTTGATGAGTCGGCGTGTGACTTGATAATCGATTACGACCCATCGGGAGACGACGATTGCGGGTCAGCCAGAGAACCGTGTTACTCTAGGGACTTGTCAACCTGGATCAAGCTTCACTCTGCCCCGTTTTTGGACGCGCCCAAGTCCTCAAAGTTGTTCCGGTCCTTCTACGTGCCGTACTTGAGCGACCGGAAGTGTACTTTCGGCAGCTACGATTTGCTCGGTCGGCGAATAAATAAGCGACGGAGCTCCTAGAGACGACGATTAAGCGAGGCGAAATAATAATGCAGTTGAGAGAGAGAGAGAAGGGAAGGGAAATATTTTCGGGGGTACTGTTGTATGTATATAGTGCGTGACCGACGACGTGCGTGACGTTGATAAAATTCCGCGATCGTGTTATTCAAGTAATCTTTGATTTTTCTACCTCTGATCGCGATGGAATATTGAAAGAGGTTTCTCTAAATCGTAGCTGAGTCTAACCCAATCTAAATTCCGACTAGCCTGACTTCTCCTGTATCAATTGCTTTAAAATCTAAATTCAGAATGAATCATGCGTGAAATTATAGATGTCTGGAAAGGGACAAGGAAGGCAATGGGCATTTGCAGAGATGAAGAGACAGTGCAAAATTTATTGCATTTTGTTTTTTGTAACTTTTGTGATTTACGCTTCTCTAAGTTGTTGCTAAGTCTAGCCCAACCTGAATTCTAACTAGCTTGTCTTCTCATGTTTCAGTCTTTTAAAAATATGAATTCGTAATGAATCATAGGTGAAATTATTGCTATCTGGAAAGCGATGAAAAAGGCAAATGGCATTTGCAGAGATTAGTAAGAGACAAAGCAAAATTAAGTCAACATGTTTTTTGTAAGTTGTGATTGACGTTTAAAATTAATTCTAACTGACTTGAATGGAATAAAAGAGAGTTTCCTAAGATATGTATCTAAACCTGGTCTAGCCTGAATTCGAATTACCGTCAGATAATGCCCGACTCATTTTAAGTGCATTTTGTATGTAATTCAAAATTAATTTCACTTCACAAGAAATGATTGCGGATGACACTAGTCGTAATAGTGATACAATAGGCAGTAAGCAAAAAAGTTGACAGATAATTCAAAGTTGAGTGCTTAATTGTTTTTTTATAATTCCTGACGCTTAAATATTTTTAATGTGCTGATGGAATGAAAGAGGTTTTGTACAATATAAGCCTAGCCTAGCCAAAATTCTTGGGAGCTTCACGCAATGATTGATTTTTTTCTATTTTACTATTAATAATTTAAATTCAAAATAAATTGTACATTATGTGATGCCTGTCTGAAAAGGGATAAAAATACAGTGGGCTTGTTATCAGAGGTTGACGGACAATTGAAAATCGCGTGCAAAATCTTGTATTATTCTTGTGATGAATGTTTTATTGACATTTCTAAGTTCGTTAATTTTAACTTTCCTGACAAATCATTCATTTTTGTGATAATCCTATAGAATCAACTCTCGAATAATAAGTTAACGCAATACACGATTTATTTGATATGAGTGATGATGAATTGAATATGGATTATACGCAATTAAACGGAGTAATGTGTACAGTATGTACCTAACCCAAAGGGTTTCAATGTATTGGGCATCTCGCAGACGTCAACGATTTTATGGAAATATGGGCCACCTATTTGTCAAACTTTTTTTTTTATATTTCATACTCAAAAAAAGAAAGGGTATGAGTTCGTGTCAGCTATCATAATTCTTATAACAATCCTGATCGATAAATCAGATTTCATTTAAGGTCGGTCACACTTTCAGACGTCGGTCACGTATTATAATAACATCTCCCGAAGATTTTTTCCGTTGTAGTTCGGCTGTGACGTCTGTAGGCGGAATTTTTTTCGTTTTCTGTGAGCAGTATGCTGTTGATATCATCGCTCTCGCGTCCCTTATTTTCATTTATTTCTTGTGTATCCCAGTGCTGGGGGGCGAACCGCAAAGTTTCCGGGAAATCTACCTCTGTTCTGGAGCCCTTTGAAAATTTTATCATTTTTGTTTTGTCTAGAGAAATTTTTGCTTATTTTGGAATCTTGAAAAATAATTGAAATAATTTTCTCAAGGACACTTGAGGAAAAGAACCCGAAAGAAAGTTGCCATGATTTGTAAGTTAATCACGCTGATTTTTCAATTTTTTCATTCATGATGAGCCGAAATCCCTGACTCTTTGATTTTCTATGTCATCATTTTGATGTTTACCGAATTATTATTTTCAAGTGCAATTTCTGTGTACCGAATTATGTTCGTTCGATTTTCTGCGTTTTTTTCGGATAATAAGAAATTCTTGGCCAATTTTCTCTCGGAACAGTGTTTTCGCTGGAATTCGAGAAAAACATTAAAAAAAAGAATATTCCGTAAAAAATACGTTCCCCAACTCTCATTGAAAAGTAAAATATTTGTTGTTCTTTTCGCTTTACAAAATTCTGGATTCCCTTATGCTTTATAATTTGTAGAAGAGTTCCGCCAGAATTTTTATGTGGTCTAAATTATTATTTCAAGTTAATTCACCTCATTGTTAGCCCTAAATTAAGACGAGTCTTAAATTTAATGGTTTTCTGCTAAATGGACTGAAGCCAATAAGTCGCGAAAAATGGCATCAAGCACTTGGTGGAAAATATTGTCTCTGGTGGAAAAATAATTGATCCCGCCTTCTGAACCCACCATGTTTAACTGGAAAGTTTCAGTGAATGCGTCCGGATTTCCCTCATTCCGTATGTTTCTTCGTCATTGTGTAGGTGTCGCTTGTACTACATATCATAAGGTAACGTAACATTTTCCCTGTGTACTTGATGTAGGCGACATCTGCCCGACATATTCCAGAAATGAGGGTTTGTTTGTCCGAGGGAGGCGTCTAATTTATTGCGGATTCCCGTGGCTTCTTCATGAAAACTTTCTGATGAGTTTTGCTGACCTTTGATGGTGGACATCATCAGAGCCGACGCGGGGATTTGGGGCTACGATAGCGACAAGTCAGGAAAGACGAAGAAAAATATCGAGAAATTTGGAAGTCGAATGAGAATTCAAATGCCTGGATTCGCCCTTTTCGCGTTGAACCCCCTTGGGCAAGGCTCACATGGTTATTGATGAAGCGCTTTTATTTATAGGATGTACGTGGGTCCGAGGACGAGACCTGTTTTTCGCTTTTTTTCCCCACATTTTTTTTGGGTTCATGCGGGTGATGATTCCTATTTGCCGAGCTTTTATTGATCATGTGTTTTTTTTTTTCAGTGGTGTTTTATTGAATGCGCTTGTGCTTGAAAATTTCAGTTTTTGCTGGTGGGCGTGGTTATTGAGATTATGCGTGAAATGCATTCCTTTGAGTTGTGATACCTGAATTCAGTGGCATGGTGGATATTTTTGATGCATACTGCAGCAGGTGCTGTGGGACTTATCTGTGGAACAAGATAGAGAGGAGAAAACAAATTTTAATTTGTAAAAGGGGAAAATAACAATTTTGGACGAACCTCATATGCTTTATACCATATTCAAAACAGGTCTGCATGCAGGAATAATAACTGCAGTAGAAGAATTGTGGTTTAAGGTGTACAGTATATTATTTATACACATGATGAAAATTATTTAGACGAATATACATTCAAAAAGTAACTGTCTTGCAGCAGTTCAAACAATTTAAATACTGTGTTATTCCATTCCTGTTTCTACAAATAGGTGTTTTTCAGTTTACAAGTACAGTAATGTATATACTGTATGAGCCGCATTTGCTGCTGCATGGTGGTTATATAGACTCCTCTGAAAGGTGATGACTTTTTTGCGTTGGTTGTTCACGTTGAAATGAGAATTTCTGGCAGGATATGAAGTGATGTACGCAGTAAAGTATGCATATATGTAAAGGAGAAAAAGCCATTATACTCGAGAGCACTGATGAAATGTGTAAATTCAGAAATATGATCTGAAAAACAAATACAGTATATTTTCAAATTAATGTTGGCATATGTCAGACATTTTGCAGATCAGAAGTGTTGTATTATTGTTACCAAGAAATGTTTATATATATGAGAAGCAGACGAATCTAATATTGACAATTTTACAGAAATGACCCTTCATGCATGCGTGATGTATACATGTTTTCACCTCTTTATCAGTTATCACCATCGTAATTTTTCTACAATATTCATGAAATGGAGCTATAATTTTGGAGCATGCTGCAATTCCAAGAAAGTCTTAAATGTATGAAAATATTATCAAGGATTACCTGGCTACATATACAGTACAGTATTTCAATATTGCTGCTGGTGAGAATCATTTTCTGCACTGCTTTGCATTATTTCAAAATGTCTTCCCAATATTTAAATCTGGGATTTTCAATAAGGAACTTAATTTAAATATTTTACATGGTAAAATATATAGTCACCATCAATTTGACACTAAATGCTGTTTTTCTTTTCAGTATGTGACTCTTTTTGAGAAAATGTTGCTTTTTCAACAATCACCTTTTAAGAAGGTTTAAATATAGGTGGGGCGTTTTTGAGAGATGACGGACGACTGATTACAAATACTGTATGTCAGAAAATATATCCTTAATTCCTTGTGTATATTTGTTGTTCTAAGCATTTCATTCATCTGTTGAAAGCCATTGACCCGGTGTCCCAGAATATAATAAACAAATATGCATAGGCTTTCCTGTTGATTTGTCCTTGCTCTTTCATTATATACCACTTATCTATTGAATTCAAAACTTTCCTATACTCTCGAATATTCTTCTGATGTATGTCATGCTGTTTATATAGTGTTGTGCCGGTTTCAAAAAATCGAATATTTCCCCTCCCATTCATTGTAGAATGAATTATTGATCATAGTCTATATTATTTATATATACGCCCTTTTTTCTTTGATTTTGAACATTATATATATGAGCCCCAGCACAGCTCTCTTTTGAGACAACCTCCAACCAGACTTGTGAGGAATAATGCCGTAACAATAGGAAAATGAAGCCAAACTTGTTTAGAAACGTATACATTACATTTTCCCTAGCATGAATGCTTTTGAAATTGAAAAAAAATGAATATTATTGTGACAAATTAATGACTCCAACAGTTTATAGACAAGATCTTTGCTTTGGTGATATGAATCGGCAATATAGAATAAATAAAATTGTATTAAAAATCGTAAATGCATTTAAAGTTACATGAAGACCTTGACTGCCGCCACGAAATCATGTGAGAAATGTTCTGCTGTAAATGGGTAGATTTATCGTATGTCCTTCCAAAGCCTGATGCATCGCCGAGTAAAACAGCGCAAATAATTCGAGCCTCCTTCAAAATAAATGGCGTCCTCCATTCATGCTCTTTCGCTTGATTAGTTTCCGTAAGCATAAGCCTCGCTTAGTGGTGAAGCGGGAAAAATACGGAGAAACGGTGATTTCGATCGCGTTGATCGTCGAATCGATGTTGAATTACCAGATGATGCGTGATGATCAGTGAATGCGAAGCTCGATTTGTTTGAAATTGATCAGCCCGCTCAGATTGGGCTTGAATGTGGAAAAGTTGCTCGTGCGTTTGTGTATTGCACTGCAGTTTTTGTGACAGCCTGTCACTTTTTTTGCCTCTTGTGCTCGAGAGTAATGAATTTCAAGTGAATCAACTCTCCGCAATGCGTGTTATTTTTCAGGTCATGTGTTCATCATCACTCGGAAGCATCTGTCCTCTCCCTCCGAGAAAACCCTGTTGACCTTTCTTCCTTCTTTATGTTCTTGTCTTCCAGTTCTTAACTTCTTTCTCTACCCTCCCCACCGCAACTATCCACCGAACGTATCAACGAAAAAAATCTTTGTGAAATACGTAATTTTGTACCGGAAGCAAGTTCCGGTTTTGAGGAGAATCCTGGGACCGGGACGTTTGAAGATTGATTTGAATCAGAAACAATGGAGGACGATTTCAAACTGCGATGGCACTCGCATCATTCGGAGACGTTCTCAGCGTTCGTGAATCTTCGGAATCGTCATGCGTTCACCGATGTCACGTTGTCCTGCGGCGACGGGTCGATCCGCGCTCATAAACTTATATTATGCGCCTGTAGCGCCTATTTCGACGGCATCCTAAGCGAAATCAATGAAACGCGCTTCCCTGTGCTCATTTTTCGTGACGTCAGTTTCAACTTGCTGCAGTTGGCCGTCCAGTTCATGTACAATGGTGAAGTTGAAGTACCGAGCTCGGTTCTACCAGAGTTCATCAGGTTAGTTACTTCGATCATTTTTGTTTGCTTCGCCTCGACGGGCTGAGATCTTGTAAACTGGAGTTGTTTCAGTTCAAAATTTTTAATTTTTTTCTTCTTTCTTGCATTTGGAGTTTTGTTCATGAATTATGTTCGAGTTTATCTGTCACCAGTATTTTCCATTCTTATTCGAAAAGAGGTTCATGGACTCATTTTTGAAGGATTATCTGGATGATGTATTTGGAAATCTCGAGCACTTCGCGCATGCTGGAGCAGATTTATTTTAGTTACGAGGGCTGAATTATAAATGTATTTCGTTGCTAATTTTGAGAATGACTTTTTTTTGCACAGGTTCGCGGAGAGTTTAGAGATCCGAGGACTGAAGATGAACCAGGAACGGACGACAAACTCTTCCGACGACCCGTTTGACCCGCAAACGGCGCTATCTCGTATCCAAGCCTTTAGGAACACGTTCATGAGCTCATTTCCCCAAGTGAGCAACTTGCCTTTCATGATGGCGGCTCAACAAGGCTCAGATGGTCTGGGCAACGTGAACGTCTTGGCTGCTGCCGCCGCCGCTGCCGCCATGAACCACCAGTCTGGCGGGAAGCGAAGGAAGAATCCGAACCCAGTGTCGACGTCTCAATCTCAAGAATTTAGTTCGGACAACGCGGACTGGGCCGGCAACCAGCCGAAAGCCATTCCTTTGTTGAAAAACATCGCACCCAGCCCACCCACCGGCAACCCGTCGGAACCCGAAGACGCGACGAACAATTCGAGTCAGCCGGAGAACGGCGAAGATCGTTCTCCTCATCCTGTGGATTGCGAAAGAGTAAGTTTGAGTGTGATATTGCATTCTTGTCTGTATTTTATGTATGTATGCAATTACTGTAGGTGTTATGGGTGTTTGAGCAATTTAAAAATATAGATTCCAGTTTTTTTTTTTTTATCGTGGAATCGAAAACTCTGCCCAATTTTTTTCTGGGATCACGTAATGTAAAGATTTCCGAGAGAAAAGTGATGCACAAGTAATCTCTCGGAGGTAATTTTGGCTGAATATATTTTTCTTCAAATTAATTTTAAAAACTTAAGACGAGTATCGGAATTTCCTCGAGACTCAATTTTATTCGATTCCGAGACCAAGTAGATGCATGAATGAAGCTAATTCGACCAACCTTTAGGGAAAAAGCGTTGATCTCTACATCTTCGAGAAAGGCCATCGAAACATTTACGCAGTTTTCGAGCGAAGCTAGAAAAAATTAATCCTTCCACGGAAATGCAATAGTATTATTTGCTCTGCATGAAATCAGAAACTCCTTGTTTCCCACTCGTATCCAAAAGTTATTTTCAATTTATTTAAAAAGAAGTTAAATTTTTCAATAAGTTTTCATCAGAGTTAACACTGCCGTAATTTTATTATTGGTGATAAATTTACTGCGCAGTTGAATTTGTCACGATCTATTTTTCAAATCTCTTTTGAAACGAGCAAGTGCGCGAAATTTGCGAAATTGAAAAAAAATGCGGATGAGAAACGTCGTAAACTACATCAATTCTCTTGAATTTTATTGAAAACCAATAATTTTTTGTGAAGACTGGAAGAAACAGGAAGCGAATTTTATTATGAAATTGTTTGACGTTGAAAAATGCACTTATGACTGCAACCCAAGACGAAGACAAGGGTAATGAGCAAATTGAAAAATTATATCATGTTGTTGACGAATTTCTGACTACGTGGTTATTTTTTAGACACGCTGGAAAGTCTTCGTTTTCAATTTTAGTCCATCAAATTTTCTCAAAATAAATTCTTAGCACCCGATTTTCTTCAGAATTACTGCGAGGAATTTTCACCGATTTTTTTTCGCTGTTGTTGATTGAAAGCATTGATTGTAAAATTGCAGAAGCAGAACGAAGAAAACGTAAGTGGGGAAGACAGAAGCGAGAATGATGACAGAGGGCCTGCAAGCAATGACGGTCCACAGAAGGGACTTAAGCATGAATTCGTCGAAGATTTGACGATGCCGGTGCATGTGAGAGTTGATTACGACGGCGACGATGGAACGTATCAATCCGAAGACGGAATGACAGGCGAAAATATGGACGAAGAGGTGAGATCATCATTTATTCTGATGAAAAAAGCTTGAATTAATCAAGCGGACTTCTTTTCACGTGTCCTAGTTTAGAAATCCTTGGCTTGAAATCAATAAAATCGCAGAGGAAGAAGGCATGGTTCGAACGTACAGTATCTTGAAAAATTGGGAAAGAGTCCGCGGAAATCGAAATTCATAAAAATTTTATTATGCTGTAGTTACATTTCCATGCAAAATTGTTTCGTGGTCCAGACCTGTCAGTGAATGAGTTCTTCTCAATTAAAAGTCTGCAAGGTTGTTCGGCCAATCGATTTTAATTTGAAGATGGTCCATCTGTATTGAGTACGGTTTTTAAGAATTTTTGTTTCGTCGAGAAAGTTGATATGAATTCCATTTGAGTCAAAGTTATAAACGATGAATTTTCCTCTACACCAAAACTTGTCCAATTCGAGCTGAGGTGGTGAAACTGGATTGATTTTTAATTTGGCTCAATGAAATACGGCTTATCTATCTGGACTCATCCGATGTACTGTATATGGGCCACGAGATAATCAACCAAAATGATTCCTTGAATCTCAACGAAGTTTTTTTGCGAACAATTAAAATGTACACTTAGTGAATTATACTATGTATCAATGGATAATGATTTGAAATTATGTATTCAAAACGTATTTAGGTTGTTTTGCCCCTGTGGTGAGAACATTTTCGAATTTATTTGCTCGGAAATTGTGTCGTGAAGTATAAGTTCTTCGCACAGATGATGAAATTATGAACAATAATTTGGGACCCTTGCGGTGGATGACTTTCAGCCCAAGGATCGAGATTCCAGTAATTTCCTGTACATTTTACAGGGTCTACTAATCCGGTGTGAAATTTGTGTGATGTGCCGAGCTTCTTTTTCACTGCGCTGGTTTATTTGGTAGAGGAGGTAGAGTGATTTTAGAGACCCACGTGTGATGAATTTCCAGAGTTGAAGGCGTTCATTGTATGGGTTACTAATTTTCACCGATTGGTCGAAATATTATTTGTGGAAACCCTGCTTAAATTATTGGTTCGTGATTTTTTATGGATCAGTTGCTTGAAAACTGTTGAAATTCTTGGTGAATTTGTTTCAGTTTTCATCGACATTTTATGAAATCTCGTTACGCATTTGATCGAGTATAAGACGCACCTATTTTTTGTGCCCAAAAAAAAAATTTTTTGTTCGTTTGCGAATGTGAGTTCAATTTTATTCCATCAATTTTACACAGGCTCGGAAAAGAATGTTTCTTCTACGAATTATTTAGTTAACTACATTCTACTTGATCTCGTAACATTTATACGCTTGAGCCGAAAATTGTGGACACATTTTAAAGAAATTTTCTTTTGGTGATGAGCTAGCGCATCATTCATGTACAAATTTTTTTGTCGCCGTTGAAATCAAGTGATCATAAATCGTGATGTAATAATAACCCCGAATCGCGAAAAGTAAATCAAGGAAAAAAATCTTGTACAGTATTTTGAGGTGGGCGTGAGAATTTTTTCTTGGGAGATGAAATTCGCCATGATGTGATGCGATTCGGAGGCCTGACCGAATTTCGATCGTGATATTTTTATATATTTCAGCATGAATTACGGTTGGAAATTCTTGATTTGGAAAATTAATTGTTTCTCCCTCACGCAGACGAATGAGAGCTGGGGCGACGAAGAAGGGTATTACAAGCAGGACATGAAGGGTTTCCTGGCGCCGTCGGGACCCAACAGCAATGCAAGTGCGGGCAATGTTGACGCCCCGGCCCCGGACGCCCCTTTGCACATACCGCCTGAGATTTCGCCGACGGTGAGTGACACATCGTGTACTATTTCTCTCTCTCTCTCTCTTTCCACCTCCTCTTTGATTTATGTTTATTTTTTCTGAGGAAATTTGGTTTGATTTGATTGATTGATTGGAAATTGGTGAGGGTTCCTGGGGTGACGGTGAGAGGTGACGGATTGCATGGCCGATCTCGTTCTCGGCGCTGTTCATTCGCTGCCTGGCTTCACCTCTCTTGATTCTCCCTGTTTCAGCAGAACTGTTTCGTCCATTCGTCCGACTTCGATTTGTGTACGGGGTCCTTGATTTCCTTGGGTTGTGTGAACGAAAAATTGGGGAAAGATGACGATGAGTCCCCGATTCACGGGCATTTTTGCGTTTCTCGACAGTCTCCGGAAACCGGAGAAGAATTTCCCTTAGAATTGAGAAAAATTTGGAATTATCTGGCGGGAAAGCTTTGAAAAGTATTGTCATTGGAAGCTACAAAAGATATTGATACAACGAATTCCGTTGCAACAATTTTTTCTGTGTAACAAACTTTTTCTCCATTCCCGACAGTAAGTCCATAGGTTACGCGTTGAAACAATATTTTTTATAACGAACTTTCTCGATTCCAGTATAACAAGCTTTTCGATGAATGCTTAGTCCAAAAATTTTCTGAGCACAGTCTAGAACAGTGTTCCCCAACCTTTTTGGGCCCGCGGACCGGCAAATTTTCATAACATTTTTTCGGACCAGGAAATCATAATAAAAAATTCTGTGGACAGGCAAAGTTTCATAACATTGTTGCAGTCTCAAAACAGGCTTGATTGAAAGACATTATGGCAGGTATGTTAAAATTGAGATTGCCAGAAAAGCAAGATCTAAGTGATTATAGGCAGGTCTGATTTAGAAATGTTTTCCATTCATTAATTCTGAAAATGTCAGTATGACAAACTTTTTGTCAAGTCCCCAGAAGTTCGTTGTACCGTATTAATTGTGTCGAGTGAACCAGAGCTTCAAGTGTCGTCCGTCGCAACTCTTTTTCTCTGTCCAAAAAAGTAGTTCAGTACTGTGCAGTAACTGAATAAACCCGTAAGTCAGCTAAAAATGAATTCAACTGATGCCCTTGCTTTCTTTCTTCTTTGGCATTAGAGATGCTGTATTACGTCGTGGTTATTTTTTAATGCGATCGTGTGAAGAAGGCATTCAAGAACGATTTCCAGTGAAATTCTCCAGACAAAAGGATCAGTTTCGCAAGAGGCGGTGACATAATCTCGGCTTGAAGTTTTTTTTTAGAATTCATTCGAAGGATTTTGAAGGCAAAAGTCGAAGAAAAGGTTTCGAGGAGTGAGTTGTAGATAGTTTCCAGGAGATTAAAAAAAATCCACATTACGTTTCATGAAGCTGTTGATATTTTTCGCAATGCTCAGGAGACCTGGAACTGCGCGTTATCCGCACCGTGGGAATTGGATTTCCGGGTGCAAGCTTGATATCACTTCTTCGCTTCATTTCCTCTGCTTTGTTATACAGTATTTATATCAATTTTTTCATTACTTCCTTCCTTCCTTCCGGAAAAAAGCTGTAACTTTCCACGGCGCTGATATGGTTGTTTTAGGCTTTTTTTTTATTAAATACACGACTAGCGGAGTAATCCCGATGCTTTTGTCTCGTTTCTGATCGATTAGTTGATGTTTGTCGAACCAATTTGAAGCGATTTCCTAGAGTATTTCGATTTTATGGGTAAGCAATCGGACGATTTGTCTGGTGTCGAATGTGTGTATTTTCACACAGGTCTCGAGTTCATTTTATTTTATTTTTCATGACGTGAACTTCCTCGTATTTTCTGTAACTGAAAATCATTCTATTTTGATTCAAATGATATTGTTTCTCTGACATTTCTTCCGGTTTTCGTTACTGTATTCTTCCCGGAAGATTTTCTGGATGAGAGTATTTTTTTTTCTGCAGTTTAATTTCAATTTTCAATGAAGCTTGCCTTGATGATGCGAAGGGTTAATTTTGTGAAAATCCTTGTTGAAAAACGCAGTAGTTTTTAGCAATGGACAGTTCATACATATGCAAATATTCAACGAATTCTAAAACGAAGGATTTATAAGATTCTACATCCTCTGATCGCTGTACTGCGAACCTTCGCAAGATCATTGGAAAAATGAGGAGTAAGCATCTGTTTTTTTTTTTTTGCGGAGGATTTTCTTGTATGAAATTTTGCTTTGTGCGAATTTTTTACTCGCAAATCGACACATTATTGGGTGACTTTCAGCTTAAGCATTTACATTTCCAATACAGAGAACAATTATTTCTTTAAACAGGCTCATTAAATCTGGAACATTGTACGTCGAAAGATTTTCAAATCAAGGAATGAGTAAGAATTTAAATGTGAACACCTCGAGATCACGAAATCTTGTCATGACTGCTAAGTGCTAACAATTAATTATCTTTTAGGTCCCTTCCCAATAGCCACAAGGTTATTTGCATTTCGTTATTAAGACGTTTTCATGTTATAACGAAGATTTTTCTTGGTCTCAAGGGTTTTGTTGCAACGAAATTTCGCGCTGTAAGATTTGAAGTAGGCCTCTGCGTTTTGGTAATTCGCTGGCGATTTTCTAAAATTGTAGGACAATTTTAGAAAATCATTTTAGATTTTCTACAATTTTAGAAATATGGTCAACTTCTCATTTGCCACAATTCACATTGTGAGACAACTAAAAATGTGAAACCCTATTTTTGGCATTAAAATCGATGATTTTTAGGATTTCATCTGTGGGTGACAAATTAGAATGAACTCCGCAGTCAACAATGTCAGATTGTCGAGGAATTTCGGAAGTTCGGCGAATTGGACGAAACGGTTTCTCTTTTTTTTGGTTTGTTATTTTTTTGTCTCTCGGTGTCAGTCTCTCGCTTTTCTTCTCTCTTTCCTGGCCTGGGGGCTACGAAATTGGTGGTTGTTGTCTCGTTTGCATGGACCAACACACGAAAACCTTAGCTGCCGGTGCGACGCCTGGGCTCGTGCATTTGGCAAGGTGTGACCGGCGTGGGTCGCAAGCACTACTTCTGCTCCCAGTGCTCGTACAACACGTACGCCAAGTCGTCCATCATCAACCACGTCCGTCGACACACGGGCGAGCGTCCCTATGGCTGCCAATACTGTCCCAAGACCTTTACGCAGCTCGCCTCCGCCAATCGTCACAAACTCACGCACCTGAACCGCAACAACGCCGCCGCTGCTGCAACTGCCGCCGCCGCCGCTGCTGCTGCTGCCGTCGTCACTCCTGGCTCGGGATTCGACGTCTGAGAGTGGGAAGCGTCCGGGCTTCTTGGGGACGGGCGGGAGAGGGAAACCGGAGAAGCAACGACAACGAAATCGTCGAAAGTAGTAGTACAGTACATTTTAAATGAGGCAAATGTTGGGTGGGAACGGACGACATATCGACAGGAAAGTGGCGCCTTCCGATTTGGTTGCAGCAGAAAAAAAAAAAAGAAAAGAAGGGATGATTGATTGATTGCTTAAGTGTTACCGTCGATTCACGGGCTCTCGTGCTCTTTCTGGTGTGCTGGGGGAAAAAAACAAAAGAAAGTAGCAGCGCTATTGACCAAGAAAAACAATTGAAAGCGCAGAAAATAAGCACCAACTATTCATTTCCAGAGGGCGCAAACTTATTCATCTCAGAAATTTCATTCATTAACTAGAAAAGTAATCTTCTGACGCTGAGAAACTGTTCGGAAAGAAAGAAATTACTTCGCTTCTAAATTCTGCGGTTTCGAGTGTCCCTGGTTCACTGCTCTTTCAGTTTTTCAATCGAAGTGGTCATTTTTTTCAATTTTCATTTTAAAGATCATCAGTTCTCAAGATATGAAGCAGAAGCACAAATGATTTAAATGTCGACGGAGCACGAAAGCCCGTGATCGAGTTCGAATCCGTTTACCAACCGGTAAAAGAAATCGCTTTTCGTTTATTGCTTTGGTTTTTTTTTATTATCCGGGTGATGTCAGTTCGTTGCAGAAGGTGTAACGAAGCCACGTATCGGTATAGTTTTTGTGATGCTAGGAACCAAACGGAAACAGGAGAGGATACGACTCTTTTGTTTTGTTTTTGTAACAAGCGAAAAATTTGGAGCGTCAGTAAGGGAGTAAATAGGTGTGTGGCGAAGTGAGTGCATTTTGGAGGAGAGAAAAAAAAGAGGAGAAATATTTAATATCGGGTACTTGGACAATTTCACGGCTCGAGTTCACATCGTTTCCCTCGTCGTTCGACAAACCCCGGAGTAGATGCATTTTTTATTGATGACAATTTCAACGAGGCTCGGATTTTGTTGATTATTTAATTTCAACTTTTTTTGCTGAAGGGCTCGGGATTTTTATTTTCTTTCTTGCTGAGGGTCGATGTGGACTCGAAAACACTGTGAAATTCGGTAAGAACCAAATGAAAACAGCTCTGGGAGAAATTGTAAAAGCAATAAGTTCCCTCGTGTCTTCGCATAGCAAAGCTTTAAAGAGCTTCCTCTGGGTTGTAGCGAGAATTTGAAGCAAAAAAAAAGAAGCCACGCGAGAAAAAGAAGGAAGGTGGAGGAGGAGGAGAAGGAAAAAGGGGGAATCGAATCGGGTCTTCCGCATTAGCAAACTATAGGTGAGTTGAGCAAAACGATTCAGGAAAAAAAAGCGAACGAATTTGTAAAAAAAAAGGGTTATTTCAGCTGGTGGGGGCGAAAATCGTTGGAAGCTACGAGTTGTGTTTCGCATTTTGTGATTCAGCATAGGAAAGTGTGATTAATGTTATGTTTTCGGGGGGAGTGATAGACGTGTGTGGTTTCCGAATTAGCAGCGAACGTGTTCGGTTTTATTTGCGCGGAATCTCTGCTGCCCGAATTAACGGTTTGTTTGAGGTACAAAGTTATTGCGTAGCGGGCAAAGAAAGATGAAGAAAAAAGGAAGGTAACCAATTTAGCGATGAGTGCCAGTAGGAAAGATGGGGACGTTATATTTTGCTGCGGCAAACGAAAAAAGGGTTTATATGCAGAAGAAGCCTAGGATTGTGTGGAATAAAATGACAATAGTTTTTTCCAGCTGCAACGGAATACTAGAAATATCCTGACCGCTTTTTTCATTATCATTACCATAATTTTCTCCTATTTTTGCGTTGAAGTGCGTTGGATTTGAATATTTCCAGTAGAATACGAAAAATCTTGATCACCGGAATTTCACAGGTTCTTTCAACTCTGATGCTGAACTGTCACCGCATGGCGGATTTTCTGCTCGTAATGTGTAGATGTCGCCTGAAGTATTTTCTATAAAGAAAAACTATTTTTCAGTAAATTCCGCATGAGGCTCTGTTTGGGTTGATGAGATGCAATTCGCTGTATTTGTTCGTGTTGTTGCTTCAAGTTACGCATGTCTGACAATTCCGGTTGACACCATTTTATGCATTCAAGTGGAAAGAACCTGGTCAAATCTCCATAAAATGAGCATTCTTGAAAATGCACATGATGCTGACACCTTTTTGTGTGATTAAAGCTGAATTTTGTTTCTAATTTTTGCTCGAAATTCGTGGGAATCTCGTCGGCGGGAATAATCAAAAAAAAAAAACCGAAAGATTTTCGGTACTAGGCTTTTTTTTTTACTGGGTGACTTGGGGAAAATTTTCTTCGGAAAGTTTGCTTTTCCAAAATCTTGGGTACGTTGTATTTTTCGAGTCTCCTATTATTCCAGCAGCATCTTGTGCATTTTCACGGAAGCCTAAGATTTCCCTTCGAATTTTCGCTGACAATTTTTTTATTAAAGACATTTTCGAGTGCGTAAGTGTGTGTGTGTGACCAGGGAACATGGAAGCAACAGAACGAACTCGGAGGAAGCCCGTCAGAAGTCTGCTGCCAGGATTTGATTTCTCTTTTAGGGCTCCTGGTTTCAGGCTGATTTGGATAAATACGATAACTTCATCTCTTCGTCTTCAAGATTAAAAAAGAAAAAAAAAAAGTGATGCGGAATGGTTCTCCAACGGGCCTCTCGGGGACTGGACACGGACAAGGGATAATCAGCCGAAACGTGCATTTAAAAATCCTCGGAAGCCTAGAGGATAAAAACATCCGTATGCATGCATGTGTGCTCTTCTTATTCCGTCTTAACGTTTTCTCCCCTCTCCGAATGCTTGTTGAGTTTTTCAAGGAAAACCGGGTTCGAGGTGAGATTTTTATCGGGAAGAACTGCTTGGGTGGCGTCGTCTATTCCCCCGGTACTTGTCCATAATCTCTCTTCTAGTTTTTCCAGCATGTTCCGAGTAATGAGCTGCTCGGCGAACAGATATTTTTTTCTGTTCCATTTCCCCGCATGTGTTGCCTGAGTTTATTTCCGATTCGCATCCCTTCTGATGATCGTTTTTTTGTACAGTATTTATACGCTGAAAAGATGCATTTTTACGGAAATCGTTGACCGTTTTCCCAGTCACTGTTCTTCTTATAGGAATGAAGGATGTTTACACGTGTAACTCACCGTCTGTTTCGTGTGTGTGTGGAACGTTTGTGATGACTGTGTTGTCCTTGTTTTTTTATGGATGCAGGATCCGATCAACCGAGTGGACAAGTATATTTGGCGTGGACGTACGATTCAAGGACGCTGGGTGTACTTCTGTGGGATTTGCATGTTCCGATCGCCGTCAAAGGGGAACATGATTAATCACTGCAGGATCCACACTGGGGAGAAGCCGTACACGTGCGACATCTGTCAAAAACGGTAATTTTGATTCAATTGGTGGTGTTTTTCGGAAAGGGCTGAATTAGTGGATGCTGTATCTGGGACGAACTTCGGAATTACCGCACAATATTTAATCGAGTACTGTACCACGAACCCTTGAGTTGGACGCGCACCTGTTTTTCTGGTCCTGAAATTTTGATAAAATCCTATCCCTGAGAATGAAACGTACACCATCTTTTCGAAATTTAAAAAATACGAAGTTTTAGAAATAAATTGTCAATATTTTAATTTAACCCAAGTTTAATTAATTTTCTCTTGAGAATGATTCTTTGCTGAATTTCTTAAAATTTTCTATGAAGATATAGTATTCTGAGCACCTACATTTTTGAAATATCGTACAACACTCCTTTTTTCACGTAATTTATAGAAGTAGTGCGTGTTTCTCAAATAAATATGGTATGTTCACGATGTAGTATTCATATTCTTGAAATGATGAACATTGATGTTGCCTGAATTTCGTTGGAGTATTCGGAATTCTGTAAGTTCGGGCAATGTCGGTTTGATTCGATTGAGCAGTTTTTGCCGAGGTTGATATAAGTGAATGAATTGATTTCTGACTAGTCTAGAAGCAATAATCGCATTTAGGGGTGCTTCACCAAATGAACATGATTTTTTCCAGCACTTTGTTACTAGGCAAGTTATTTTTTCCCCTTGACCTTTAGTGTGAAACCAAGTACAGTACTGTACAGTACATAATCGGTTCCTTGAAAAATTTTACAGGATGATAGCAATTTTTGAAATTTCATAAGAATTGATGTTAAACTTGCAGAAATGGCCATGGCATTTTAAAATTCTAGAGCAACGTTCATGTTCGTCTTTTTTTAATGAGAAAAAGCATGGATCAAATTTACCATGTACAAATGCGACATCTACTGCCAGAGTACTAGAGTAGTGAAGCAACGTAGTGCATGAGTTTCATAGGTGTAGCTGTTGCAACTGAAAATGGTCCTACTCACCTGTACTCACCCCTCTCAAAGTAGTGCAAAATTTAATTACTCCTGCAGAGTCCTACTGGAGTATTTGCATTTACAAAAAAAATTTGGATTACATGTGAAAAATAATTATTTTTGAATGCATGGGACCATTTTCAAAAATTGACCAGAAATGGTAATTATCGATTTTTACTGTCGAAAAATGTTGCCAATTGTAGGTCCTCATGTTCTGTAGGTGAGACAATATTTGTTGGGCAATTTATTATTTTAGGTGTCCTCTCTATAACGACCTTGTCTATGCAACGATTTTCTCTGGATAAGGAATTTTTGGTCCCATAGGGTTCTTTGCAGCGATATTTTATCGCTCTTCAGCGAATTTATTCTGGCCCTTAAATTCTTTGTATTGTCCACATTTCTTATTTTTGGTCGCTTGAATTTTGTTGTAGAGTGTCTACATGCATTTTTTATTGTTAGGCAAGGTATCACTGTATTGTACTTCTGAACATGTCTTTGTTCATCAATTTATCAGAGAATGAATTTCCTTGTGGTTTGGATGAAGTACCACCAAAATCGCGTTACTCTTATCTCACGCAAAGATTTCAATGTCGCTCTTGGTCCATCCCGGGCTGTGTTATCTTTTATGCCACGAAAGTCAGGTGAATTATTTGAAGTCTTGGTGCATTTTGTTCAGGTTTTCGCAACAAGGCAACATGCGTCGTCATCGTATCACGCACATGAACCTGAAGTCTTCATCTCCTCAGCCGTTTCTGAATCCTTTCGTGATGCAGTCCACAGCGCCATCTACGGACAATCCGTTCGTCACGCCGCCGTAACCCGAGTGTTTAATAACATTTTAGAACACAAAAGACGAAGGAATTCCAACGAGGTGAGAGAGAAAGAGAGTGAGAGTGAGAGACTGGAAGCAATAGCCACGAAATTTCAAAGCAAGCGAGTAAGTTTGCAAAACCTGGGAGGGAGGCAGGAAATTGATGATGATGCTGATGTGGGGGAAAAGAAAAAGAAACTGCGAGGATTTTACTTCGGGAACGGTGCATTAAAAAAAGGGAAAACACGCGTTTTCCGTCCGCAGTGATTTTTGCTATGTCGAGTGTAGGGAACTTTGCGGCCATATTCTGAAAAAGAAGGAAATTTTCGTGGATAATCAAATCCCCGATCCCGAGCTGTACAAAGAAAGCGAACAAGACTAATTATTTTTTTTTTCGTTCGTGGAAAGGTTTCTCATTTGTTGGGCCCTCATGTGCCTTTCGGTGTCAAAACACCCTGTTCTGGCAACCCTGGCGTTTGTTTGTTGATCAGCACTTCGTCGTGGATTTAATTTAGGAAGAAGAAACTTGCGAAGAATTTCTCAATCAGTCTTGCGAGTCGCCGACAAATTTTTCATTGCTGGCCACTGAAACGTGGTTGTCAATTTTGAATCATCATTATTTTTTTAAATATTGAACAGGATGTCAGGCGAGGGTTTATTTCATTGCAGACAGGTGAAGTAGAGATGCAATCAAAAATTATGTGATGGACCCACTGTAATTGAGAAGTTGGCGTTCTCTAGTTTTTTTTAGTCAATGATCCTACGAAATGTTTTGACATATTCTACAATATTTGTTAAACTCACAGTTGGCGAATTTTCATATATTTTCAGGAACCTTGCACTGAAACGATACTTCTGAAAGGGAACATTTCAAACGTGAGATTTATTCCTGAACAAATTTCCCAATATTTTTTTCCGAAGAAGTCATGATTTTCTGCATAGAAATGGATGCAATATTTTGTTACAGATTGACAGAAAAGGTGCTTGAAAAAAACTAATCGTCATGTTTCACCTGGCTGCAGTGGTAATTCGTGAGAAATCCGTGAGACTTTTTGAGAAAGCCCTCCGGCTCCTGGTTCTAATTTTCTTATTTTAGGGGTTTCTTGGAAATGATTTCCAAGTGTTCAAAAATTGGGAAGAGGTTCCCGGGGAAGAAAAGAAAAAAAATTGAATTCTAGGGTTGCTGGATCAGTGAGTTTGAAATCTGACCTGGAGTCGGCTTGGTGGATGAGAGAACCTGAAACGATGGTTTTATTTTGTGGTTTTTTTGTTTTTGTGGGGAAGATTTTTGAGTGTAAATGGGGATGGAAGAGTCTTTCCGAAGGGAACGAATCCGAGATACGTATCGAGTCTGCGTTATTGTGGAAAAGGAAAAACGTCGAGGTCCGTCTCGGTCGTTTTTCTTTTTGTGTTCGAGCTTCTCTATGAGTTTTTTTTTTTTTTTTTGTGTTTCGGACTCTCTGGTGTTTATGAATCTCGGAAGACGCATTTTGTTTTCACCCCGCTTGTCGCGTGCCAAATCTTTTCGGGAACCGATATACGTACGAGTGCCAGAAGGTTTTTTGGAGTTACGAAACTTGGGCAAATGAGGATTTATATATTATATATATTTTGGAGAAATCGCGGAAGCTACTGGACCGAGGCTCGAGGAAACGAACCCACTGAATCGCATTTTTTGCTAGCTCTCCGGCTCAAGGTGTTTTTTGCTCATTGGGAACAAAACGTTGCGGGGGGTAATAGTAGTAGAAGAAGGAAAAGAAGAAGGAAGAAAGACTGAAGAAACCGAGGAGTGATTCTGGAAGCAGAGAACGTGATTTTTGTGTCAACGAATGTATCCGGAGCCGCACAAACCCCGGCTTGCTGTTCTCCTTCCAGTGCCTGTTGTGTTTTTTTTTGTTTGTTTGTTTTCGTGGTGCTTTTTATGATCTGGGGGAAACGAATAGGCTGTTGCTGGAGTCTCTGAGCGTGCTCTGTGTGCGCGGGGAGAGCGGATCGAGTGTACATAAGGACGGAATCGGTTTTTTTTTGGTTTTTTTTTTGTCTGTGTTTGGATGATGCCATATTTTAACAGGGACACGCGACTCCTGGCGGTAGTTGGGCTTCGGTTTTTAATTTATTGCCTGCTTCTCTCATTGGTCTTTCCGGGGACACGTCGCGGGAAATCGACGGAGGAAATATAAAACTTTGTTTCTCATGTTCTCTCCTTTTGAACGTTTCCGAGTCCTTCAAAAGTGCTGCTATTTTGTACCCCTCTACTGTACCTTCTCCTTTTTTGGTAATTGGAAACTGGGAATGGGACACGAACGTTTTGTGTCTCCTCCTGGTTTCTATCGTTCTTCTTCTTTTTTTTATATTAAATGTCGTGAAGGGAATTCTCCAATTGCCAATTTCCACTCTTCTCTCGGGTAGGTTGACTTAAATGTCGTTAATCTTGAAGAAAAATTCCGTGTTGGTCGTTTCTTCGATCTGTTGACGAGCGAGTTTATTTCGAGTTTTAGGAAGTTCAAATTTTTTGCACGTGCCCGAAGTCTCTACGGGTTATGTTCGCATTCATTGCGTAATTTTCAATTCCTCAATTGATCTTTTTCAAGTCTCAATTGATGAAATGTGTCGGGCTTCTTCTTAATTTGAAGAGGGAAGAAGTATTTCCTTGCGTTTCGTTCTCGAATAAAAATATTTCCGTTTTTTCCCGGGAAATTCCGTGAAATTTTTCTTCGCAAAAATTAACTTACTCGTATATTACGAAAGGGCTAATTAAGATACTGTACTGTTCTAACTTATTGAGGGCTAGCATTTTTAAGAAATCTCATATTTTCCGTGTACGAAATGCGAACGATCTCACGAAAGAGGATTTTCTGTGTCAAATTTGCAAAGTTCATTTCCAGAAACATGTCGGATGAGAGATTAATTTTCTTTCCCCTGTCTTCTGACTTGAGGTTTCCCTCAGCTGGTGTAATTTCTCTGATTTGAGGGAAATATTAATTTGTGGCCCGAAATAAAATATTTTGAGGACTTTTTTGTCATAGAGTCGAATATTTTCGCGGTAAAATTTAGCCGTAAATTATTGAGCTAGGCATAGACTTCTCAAGTAACCCAGTGCGTTTTTTTTTGTGGAACTAGTGTATTTCTCTGTAAGCCTCAGTAAAAATTAGTGCTACATAATTTTACGAAAGCAAACGAGATATTTAGATCATATACTGACAATTTTCGCGAATAAATTAATTCAACTGCGTAGTCGATTCGGAATGAAGGCAATTGTATTCTCCAGAAGAAGGTGAACATGAAGCGGATCTGATTTTTTATTGATGACAGAAGGCTATGCATCTTTTTTGCAGAAGAAGAGACTTGAGATGCCCCCGGCCGTTTTGAACGCGGTTGTTGCCGGGGACCCCGTGGACGATTTAGTGTGTGGATTTTGCGAAGAGCTTTTTAAAAACGCTGTGAGTGTTCCGTGTTGCGGCAGGCCGTTTTGTAGGGATTGCGTGTCCAAGATTTTCGACGCGGATTCCAAAAGTGAAGGCAAATGTCTGGCCTGTGGAGCTTCTTCCACTGACCCGTCTGTCGTCATACCCAACAGGTCAGTCGGAAAGGGGATTATCGAGAGCGATGACCCGGATAACGGACGCCTTGTTTTATGCTGCGTGGAATGACCTTGGGAAAAAAAAAGTTGGATAAAATGTTTCGAGTTGAGACCGCGCTTCAAACTTTTCTTCAGGTGTAAAAAAAAATGTTCAGGGAGTCTAAAAATTGAATTTCACTCCGTAAAATAACATTTTGCCTCTAAATCAATATCTCTTTTGATTCGAAGTCTTGTTTTATTTTTATTGAAAATTTAATTTAAAAGAAAATTCGCCTTTGAGCAAGAAACGCACCCCAATCTTTCACCCTAAAATCTTGATTAAATTCTATACCCGAGGAAGACGCGCACCCCATTTTTCCACAGAAAATTACAATATTTCAAAAGTAAGAGACAACATAATTCGAATTTCAGCGTGAATTCAATCAATTTTAAGCTTTTTAAAAATTTCCTGTCCAACATTTTCTATTTTATTGAAGTGTGATGCACACCTAAATTTCGATAAAAAAATTGAAAATGGTATCCTTGTCTATGACGTGCACCCCCTATTTTTTTCTCTTAATTTTGAGAAAAAGGTTCGCGTGGTACTTCAGTAATCAGTCTTTCAAAAGTGAGAAGCACTATGATTTAAATTTCAACAAGAATTCAATTCAATTTCACCTACTCTGATTTTTTTCGAAGGTTCTGTTCAAAATTTCCTTTTCTTTTCAAGTATGATGCAAATCTAAATTTCTAAAAAGAAAGGAAAATGTATCCCTGTCTATGACCCCTGTTTTTCTATCAATTTTGAGAGAAAGGAAGTACTGGAGTAAATACAGTAGTTCAAAAATAAGAGACACGAAAATTCAAATTTGAACTCAACTTCAACCACAGTAATTTTTATTGTTTTGACGTCTGATTAAAAAAGTTCCTGTCAGAAATTTCTTATTATATTCAAGTCTGACACGCACCTAAACTTATGACAATTTTTGAAAATTGAATTTCTACATGTGATACAAACCCACTTTTTCATCTCAATTTTGAGAAAAAGGGTGCGCATCTTGCTTGAGTAAATACGGCATATCCGCGTGAATGTATTTATTAATCTCAACCATTGTTTTGTGTATGCGTAGATTCTTCAGGAAGAAGGTTGAAGTATTCTTGCAGAAGAATCCCAACTACTCGGCGAAGAAGACCGTTTCTGAAAAGGTGCCTGAAGAATCTCCGCGACCGGATTCGAGACAAGAGAGGAGTTCGCGATCGAAATCCCCGGGAGATGTCGTTGCTCACAATGTCGGACACGCGGCGTCCTGTTCTCCTATTTCTTCCAAGTCTGGAAGTCCGGACAGAGAATCTCCTGAACGGGAACGCGAACGTGAACGGAAGTGAGTCCACTTTTCAGTTTCCTTTAAAAGCGGTTCAAAAAATTATTCACTGATCGCTAAATCTTTTTTACGATACTGTCCTTTGAAAATGCGTTTTTTTGTGTGTAGCCGAATTCATGTATTATTATTGAATATTTATCTTGTAAAATAACATCTGTTTCCATCCATCCATTAATCAAACAATACAAGCAAATTTCATTATTCTCGTTCACTAAATAAGTAGGAATTTCTTCATGTGTTAATTTTCACTTTCACTCATGAAATCATGAATTCCAGAAAAATGATTGAAACCGTGAAGACACCCTAGATGGGAGTTCATTTTTTTTTAATTTTTAGTACACATTGATGACGTATTTGATAACTTTGACTAAATGCTAGGGAATTTATTTAACCTCTATTTTTCTTTTTTCCAGGCCATTGGAAGGTTCGGTTCCGCCACCAGAAATAGTTCCAGTTGTTCCGCCGCCAATGCTGGACATGAGCCAGCCGCCGCCAGTCATCTTGCCGCCTGTGATGCACGGCCTGGTACCGCCGGGGATGCTGCCGCATGGCCCACCTCCGATGCTCATGCGGGAGTCCATGTTGGGCCCGCCGATCGTTCAGCCGTCTGTGGAAGTCGTAGACGATCCTTTGGCAAAGTTCAACGAGTTTCTGAGAGAACAAGAGCAGAGGAAGCAGAGAGCGAGGCGACGGTCTCCGTCGCCCTATTCCGACAGGAGACGACGATACCGGTGCACATTATTATCATTTTTATTATTAGAACAGGTTTACTGTATCTCCAAACCCCAAAAAGTTCGTTGTAGAGAACCCCGATGGGTCAAACAAATCGTTGTAGAGAGAGTCTGCCTGTATTACTGGTATTCATATTGTTGCGGTACTATTATGTATTTCTGACGGACATTCCAGAAAGCTGTCAAAATGGATAAAAATCAATGTATTTTTAAGTCATGGTTCAGAGGGTGGAAAATAATTGTTAAATTTAAAGTGTAATATTTTTAAATGCAAGACATTTTGAGGAACACTTCAGAAAGTCGAGTAGGGTGTCAGAACAAAAGAACATACATTTTTTTTTTCAAAAATGCTGCGGAAAATATAAAACAATTGCGCTATTTAAAAGTGAATTATTTGAAAAGTGAAGAAATGTCAACAATATTCGGTTCTTGCAATTTTATTGCCTGACGTCTCCTGTAGATGTCGCATGAGAATTGCCATGTTTTGTTCGTTTTAAGTTAGGATAAGTTATTTTCACACATTGTGTGAGGTTGGGTTCTTTTGTATCCTCAGGTTGGGTTAGTTCAGATCTATTCATGTTAATTTGGGCCAGGTTTGTTAGTCGGGTTACAGCTACGTGCAATGTCAGAAAGCAAGATCGAGCGTCGAAACGCGAGGAATCCCTTCCGCAATTTTCCGATTTCGCGTTTAGAAACCTGCAAAGAAACATACTTCGGCGGGAAAAAAATTGGAGGATCACGAGAATGACGTAAATGTGAATGAACCGGAATGTATCTATTGTGAGAAAAATGAGTGCATGTTCTTTGTTTTTCAAAGTTTGAAATAAGTTCTGTGAAATTTCAGATCGCGGAGCAGATCGAGATCGAGGTCACGATCCCCGGGACGCCGTCGAAGACGTCGTGGCAGGGCTAGGAAAAGTTTCAGAGGACTGAACAGCGGCAGAGCTTTTGCCTCTTCACCATCAGGCAGCGTTGGCCCCGGCGGTCCTTGCAGGGGCGTTGGGGACGGCGGCGGCGTTTACCCTTATGGCGCCCCACAAGTGCCCTTGATGGGACAGTACGATTTCCAAAGACAGGTTCCTGGAGAACCTGAGCGACAATTCCAGGTACTGATCTTACTATTGCTCTTTTTTTTGGATTCTTGAATAACTTTTTTGGGGGTGAATCGCGATTGAGTTTGATGCAAATGTGTCCGAAAAGTTGATTTCCTTACGCTTATGGGAGTATGCGAATTTATTTTTTAATTTAGAAACTTTGCTGCTGTAATTCTGCTGTGAGAAATGTGTTGTTCTGCTCGAAAACGTGGTTAATTTTATTTCAAACTTTTTAAAAAATTTCCAGAAGTAAAACTCTGCATTGAAAGAATTAACATCTAATTTCAATATCTTATTTTTTTGCAAAATATTGAAAAAACTCCGTTTTGAAGGATTTGATGTATCGTTTCATGAAAATATCGTCACCATTTTATGCGGTTGAGAAATTTCGATATACCGAATTTTCTTGAGCCTGCATTCATTCATGCATACTGTTTCTCGAAAACACACGATTTTACTGCCGAACCTCTTTGTATCGAACTTCGAGGAACCAGCAAGAAGGAAGCGAGTTGGGAATATCGAAATTTTCAAGAAAGAAATAAAGAATCACAGGAAAGTGTAACTGGTGATATTCTAGGCCTTGAATTGCTTGTGAATTAGTTGACAGAACGCTGAATTCGGGATGCAAGGGTTCATTTGCGCCATGAGTCTTTCACTTGCTCTCAAGACACTGTTATTTTAATTTTTCTTCTCTTTCTTGTTTCAATTTTTAAAAGTATAACTAAAAAAATAAGCTTGCATAAAGTTCGAGTAATGGGGGTTTGAGGAGGAGAGCCTTTGAGTTCAGCAGGTTTTCAATGCATTGTTTAAAAAAGAATTTGAAAGAAAAATTCTTGATATGGGAAGTATTCGACTTGAGGCTTGATTTATCTGAGGGAAATTCACTCTTTAATTTCCCTCAGACTGGACGCCCCTACGATTTCTTCCCCACCTACCCTGGCTTCCCGCCGCCGCATCAAACCGCCCAACAGATGCCACCGATGGCTGGTGCTTTCCGGGGCCGAGGGGCTCAACCCATGTTCCCCAGGGGAACTGGGTTTCGAGGTGCCCGGGGTTTTCCCGCCAGGGGCCGCGGAGGTCGAGATTTCTTCGACGGCGGCTTCCCCCAACGACCGCCGTGGGAACAACAAGGCGGCGCACAATATGGTGATGAGAGACGGTCGCCTGAAAGGGACCGTGACTTTGACAGCTACACGTGAGTTTGTTTGAAGTGAATTTTCGAATTTCTGTTCGTTCGTTCTTGAGTGATTGAAAGCTTATTGGAATTTGTAACGTTTTTTCGAGGCATACTGCATTTACTCCAGTACCACGCACAATTTAGTTTTCAGTTCCTGAAATTATCATTACAGAAAACTGCTAGGGGTAAAAATCTAAATACAACCACAGTTCAAAATTGACTGTAATGTTAATTTTTATCTTATGCGAAATAAAGAATGATCATTAATAAGAAAAGAACATTTCGGAGTGGGTAATAAGTTTGAAAAAATGTAATGAAAAAGTTGTACCCGACTGACGGATGTTTTTCCATGTTTTTTTTTAAGGATGTGCGCGATCCTTAAGAAAATATGGTAACAAAGAATCAAAAAAGAGACCTTCGAAAAAATTTTGGAAGCATGGGAAAAGTTCCAAGTTTAGGAAAATGTACTGGAAAATTTGTAACCGACTGTGACGAGCACCTCATTTTTTGCCGTTGTTTTTGTTTGTTGAAAAACATTTGCCGCGATACTCAAGTAAATACGGTATTTTGCATCATTCGAATAATTTTAGATCTGGCATCAATCTGACTCAGTTTTGGGAGGCCTTCGTTGTTTTTTTTTTCTAGTTGCCGTTTACGATGTTTTAAGGCAACTTGATGAAGACGAAATTTCATTTTATTTTTTTCTTTTGAAGGTCCCGATCTCGAGGCGGCATGGAAAGACGGGACAGCGAGCTCTTCGAGCGCCGGAGACCAGAAGAGCGGGATCGGGCCAGGGAGCGTTTCGATCGGGACAGAGACCGACGTGAGAGGGAGTCGGATAGGGATCGAGACAGGGACCGAGAACGCGAACGGGAACATCCGGATAGAGATCGGGAAAGAGGTCGAGAGCGGGACAGGGAGAGAGACAGGGATCGGGAGAGAGACCGGAGTCGGCGAGATCGGGACAAGCGGGAGAAGGATCGGGATCGGCGTGAACCCTCTGAAAAGGTGAGCCTTTCTCTGGTATAATTTTGTTCGTAATTTGTATCATATATTTCAGTTTCCGTAGAAGAGCTGTGGAGATCCCTATCCTTGTCAGATCCTCCCGAGTGGGGGATCTCTGTAGAACTTCTCAACCCGTTCTACGCAATGCAAATAAAAAATTCGGATTTTACGTTGTTGAATGCTTTACTACTTCATGTGTTGCAGTCAAAATCAACTGGGGAAGAAATTCCATCGAATATTTCTTTGAAAATTCGAAGGACTTGGAATTTTAATTGTTGTTTTTATTACATGTATTTAAAGTTATTAAAAAAATCGACGGCAGTGCAGAACTAATCTTCTGATATTCGTCTTTAAAAAATTCTCATCACAACGAAATTATTGGGAAAAGTGAAATACTGTACAGTATCTTTCTTGTAGTATAAAATTCGTTAAACAGTGACTCATCGAACATTGTGGATATTGGACAGGGACCTTAAAAAAAACAACGTCGTTGTAAGCGATTTTTCGTTTCAGCAAGATTCGTTGTACAGGTGCAATCCACGAAGTGATTCGGGCGACCAGAAAAAATCGTTGCAGATAGACTTTCGTTGTAAAAAATCTTTTGTAACGGTTAGACTACTGTAGAACCCCTTGTGATCACGAAAAAAATCGTTATGCAGAGAAAATCGTTGTAGAGAGAGCCTACACTGTTCTACTATATTGTCTTTTTTTTCCTATCGTCACAGCGGAAAAGATCCCGTTCGAGAAGCAGGAGCCGTTCGAGACCCCGACGTTCTACGAGCAAATCCCGATACACTTCCGAGAGGCGCCGAGGCGACTCTGCAGAAAGGCGGCACGGCGACTCGGCGAAACGAGAGCCCGGGGCGGAACTCGCGTCGCCCGAGCGGAAACGCGAAGAGGAAACCCCACGAGGTCGTTCTAAATCCCGATCGCCGCCTTCGAAGAGAGGCGAAGAGCAGCAGCAGCAGCCGCCGCCGCCGTTGGTTGAATCGCGTACTGAAACTCCAGCGGCGCCGAAAGACGGTCGGAGAGCCAGAAGAGAACACAGTGGTGACCGAGAGAAGGAACAGCGGAAGTCGCGTCGGGAAAAGGCGGCGGAGAAGAAGGAGACGAGTGTTGAAAAGGATGTTTCGGGGAAAGTTGCGTTGGAAGAATCCAAGGATCGGACGACTGCGCTGGTGAAGGACGCGTCGCCGTCGGTTGGAAGAGCCAAAGAAGAGGAGCCGAAAGAAAAGATGGTCCAAGAAGTCAAGAAAGATGCTGGGGTTCGCGAAAGAATCGAGGCGCCCAAAAGACAGGGTCAGTTTTGCACTGAAACGGAACAAAATGAAAAAAATTCATTTAAGACTCCGATAACTCTGTACATTCCAAAAATGTTCTTGTTTCAATTTGTGGACCTACATTTTCTTACCCAATGTAATACTGTATAAACCTTTGGATTTGAATCAACTTTTAGAAAAATATTTGCTCCAAAAGGTCATTTTTGCATTGAAAAATAAATAAATTCCGCGCGAATCATTGAAAACTTGGGTAATCTTTTCCATTCCAAATTTTTTCGTGTGCCGATTTGCGGACCCAAAAATTCTTACCCTATTAGTGAAAACAACTGGATTTGAATCAAATTTTCCAAAAATATTTAGCCTAACAGACAGGTTCAGTTTTGCATGAAAAAAAGTTCTTTGCGAATCATTAAAACAGATGAAAATCTTCTCCTTTCCAAATTTTTTCATGTCCCTAAACCCAGAGTCTCTAGACCCAGAATTGGTTACCCAATATAGTAAAAGCCAGTTGTCAGCTTTGAAAAGAAAAAATATATAATGAAACATGAAAATTTTCATGTTCTGATGTTTGGACTCGGAATTTTTTTTATCCAGTGTTGAAAATACCTTTTGGATTTTAATCAAATTTTAAAAAGTTTTTAACCCCCAAAAGAAAAATGCCAGTTTTGCATTAAAAAAAAAAATTCCTCGCAAAGTATTGAAAACCCGGATGATCTTTCCATTGAAATTTTTTTGGTTTCCCAATTTTTAGACCCAGAATTTTTTTTTACCCAATATACAGTACTGTCGTAAAAACCTTCGAATTTAAATTAAATATAAAAAAATCATTTAACAAGAATGCGTGATGATTATTTTTCCTCCTGAATTAATTTTGTTGCAGAATTGTCTTCGCTCGTGATGAAAGCGGAAATTGACCCGACGGGAACACGGAAACCCACGCGTCGAGTGATGGTCCTGCAAAAGCAAGACTCCTCGACGAAATTGGAACAAAAACAACTGCCCGTCGACAATAAGGTCAGAGAGAAATCGCCGAAATCTCCGGCCGTCGTTTTGAACAAGATCGCCGGAAACGGCGACGACGACGAAGCAGAAGACGGCGGCGCTGCCGCGGCCGCCTCAATCCGTCGTCGCAACAAACGGGACTCCGCATCGTCGTCTTCGTCGCCGGAACGCAAACGAGACAAAGACAAGAAGAAGAAGAAAAAGAAGGAGAAGGAAAGAGGCAAGAAAAAGCGTCCGAAGGTGAAGTCTAAGGAAGACTCGGGGACCGAGGAAATCAAGAGGGCGTCTGTCGAAGAGGCGGAATTCAAGCCGGACTACGAGGACGACCCCAGCGACGCCTCTGACGACGACGACGGCGGCCACAGTGACGACTCTAGAACCGTGTCGAAGCGTCGGAAAAAGGCGAAACGCGGCAAGTCGAAGAAGAAGACTCATCGTCGTCACGCCAAGAAGCACAAGACTCGGGACGGAACGTCGAGGAAGAAAAAGAAGCGGAAGAAGATGGTGTCGAGTGATGAGTCGTCTTCGGGGCCGCCGACGTCGGATTCTTCCGGATCCGACGACTCGTCCAATGATGACGGAAGTGAGGATGAGAAGCCGGAAGACGGATCGAGTATCGCGGAAAAGCGGAAACGGTCTCCGTCGTCTTCTGATGAAATCCCCAAGAAGAAGAAGAAGAAAAAGAAGAACAAGTGAAGCCTGTGGAAAAGATGGAAAAATAACTGGGCGCAGTATTTTGCTCTTCATGGGACGTGTTTCTTCCCTTTTTTTTAATGGAAATAGTCCTTGATGCGATGAACACTTGCCGAGATCACTTGTTTAAAAAAAAGAGTTAGTTTCCTCTTTTTTTTCTGTTATATTTTTAAATCGAATTAAATTTTGCAGGTGAAATACTGTCCCATGAAAAGTGAAATACTCAAAGCCCTTGGAATTCTCGCAAGTGATTTCAACGTAGAACTCAGACAACCGTAACAACTTCAAGCGTAGACCAAGACTTTTTACGTGCGAAAAATAACGGTAAGACCGTCTTTGGTACTACAGCTTAATAAGTCTTGAAGCGTATTCTTAGGTGTAGGAAATAACAGCTTTTAAATAGGAATACCGCGAAGAAATCTTATTATTGCGTGTATGATTGATCTCAATGAATTAAGAAGAAGCAATAGCACGAATAGCCTTCTCTATTTTGTGAACATGCCCCATAGCGATGGCTGATGATCAGAGCTCCTCGTGCAAACTCAGAGCGGCCGGACGTCAGCGTGGGAGAGTAAACAAATACTCTGCCCGCCTTTCTTCCTCCAGCGGAAGAAAAATAGTGATTCCGTTCAGAAAACATATTCCTGGGGGTAGTCGATGAAAGATTTCATATCCCACGGCTTCCCTTCGGTGTATTTTGATTGGCATGCCTCGATTCCCGATGCAATTCGCCAAGAAGACATGGCTCACAGTGGTGCCATTTTGCAAGCTCCTCGTGTTCTTGGCTGTGGCGAACGAAATCAATTTCTTGATTTTGGACGGCGGTTTGGATACCTGTGATTGGCTCTTGCGTTCCGGATATTTACGTTCATCGCTTAGTGATGGTGGTGGAAGTGGGTTCCAATGGACCTCTTCTCGTTGTTCCACGAAGGTTTACAGTGCAGATGAGGTTGGTGATGAGGCATTGTTTGATCGGAAATTGGATTGTGAGCTGTTCAGGAATAAGATACTATATAGTCACCACATACTGACGTGAAAATATCTCATCGAACTTTTTCGAGATATAAATTTTTCTCTATAATGCCCGACCAACTGAGATGAGATTGTTTTCATATTTACATGGACGGAAGATGCGCGATTTTAGGGTGACCTCACAAAATCCTTCCAGTGAGTGCGAAAATGAACGGTTAAAGATAACTCAGTGCCGAGTGAATATGATTTCATCTTACCATCCGTGCTTCGCTTCTTCGAGCGTTGATTTCGCTGATTCTCGTGTCAAATTTAGTTAATATGAAAAATTAGATGGTTTTTCACTCTTCTTCCCGTCCAGCATTCTCCTTCGATGATGGAAGCTTGCTTGCTAAAACTGTACGTGGATTCTGAATAAGATCCCATTGAAGTGCACGCCAATGAGAATTCGTAGACAATTTCATCCGTCATATTTTTTTAAAGGAATGTCGCATATAGTATTGCACACTTGGCTACTTTATATCCGAGCCTTCACGAAGTCTAGAGTTGCGTGAGGGAACTTTGAGCCCTACTACCCACTGAACACCTAGTCCCTAGACAAGCTTTGACGACACCGTAAAAAGCATGAACGCGGCTCTAATCTCACTCAACTTCCGGATGATCACATCAAATTCGACTCGTCTTCCATCGACTCCCTGTTTCTCTGGAAGCCGTTCATGGATGATTCGAAGCCGTTTGCCAAACCCATCTCCGGTCTCGGATCCTGGGAACCAGACGGTATGCAAATAAGTGAAAAATACAGAGAGAAGTGCCATATCTATATGCAAATGCGTGAAAGGCAGTTATCAGGAATGCGCATTGGAAGCTTTTAGCATGAAGCATCAATATATTTTGCGTAGATTACCGAGATTATTTCATTATTTAAGATGCCAATTCCACTATTGTCAAAATTGTTTGAATTGATATAAAAATAATATTTTGTGAAAAGTGGGTCTTTCTAGATTGGAGCTACAGTATATAGCCTAAATGCTTGAATATTTTCAGATTTCATGAAAAATCTATATCAATATGGAACGGATGATTCAACTGAAATTACTTTATTTACTGGAGTACCATTGAAGCAGCACTTGCCCCACATTAATTCTCAGCCAAACTTTTGAATAGAAATGTATCCCCAAAAAGTATATAAGATTCACACCTCACTTTTTGACACTGAAAATTGAAATATATTGAAATTTCGATTAATTAAGGTCAAGTTGATGCACTTCTAATTTTTTAAAATCTCCATTTTAAAATTGTGTGCTGACATATTGGTTAAAAGTTCCCAGTTGAAAGGAAGAGGTGCACCATACATAAAAATGTTTCAAAGTGTAATACCTGCTTTTGATGAGTGCCTCTTTTCCTTCTTAATTTAAAAAGTGTAGATGTTACTCCAGCAAATACAGTAATTTTAAAATCAAAATTTAATTAATTGTCTAATCTGATTCTTCAAGTCCATTTTCTAATTCATATGGTAACACTTTTTGGGAATTCATTCATTATTTGAGATGTAAGATAAACCCCAAGTTTGTTTTCTTTTTTAGAAAACAGAAGAATCTTGTTACAAAAAAGCATTTAGGACCTTGAGAAAGCTTCATTATAAGCAAATATGTCGTCTTATAGCAAAATTGAACTAACATTGGGGATTTTGGGGTGGGACCAAAAAATGTGTTATACTGTAAGCAACAAATTATCATAACAAGATTTGTTGTAACAAGATTTTTCTGTTACAAATTTTAAAGCCTTTTTAAAAACCAGTATCATCTTTTGGGATAAATCCATGCATAAGTCTGGTCTCTGTAAGCATTATGACATTCTTTAAATTAAATTAATGATGCATTAATCATTTAAATATTGACAGATTTTTTTTAGCATTTATGAAAAATCAATTTTTTAAAATAGAAACCTAATGCAAAATCCAGATTTTTGTCATGATGAGGCATTAGGGAATTTGAAATCTGCTCCACTGTAAGTGTGATATTTTTCAGATGAAGGTGTGAGTAAAAAATATTAATTTTTTCAAGTGCTTGTCATGGGAGGAGGGATGTGGAGCTTCTTGAGCAGTGAAGGCAAAGAGAGAAACTATCAAGATTTCTTAGAAAACTTGGGGAACTTTGCAGAATATACCCTCAAAAACTTGTACAAAACCAAAGTGATTTGGAAGACCAGTCCTTTCTACCCCAGAAGTGCCAAGTAAGCATCATGATTGAGATCATAAAATCCTCGGATAATGAAATACGCCTTATAAATCATGAAGGTTTGTGCATGTACCGAAAAACATGGATTATGAACTGCTGAACCAAGGCTTGGAGGGTTACAATCAAGGAGCAATCACCGCAATTACTGATGTACCTGGTCAAATGATAAAATTCTGGACATCAGATATTTATTTGATCAAAAGCATGGTTGCCAATCACCGCTATGTGTTCCACAACTGGAAGCATTTCAGCAATGAGACTTTGCACCATGAATTGCAGGTATAATGCTTGACCATTTGTGCAAGTCTTCATGCAAATTAACTGTCATTGAAGGGCATGAGTCAAAGCAATTACAGTTCTTTTGTCCAAATGTTTTTAAAGTAACCAAAATAAGTACAGCACTTCATAAATTAGTTGGTAAATTCATTTGTTTAAGAGTGTTGCCATGCCAAGAATTTAATTAAAAATTGAATAAGTGACATGGCATCTTACATCTGCCTAATGGTGCAGAAAATTCCTAAAAAGAATCCATGAATCTTCAAGAGGTGGAAATACAATTTTCTGTAAGTGATTTCCTCTTCCAGCAGACACACTTCACTGTTATTTGAAAGTTGAAGTTTTGAAGAACTGACATTATTTCAAATTGAAAGCACATATGCAGAATAAATGAAGAAGCTCACAAAGAGCAATTTTTTATAAGAGCAATTGTTTGGGTCTCTGGAAAGGCTTGACAATACAAATCATATTTGGACAAACTATCTCCTGAAGATCATTTGTATGTTTTCTTCAGTAAAAATTCCCCTGCTGGTCATTTGAACTTTTGCTGTTGAAAATTCAGGATTTTATTCTAGCTTTCATGTGTGACAAACTGCCTGCAATTAAGCTTGAATTGATTTGCAGAAAACCTCATTCAAAATTATTGTGAAAATTGTTTTCATTTCAGATTTTGTTGAACTTCATTTGCAATTCACAAACAAGCAACACATCCTGCTGCTCCAATTTGGGACTGATGCATTATTTTCTCACTACTCCTGCATGGATTTTCACTTATTTATATGTCATTTGTAAATTATTTTGTAGCACAAATCTCATCAAAGCAACTTTGCCTAAACAGAAATGGGATTCTAAGTAATCTTCAAGTAATTTATTTTTACTGTTAATGTCTCACCATTTAAAACGATTTGAAATTGCCATTTTTTGCAATGGCATACAAAGGAAAAAATAAAACAAATCAAGCATAAAATCTGAAAAGTGCTAAATCCCAGTACATTTAGAATGAAAACATTTGGGATAAACAAGCTTGCCTAACCTACAAACTTTAATACTTATTTCAGTCTGTGAACTCATAATTGTAAATCTAGAACAAAGTTGGATCATTCTATGAATGAATGAGCAGAATTCTATTTTTGTCTGTTTTTAGACTGTCTCCAAAAAGTTTCAGTGCTCTGACTGCAAATTTAGATGAAAATTAAATTGAATGTCATAGTTATGACACATTTTGACTCAATAGCACTTCATGTTAGCCAAAGGGAACTTTCAATGCTCTGAAATAAAATAATATATTTTCTTTTTTCAGTGTTGAGTAATTATTTTCTGCTTTACAATGAACTATGATATACATGCAGTGCAATTAAGAACCAAAGTTCCTCATTGATTCTTTCACTTTTCTTTTTCTGTTGATTTGGGCTCCTGTTATTATATTGGAACTTTACAAGCTGAAGAGTTTATTTTTATTTTTGAAATTGTGTGAAAATTCTTGCGTTTGGATCTGCAGCTCAGGAAGAATACTTTTTGGGTGAGATTTATAGTGCTATAAGTTAATTTTTGATTTTGAACAGTGTGTCAAATTTGATAATCATAAACTGTTGGGAGGATCATAGGAAAATTGCCTTTCAATCCTTTGTATCAATATTCAAGTATATTTTGATTCATTAAAAGTGATTGGGTAATGCAGAAGTGTTTTGCAGAACTTCATTTGGCAGAAGACAGCCGCTGAACTCAATTGGGATCAATTAAAGACTTAGTATTCTCATTTAAAAAAGAAAGTGAGTTCATAAAAACGTGGTAAAAAAATCAGCCACCAGAGCAGGAAACCTTCGCTGTCAAAGAGAACAACTTTATTTTCATAAAACAAAAACGGTGAAGAAATATAGCATTTATCAAAAGAAATATTCACTTTAGCACGCATTTCAATTCGCAAATGCCCAAAACAATGAGCTCATGCCAAAAATGTGGCATTTGACTTCGGAGTGTCTGGTGGACACGGAGGCCTTGAATAATCAGTGGTAAAATCCTTGATCAAAGTCTGCACAGTCATGATAATGAAAAGAATCGCTCCCAATACTGCATAACCCACCCCAGTAGCAAACAGGAGCTTTGACCTGTTGCGGAATGGTCTTGGGTGCTCATTTTGCACCAACTTTATCAAACAGACACCTGGGGGGAAAAAATTGGTCAATCTAAGTTGAGCATGAATTTAATACATTCAATTAGTTTAACAAGCCACAAAAAACTAGATGGGCCACAATTGGTGATACAGTATCAAAGACAGTCTTCCTTAGGATAATAACAATACAGGAAAAGGATTTATTTTGGCCATGGAAATGATAAATTAATATTGCTTTGGAATAAGTCAACAGATAATGCTGAATGAACAATAATGGTTATTCTTTGAAGATTGTCACAGTAAAAATTCCAACTTTTACATTCTGTGTAATATTCTATGCAGCAAGCAGTATAAAAAAGGTTGTAAAATCTTATTGCAAAAAAGCAATTTGAACATATTGAATGATCAATTGATTTTTCTTAATAGTGAATGCTCAACAATTTGAAAAATGCAAATCTTTTTCAATGAGCTTCTTTGTGTTCTATGATGAATGTGAATCATAAGAAAAATGCTAAATAAAACTAAAAGAATACTGTGATCATATATTGCTAGAACTGGAATTATTTACTATTATGAATGAGAATTGGTACGACATTTTTTCCCTAAAAATTATTGCTGTATCTCGAACACATGCTACAATAAATCTTCAGATGATTGCACACAAATCTGAAATAAGCCACAAAAATATTTAAGAAAAAATTTGAAAATCCAGACTTCAAATGGTCTGAAGTTCATTTCTTTGCGTGAATAATTTTTGAAGAAATGCATTTTCTATTTTTAATGAGCAATTATTTCATAGGCAAAAATTAAAAAAATGTATGTCAAGAGCAAATTGAAAGATAATCACCTGGAAAGAAGAACATGAGAAGAACACACAATGCACCAATCCTATGTATCACAATGATCACTGCTGGAATGAAAGCAGATAATAGACATGTCAGCAACCAAACAATGCTGAACACAATTCGCACAGTCTTTTCCTCCTTGCCAATGAGTTCAAAGTGATCTCCAACTCTCAGTCGCTTAAGTTCTGTGTAAACTGTCATGACACCAGACCTGCAATTGAAATATCCCAAAGTGATCCCAAATTCCAAAGATTATAGAAATTAATCATTGTTTTCCTTTACAGGGCAAATTAATAATATATACAGTGAGACCCCCAAATGCGGACATAATTGGTGCATCAAGAGTGTCCCTATGTTGGATTGTCCCCAAGTCAAATCTTGTTTTTCCATAGACTTACATTGTATAATTTTTAATTGGTGTTTTATGGAAGAAACATTCTTCAGAATTTCATGAAAAAAAATTGTTGCCACTTGAATTTAATTAAATGAATATCTTTTCAAACCATTAAGAACATTTGGAACATTGAATAGTGTACCTCTGTACAATAAATTGAAAAGTTGGCATCTGGAAAAATAACATCCATGTCANCATAAAAGAATTCCAAATCATTGATTCAAAAATTACCATAAACCCAGTTGCAAGTGAGGGCAACAGGCTGATGACATCCATGGCACTTTTGGGGGCCCATTTGATGTTGGATGGTTTTGCGTCAACCGCAAAATACTCCCCAACCACCAAAATGCCAAAGTAAAAAACTGACAACGTCCCAAGCACGCTAAAAAAATTCACAAAAATCCAAACTTACGTACCAAAACTAAAACTCAATTCAAAACAGAAGTTTTTCAAAAACTTTGACAGTATTTGAATTATGATATAAAAAATAGACAAGGTCTCATATTATTCATGAAATTTAGTTCCTACAATTTTTAAGCCAATTTTCACAGGTGAAGATTAGTAAAATATACTCTGTACAAATAAATACTGTACAGTAAATAGTTGATTATACCCTTATAAGAAGCACAATGCATTTGAAATATCTTGAAAAATGTCCACAAACTCTTCAACTGGTTCTTTTGGCAAGATTTGTATACTGTACAAGAAAGATCCCTTTCCATAATTGAAAAAGTTAAACTCTTTCCTTGCCAAATCAAGCAATATCAAAAAATTCCAAAGCAAAATATTTTTCAAATCAAATGCAGCCTTCCACACAGCAGCAAAAAAAAAACAGTATAAAGCTTTGCAGTTTGAAATATCAGTCAGCAGAGGATCTTGATGGAGCAAGGAAAACTTTGAGTGCATATCTTAAAACTCGTTAATGTGAGCAGTTAATACAGTATTTATTTATAGAGGTTCCCTGCAAATGGAGAAGGCTTAATAAAATTTCACAATTATTGCAATGGAAAAATGAAACACCATCAGAAAATGAATTTTACAGTAATGGATCATTGAAATTTGTTAAGCTGAGATTTATATAGCATCAAGCAAGCTGAATATAGTTGCTTCAGGTGGAACCTTTAAAAATTCATGTCACACAGATTTTCATGTTTATGTTCAGAGATCCAGCCAATCCTTTAATATACTGGGATACATCAGAAAAATCAAGACAGAAAATTATTGAGACGGGACAAATTGAGACAAACAATTTGAGATGGGGAAATTTTGGACATGGAAATTTGAGACGGAAATTTGAGATGGAAATTTGAGACGGAAACTTCTGGAGACAGGGACATTATGAGACAGGGACATTATATGAGACAGGGACAATATGAGACAGATACATTATGAGACAGATACATTATGAGACAGAGACATTATGAGACAGGGACATTATGAGACAGGGACATTATGAGACAGGGACATTATGAGACAGGGACATTATGAGACAGGGACATTATGACACAGGGACATTATGAGACAGGGACATAATGAGACAGGGACATTATGAGACAGGGACATAATGAGACAGGGACATTATGAGACAGGAACAATATGAGACTGGGACATTATGAGACAGGGACAATTTTAGATGGACAATTTGAGACAGTCCGTAAGTTACTATGCAGACACACTTTTTCTTGTACACTTAATTTTCTGGATTTCCCCATATTTGGCGTGGATCTTGGGGAAATTTATACTGTATTTGATATTGGAATTTTTCATATTCTTTAAAAAATTGAATATTTGAAATATGCTTTGCCAGAAATATTCCATCATAATACTTGTGTGCTGTTGATTGTCTTCAACACAAGGTGTTATTTATGGAAATTTGTGTAATTTTCGACCATGAGATTATATTTTGTGCAGTTTACCTCTTCCAATATTTAGAAAAAAGATGAAAGATGTTCTGGTTTTTTGTGTATTACAGCAGTTTATTACAATAGATCAAGAGAGGATTGAAAGCAAGGAAATGCTTCTCTCTCAAATAGTCCTTGTCTCAAAATTCTCTGTCTCCAAATGTACCTGTCTCATATCAACTTTGTCAACAAAACTTTCTGTTTCAAATTTTTCCTGTCTCCAGAAGTTTCCATCTCAAATTGGACCTGTCTCAAATTGGCCTGGTCTCCAACTGGCTTGTCTTGATTTGTCATAGACCCCAATGTACTCAATTCTGGAATTAGAAAAATAACCTGTTGTATTTTACAAATGCAATCCTCTGCATGAAAATGTAGGGCATGATGAAAATGAATGCCAGCACAGGAACCAACAGCAGTCTTGTCATGTACCAATAATTGCAGTAAGGGGGTCCTACAGTCCGTAAGTTACTATGCAGACACACTTTTTCTTGTACACTTAATTTTCTGGATTTCCCCATATTTGGCGTGGATCTTGGGGAAATTTATACTGTATTTGATATTGGAATTTTTCATATTCTTTTAAAAATTTGAATATTGGCCTGGTCTCCAACTGGCTTGTCTTGATTTGTCATAGACCCCAATGTACTCCATTCTGGAATAAGTTTTATTGGACAACATAAAATGTTTACGTTAGGAGACGTACTTTTACATCCCGTACTACTTTTACTTACGGTCGTGTCCTTGGTTGTCGTCAGAACAGTACATGGTTATTAACGTCATTCCCCCAGGATACATGGCCTCAAACACTGTCAAAAAAGTACAATTACTCAAATCGAAAACACAATTTATAATTAATTTAGGGAATCAACAAATTCTTGCGCACGTTTCTCAACCACGTCGCCCACAATGACCAGGAACATAACGTCGACCGCATAACCAAAACATATGGCAACCAGAGTTGACAACATGGACCACCAGAAACCACAGTAACGAACCACTTCATGGTAAGTGTCCTTCACCTAAACCAGACTTGTCATCCGGTACTACTTGTTCCCACCCCAGTGGTTCTTGTTGTCATTGATATAAACGTCCATTGGTCTTATATTCTTTTGATTATTAACTAGTTAACTTTGAAGAACGTGTAAAACCTTTTCTCAGTTGCTAAATGAAAATGTGACAATGTTATGAATTGTATTCTATCTTCAGAGAAAAAAAAACTAATCCATGCCAGGTTTAATTTGTGCCATAAAGAAATAAATTCAAGCTATGACACATTTTCTTTCAGGTCCTGTGGGCAGAAATCTCACAAAAAACATTACAGTACTTTGTAGTTCTCATAACTAATTATCTGAATTCAGTTCAGCCAATTGTTCATTATTGTTACTAATATATTCAGAATTTTAATTTGAACTGTACAAAAAATAAAAGTTACATGGCTTGTGCATTTTTAATTGTGTAAAAACCAAACAGTAACATGGAACCAGATGAATTGAACCTATCTTAGAAATAAATTTATTATTATGATTTGATAAATTTTATGATCCAATGTCAATTTTATGACCCCACATCTCCAGGTTTCCCTGTACAGTACTTGCATTTATTCAGCAAAGAAAAAACTTAGTATGTGATGGAATGAAAATCAAATTTTCACATGAAGTAATGCATCAGCAGCAGGGCACTAACATTTTAAAATGCTTTGACTTTTGGACACTTCAAACCACAATAAAGTCTGCCCTTACATTCTAACAATAAATGCCTCAATCATGATACGGAAAATGACCTGAAAAGTTGAGAAAAATCCAGCAAAGTGACATTTTTTGGTTGTTGACGTTTCTGTAGAAAATTAGGTATACTTGTATAATTGTATTACATCATTGGACATGAATTCCACATAAACCATATTAAAAATATACTGTGCTCAAATTAATACAGTAGAATGCAGGCTAATTTTCTGATCCTTTTTCTAGACATTTTACTTGCAACTGTAAAGTAAATGGTATTAATCCAGGTATATAGACTCCCTGAAAAAAATTCAATGATTTTCTCTGTTGTAACAATCTTTTGGCCCCTCTGATGGGTTCTCTGCAACAATTTCTTATCTGGTCCCTTTATTTTGTTTTGTAAATAGAGCCTGCTTTCTACATGTATGCTGGCTTTTTAAGATTCTGGAAATCTTTTTTTGCTATGAAAGAAAGAACATTTCCTTTAGGTAATCTTCTGCATAAATACAAATGAAGGGAAAAAATGTGTATTTTATTTTGTGAGGACTTTTTTGGATTGATTTCTGATGTCAAACATGAGCAATTCTGAATACAGTATTTCCATTAAAGTCCAAAACAAAATGTGAACCAAGGCAATGCAGATATGTTCCAAGCATTTGAACATAGTCTGAGAATATATTTAATAATAATAATATCTATTATCTATTTAATAATAAGTACCTTGCAACCTCAATGAGTATGACACATACCTAAGTTTTTTTTGGCATGGAATGAACCCTAAAATATATCCCTGCACAGGATAGCCACCTCAGTTTTACATGGTTGAAAATAAAAATAAAACTATATACTGTATTCTGTAGGACAAAGGAATCCCAAAAAGAAACAAAAGATGCATCATCTAACTGAATTTGAGCCACAAAAATCTCCTGATTATTATTTGTACCCACAAACTATAATCACTTATGGCTCCCACTTTTTTCACTCCACAAAATGTATAACCATCATAGAACCATTCTCAGCACCCAATTTTTCTTCCATGATTTTATAGAAATAATTATAGTAGATTAAAAAATTAATCTAAAAAACCACGTTTTCAA
>CAJPEX010000072.1:71462-214155 GCA_905338405.1 Notodromas monacha | reverse complement strand
TTGCTACGGACTGTCAATGACAGGCAGCTTAAATTGAAACTCGGTGAAATCCTCTGCAATTTTCCGCAGGAATGGAATATCGCACGGGTTTTGCCATGGGAGTGGAGACATGGCATGTCAAGGAATAGGAGCTGCACAACAAGAGCTCGTCAAAATGAGACACAAGCACATATTGGATTTGTAACAACATTCTTCATTCGACTTGTTTTTATCAGGAACATTTCTCAAAAAAGATTTCGCAAATGTTGAAAATGATAAATTTCACTGACTATCGACAAACTTCGTCGCTGAATTTTATTTAAAAAGAATTGAAGTGAATCTTCAGTATTCAAACGCTTCAATTTGCATTCCGAAAAGAATGTTTTTGGATAGGAAAATAATAGTCTCTTGAAAGCCTATGTTCCTTTTAGAGAGAGCCCATACCAGCATAAAATATACAGCATTTGAACGTAATGGCTCCAGGAGTAATTGAAAACTATTCATGAAACAGCGAGAAGTTTTGGCGCATAGAATTAAGTGCTATGGATCATAATTTTCATAACATCATCAATCAGATTCTATTAGCCGGGCGTCATCACACTATGCCAAAAAAACCATGCCTTGAATTTAAAGTAACCTCTCATTTTCTAAAAACATCAAGTACACTACATAAGATTCAGAAAAAAACATGCGTCATGGAAATAAAATGCAGCATCCAGAAAAGCTTGTCATCATATTCACGGAAATTTCCTTCTACTTTTTTGATGTTGCTGAAAGTGCCGTTCCATTTTGAAACGAAACTATCCAAGAATTCTTAGTTCGTAAAAAAAAAAAGTTGACACAGATATTTATAATAGCGTGCACACGTTCCATGCAACCATTTTAAAATTTTCGTAGCTGAAATAAGGTTTATGATTATACAGTATTTTAATTTACAGTACGTAGTCTGATGAGAATTCCAGCAAAGTTCATATTATAATTCTTAATTACCTTGGTGCAGTTAAATGTTTCTTTGCTGCCAATTTATTTCCTACTTAATTAGCAGAAGATTCAAAACTTAGTTCTCAAGAATGTGTGGAGATTTAAGGAAGATGCCCGAGTCTGGTGTACACGTATGGCAGTAATTTTGCTTGTAGCAAATAAGTAGATCAAATAACGTTATTTATATATATTACTGACCTCAGAAGCAGTCTACTCTTTCGTGGTTCAACAGAAGTACATCTTTTCGTGAGTGAAATAATATCTACACCGAATAAATCAATACCTCGTAGCGAATGAAATTCTAAACGTAATTAGTGGACACGAATAGAAGTTTAAGCGGGTTTTAGCTGCTTCTTCATAACTTTTTCTGTCCAAAAAGTAGCCTGTGGATCTAAAACATAGGAGTACCTTGTACTCGATTAACGTGCATTTTCTCGTGATCATCACAGCACATGACCCCACGAACTGTTTGCTTAGAGACCCGAGTTCCTCAATATTTTCAGCTCGATGAACCTTTCTTGAAATTAATTTTTCTAGCCGGCCGAACCCCCATCTTTCGGGACTGGATTTTAAATAACACACCCTTCCAATAAAAAAGTCGTTCTTTAGGTAGTTGCACAGGTTCATGCTCAATGGATTTTTTTCATTATTCAATTGTTACATTTCATTCATCTTTGTTTCATTAATTATTTTTGCCTATGGTAAAGTCCATTCTGATCACTGATTGAGAAACGCCAGGTTGGGACGTCGCAAAAATTTTCTGCATCAGTGATACTGAAGGGACAGACCCAGAGGCATCATTCCTGTCATAAATTCATTCGTCATTATTTGTATGTTTGCCTTTGGACGAAATAATCTAGCGCTTTCATGATTTTCAGCGTACGGCGAACAGAAAAGAGATTTCTCCCGAGTCAAGACATGGATATAGGCACGGAACGAGTAAATTGATTCGCAGAGGAGAGAACGGGTTCTCGTTTCGCAAGCAAATTGCGTCCGTCAGCACAGGCCTCCTCCTCGAGCCTCGTTTGTCAACAATATTGGTCGTCAAAGCTATCCGCGAGGACGTCGCGGAATTCTATTACTTCGGCAAGTACTGCGCTTCGGTGCACACAGTTCAGCCCCCTCCCTGTTGCCTCGCAGCACCGTTCTTCTCGCCCCTTTCCGAAGGGACCGGATTATCTGCGTCATAGCGACCCGAACCCCGGGCATTTGAACGCGGTACTGCGGGAATCGATCATTACTCGCCCCGCGAAACGTCCCCGCCGATTCTTGGCCCCGGACTTCAAAGCGTAATTGTTATGGAAATGAGACGGGGGACTGTGCGTTCTTTTCCGCTCGGCGAGCTCGATTAGATTGAAAGCCCTGAGAGGGAAGTACGGTCCCATTCGACGCCGAGGATAATGCGGTAACTTCAGAGGCCGGACTCACAAGTACCCGGCTGATCAATAAATGCAACTTCCTCGTCAGGGAGCCCCTGCTAACTTCTCATTCTCCTCCCATCCATCCTTCCCCAGCTGCTGCTGCTGCTTTCATGCCTCGCTTCTGTCTCCATCATCAAGGCAATCCCGTTGACATCCCCTCGACGTCCGGGAAACGTAGGTTCTTTGTTAGAGATAAGCCACATAAGCATGAGTAGTACGCGGCGCGCAGGGCAAGTTGCCCTACGGCCGGGCCTTAAAGCCGCCGTAGGGCAGCTGTTATTAAATCTTTTGGACAACCGGAAATTTCTTCAACCTCTCCGTCTTGGCACGTCTCTCAGGTCGTGGTTACAGTACAGGGTTTGCATCTCGATCAATGGAATGGTGCATTCCACGTACTGTGGAAGCTATGTGGACGTTTTTTTTCGCTCATTTTACTATAGAAAAATTACTGCAGCTTTCACGAACCTGCCTAGATTTCAGGGCAGCTGGTTGATCTTTCAGTCCCCGTTGACGGGCCCACGTCGTCTGGCTTCGCATCAATGACACAATGTCTATTTTTATTAATTTAATTTTTTGTAGGCTGCGCGAGTCCCGTTTAACGTTTCGGAAAAATTCTGAATAAAAAAATTTAAAGCTTGGTTTTGAAAATTCTTGAAGATTTTTCCGAGCAAGCAAATTTTACTCATGAATTCCTTATTACAAGTCGGACAGAAAAATCGGGAATTTCTCTAGGTCTCAGCAGTGTAAATCGTGGGGAAACGTACTATATTTAACTTGGGCACACGGAGTTTCGGACGGACACTATATAGGCACTTTGGTCCGGTTGTGACTTTTTCTTTAGAATTTGCCTTCATCTTAATTTTGTTTTGGAATCCGGGTATTATTTTTGAGGTTATTCAGCGCAATATACCTGGCAATGAGTCCAATTTTATTTTTACAGTTCGCCGCCCTCGTTTTCGTCGCTTTATTTCATCCGAAGACAAACCTCATTGAAGTAAGAAAAATTGTTTTTCTAATCTGCCTAGATTTCAGAGCAACTGCTTTAAAATATCGTTGAAATGTAAATATTACGCGCACGAGTTCTTTCCTGGGCACACTTTTTAGTCATATGCTTAGATACAGCAAAAACGCTGGCATCATGCATAAATATTTGCATGCTTGCGCGGGGGCGGCACTTATTTGTCCTAAACTTTCGCGTTCAAAGGATTTTGCTGCTAAACATGTTTCAGTGTTTGCTATGTCAATTTTTGGTTCCCATCCGTCGGAGAAGAAATATGCATCGTGTTCAAGTTGAGGGATTCCATACAATGATAAGCCTGATGACTTTCAGCATGCGCGAAGATTTTCCAGACGCTTTAAAAGGTTGAATAATTTTCCGCTGTTGGGATCCTCTTCAAGAAAATCATTGCAGAATTTTCACGTCGAAAACTCTCGGGGAACCGCAAAATAATTTTACAACGTGGGATCAAGGCCTTGCAAAAAAAAATCGTCCGGTACCGCGATGCAATTTTTGATAGAGCTTTATAGTACAGTAAATACTTATGCATCCCCCGCCCTTGCAAAATACGCACTCTAATTTTTGCAAATACAATTTTTAAAATTCCCGTTCACGTACTCGTGCCTGGCGCATACCTTCTTTTTTCTTTATAAACATTTTCGTGGGAAGGCTGAGCTAGATTCCATGCGGTGGTTCGCAGAATGAAAAGACCTTATTTAATTAACCCGCTACGTTTCTTAATGTTCCTCCATTTTGAAGAGGTTCATGCGCGAAAGCTCGGTACACAGTAACTACGGTCTATTCTTGCTGCGTCCGCCGCCACTGCTACTGGTTGCATCCTCTTGCTTGGGCGAGCGACTTCTGGGCCTCGTGGGATTCACACTATTCTTATCTGCAAGTGTCAATATTTACCCATGGATGGGTTTCGTGTATCTCGGACTAAAGAATACGGGGGATGAATCAGGATGAAGCAGGGGGGGAGCGCAACCCGGGACGCGGAGTCGCATAGTTCGCGCTGCTAAGAGTCAAGTGTACTCGAGACCAGATGCACGCCGCCAGATGCCCTCCTATCGACCACCGCACCCGAGAATAGAACCCCAGAAAGAAAAATACTTGCTCAGATAGCAACTGATCGGCAAATTCTCACCTCAGTTGCCTGTTTACTCACGATGCCTGACGGGTGATACTGAATCGTGCCTTAGATACCGTAACTCTTCAAGAGACGATTTAATTCTGTCTCTTTCAAAAAAATGCTTTCTCGAATTCAAAATTAAACTCGGAGAGTTCAAATCAGTTCACCTCTTAACCTGTGTTCCACGTAAATTTCATAAGGGTTCCATTGCTCTCGGAAAGATTAACTACGGTACCGTATTTAAGCGAATGCGAACGCCCCTCGAATACAAGCTCTCCTCCGCCTAGATTTTTCATGCAAATAATTTAAATTCCATTGAAAGGTGGATATAAGTATCTGCTGTACTCACTTTCCTAGTGTTCTGCTTTAAACATGGAAGGGAATAAAAGAAATTTTGATCATTCCATTGTGCCGAATTAAGCTGAATGAGAAATTGTACTGTACGCCAAATACATCTGATTCCAAACGTTGCAGAAATTGAAAAAAAGAAAAATGTAATAAATTCAAACTGAGTCCACATTGAAATTTTCTAGACCTCATTTTTATATTCCGCTGAGTCAAGACCATTACATTTTTAAATTAAATAAACTTGTGATGCAGAAAGTAAGTCCTGGGGGATCCGCCAGCGAAATTAATGCTTTATTCGAAAATGGTTCTGAGATTTATCAGCAAAGTTGGAAACTATTGCGATCTGTGCCTAAACGTAAAATCAGCCTCACGAAGCCGGCCAAAAAGTTTTCCGGAGAGTTTGAAGATGATACTCCGACTTCTTAGTCCATCTATAGTCCAGCTGCTGTAACCACATGATTTAAGCTTCACTACGCACCACGCAATGAAGTGACGATGTCCATTTGGAATTAATGGTCAAAACAATGAAAAAAAAAAGATCATCTGAACGCTCAAAACAACCCGAGATCCATCTGGACTCTCGCAAGCGACGCGCGGAGGATCCGAGCGATCGTTACTTCTCCTCAGAAATGATTCGATATTATAATCAATGCGAGATGCGGGACTCGTTTTTTTGTTCCTCTCTCTTCCGTAATGGTTACACGAGCCCGGGTACTTTATGGGGTTCGTGCGCGGAAAAGCAAGAACGGGGTAAGAGAGCCAATATTGGCACAGTTTGTCGCTACGTTGTGCAGACATTATCGCTTGTCGCCCGTCACCTTGCGCCTTGACAAACGCGGACGGCAAACGAAAGGAGCAGCTGGGCTCCGCGTCGGCCCTGTTGGCTCAGGAACGATGCATCTGCAGATAGTGCGCATTGGGAGGAAAAAAAGTGGAACACATCATTCTCTTACGTATGCATCACATTCCGAACATACTTTTTCTGGCCGTGCCAACGACAATGTCGGCACCTGTACTTACTACGCCAGCGCATCTTTTTGGAGCCTTGCACTGGCTCGTCTAAAGAACCCAAAGCAAGACAAAATAAAATGCATTGTACAATATTCTGATCAACAAAATACCAGAAACATCGAAGTAAAAATAAACAGAGAATAGTTTATTTGAAGGAGATGGTGTATCAATTTACGCGCTTGCGTCCGGAATTGAGTAACATCCTAATCCATAAAAAAAGTTCAGAATGTAGAAAATTTCTTCACAGAACTTCTTGAAAATATGCGTGTACACTGAAGAACTGTGACATGGTTGACGACGGACGACGCCATCTTCTGGTAAAACAGTGTGCCGGTATGCACGAAACCCCTCTAGAATATTTGATCTTTCTTCTTTTATTTCTCTCTCTCTCTCAACTCTTCGTTATTCTGATGAAAAAAGAAAGAAAAATGTTCGAAGAATGTCATTGTAGGCAAAATCGTTTTAAAGAAAGTCAGTAAATCTCCTAGTTAGGATTTTACAGAGAAGTTGAAAATATTTCCTTCATTTTTCTCGCCTGCGCGATCGAGAAGTAACAATAATAAAGCATGTATTTTAATTTAATATTTCAGAAAAATTACATATTTATAGTTCACTCTTTCCTTTGATGTTTTTCAATTTCAGTGCCAATTTTAGAAGTGTGTTTGCTTATTTTTTATTTTTTTCAGCTAGCTTCGAAAAGTTTCAAGATTATCCCGGAAAATTCCTGCGGTTATGTTTGCAGCAGTCGCTAAAAACGAGAAAATGTTCGTTACATGGAAGTACTTTATAAGCAGGATATTCCTTGCGTAATGAAAATTTTATTAGTCATCCTAGTATTGTTGTATTGTGCGGAAATAGATTTATTAAAATAGCTTGTTTTCTGGAATAAATAGAAGAGCCTCGAAGAAGCTCTGATATCTTGAAATTCACGCGGTACTCGATCTTTTGAAAAGGAAAAAAAAAAACTCACGGAAGGGATCCACAGGGAATGTAAACTACAGCCTCCAGAATTGTCAACCGGGGAACGAGAAATAGGCGAAAAAAGTCTCAGAAACGCAGGCACAGGCCATCGGGACTGAAAAGCCATTAGGCTTTCGTCACACAAAAGGCATACGGTCGCGAATATCGACTTGATGAAATCGCAAGTGCGCTAATTAGTAAATTCGGTGGGCATCTGTCGGGTGCGACGCGCGGAGGCGAAGCAGATACAGTACAGTACCAGAAGCATTGCCGCCATCGGGGCAAAAGATGGGCTTGAGCAACAAGCCGGAAGATCGGCGCGAGAGGGGCGAGGCCGAAGAGGGGGGGCAAGAGGAGGGTTTCGTGCGTGCAACTGGAAAAGCGCAGGAAAAACCAGGTCGCGACAACAACAAGCAGGACTTATTTTCGGCCGGTCACCAGCAGTCGCGGGGAGGAGGAAAAAAAATCGATGCAAGGGCAACATTCGATCGATCCCGGAGCCGAAAAACAAGAAGCCGAGCGGGACAACGAGGGGACGGGGTTCGAACCCGCAACCATCTGCAACGGCGCTGCGAGGCTTCCTCCCGTCATTTTTCCCCGGGTGACCCAGGGATTGATGGTTGCTGGGAGGAGACTCGGCCTCCGCGTCACAATCCTCAGCTTCCAGCAGCGGCTCTGGTGATTATAGCACGCGCCAAGCGGGGGCACCGAACAGAAAGGAAAACTGGGAGGGGGTCGGACTCCGGGATAATAAATGGTGCGCGAGGAATAAAAACCCCGACGGCAAATGCCATACGGCCAGCTATGAGAATATTATGCACCCAGTTCTCCGTCCCGCGACAAAGGCGAAACTCGACAGATGCAGCCCTCGGCTATAAAAGATCCCCGATTTTCCCCAAGTCATTGTGTGGAGATGCGACGCCCGGCCTGCACAGACGCAACCTGGCATCTGCGTTGTCCTCTCCGGTTTCCGTCCAAGTCACTCTGATTTTCTGCCCGGATTCGGGCCCACAAAAGCCCGACCCTGGTCGCAACTGAACCCGTTCCGTCCGTCGGCGATTTTTCACCCCGCGGGAACCCCTCATTTCACGGTCCCGTTTTCATCGTGTTTCGGGCTGATTTACTTCTTGAGAGGGGCGCGGAGGGGAAATGGCTGATTGATGACGCCGATCCGCGCAGAACCGTGACGTGATTTATCCCGTCGATCACCCGTCGATTCCCGCACTCGCGACAGGTTCATTCAAACTCCCCAGTCCCTCAATCAGTCCTACGCTTTATTTTCCCACGAAAAAAAAATAATTCGCGTGGTGCCGCTTATTTACTATTGAATCTACAGTATATCCAAGATCCCTGCTTCTACCTGCGTTACCATCAACGCACAGCATAGCTACTACATTACAAGTCTCCAACTATAATGCGTTCGTATTGCGGTTTGGAAAATGAAATACCTGTACATTATTTGGATGACTGGATGACAATTGATTTGTACATTCATGTATCATTCATACTTGAAACCGCACATCCCTCCGACAAGCCCCGAATCCTTCCCACAAGCTTTCAAATCCAATGAAAGGATTGAGCTTGAAAGCCTGGTCCTACTGTACCATATTTTTTAGACCAGCCAAAATGAAGACAAAAATTTTGCGTTTTAGGAAATTGGTTCAGACGCCTGGAAGATTGGAGATTGGTCCATCATTGTCGTATTGTATATGTAAACTCTTGTCAAAAAAATCTTTTTAAAGGCCAATTAAAAAAAAAAACAAGATGATATTGGAGTCACACCATATGAATGTGTCATCATAAAAAATGTTTTGGTGGGCTTCATTGGCGTTGTCGTGGCCAGATTATATACTTGCATCTTGGTTTCATGATTCGTCTGTAGGCTTTCAATTCAACGGCTTTAGTACCCGGAGTATATGTACAAAGGTAAACTCACTTCTAATAAAAATTAGGAGATGATCAATGTAAACGGTCCAATTTTCCATAGGTGATTAAATTACAATGAATCCGTGATTTCATCTAGTGATTTCATTATACAGGAAGAAACCTCCCCGCTACCTTTTGAAAAAATTACTTTAAACATTTTTAAATAAATTTCCTTGGGAAGGATTATTGAACAATACACCCACATAATTTTCGGTGAACCACACACCAAAAAAGCATGAGAAATTTCGGTTTTTTACAAGGGAAGATTTGCTTTGGCTTCCTAATCAACGTGTCCCCCTCAATGCGTTTATGGTTTTGACTGTTCGATTAGCTTTTAAAGCTGCCAGAAGCTGCATGCGAAAAAAGAGGGGCTTTTAAATAGAAGTACGTGGCAAATGCCGCTTTGGTTGACATATTGGCATGGTTTGGGGATGGGCTAGATTTAGTACTGACTCATAAAAAAATGGACAACGCCGTATTAAATATATTTTAATCTCCCCGATCTTCCAAAGCCACGAGACGCACGATTTCCGGGGAAATAAAATTCGAGCCGGGAATGAAAACTTCGGGATTGCGACGAATCCCAGGACGACACAGAAAATGTCGACCGCAATCATCTGCACTTGAGGGTGTCTCCAGGGACCAGAGGCGGAAGCTGTTTTTTTTCCAATATTCGGTGCCGACGTTTTGCGGGGTTCTTCATATTTGCGCGGACAGTGTTTCTTTTTGCGAACCGGAGACGGGGTGCTCGGCGAGGACAGACGGAGTCCCAGTTCTCCGAACCCAGGTCAACCGCTCTCTAATTTGCTGAGTGCGGGCTCATCATTTCCCCAGGCCTCATCTCGCTGTGTCCACGGTCTAAAAACCTCGCTTTCGGGGTTCCGGCGAAGGAAAAATAAATGCCGGCGAAATGGGCGACTCATCGAATTAATGAATTTTCCACCCCGAGGGACCATTTTCGTCTCTCCGCGATGCAGCTGCATTTCGCGATTCTCTCGCAGATTTCCCCCTCTCCAATTTCCTGCAGAAAGCAGTGTGCCAATCCTCAGTCCGTAAAATGCACAACTGCGGGTAGCCCCCGGGGGCGAACGAAAACAATGAGGACGAATTCGTGTGATGCGGCGTTTAGGGCTCGCGGATTAGGTTCCCGGCGTTACCCGCTGCCCCGTGGCTGTGTTGAATTCGCAAACATTCATATTCTTCTCAAAGTTGTGCCAGAAAATGCGCCTGGTTCGAATTTTCTTCTCCCACGAGCTATAATGGGGCCTCTCTTTTGCACTGAGGATCGAAAAAAAACCAATATCCATCTAAGAATAGATGACATTGTTCAATAATTTTCAAACGTCAAATCGATTTTTTTTTTCAAATATCCATCAATGCATAAGTGTTTTTCTGCAGTGTCAGGCTATTTATACCTCTTTTTTCCCATCATTCGCTCAGGATTGGCTGGTTACCGCGTCAAAAATCAGAAAACCTGCAAATGCACGCAATAATTTAGAAAAAGAAATCCGGTTATTGATGTTTCAAAATTACTGATACACTTTTAAAAGGTTCAAGTTATGGGGCAACACTCAGAAATATGCGATTTTTTTCTGGGATCTTCACTAAAACTAAGACTTCACAGAACCTAGTCAAAAATTGTACGTCACACTCACAGATGGAGCAGGGAAAATAATTAAGTAAGGCAGATAATTTTTGTTTTTTAACTTCTCAAAAATATAATAAATAGTTTTTTAATTAAAAAACTGTTTATGCTCATTGGCCGGATCATCAAAATATTTTAAACTATACTCTAGTTCATTCCTTAATGCTGTTTCTCATCCGGAACCCAAATCGTCCCTCGCACTACACGGGACTTCATATTTTTCATAGCATAGAATGACGTCATTCGATGCCATGAAACATCGACCTAAAATGTGAAAACACCCTCGGCAAAAATATATGAAGGTTAAGAAGCGCAAAAAGTTTCCTCTTGAAAGCTTTCAACTTCCGCCTTCGAATAAACACCAAGACAAATAGTCCACATCCCGGTCGGGACATCATACTTTTCATAGCATAGAATGACGTCATTCGATGCCATAAAAACATCGACTTAGAATGTGAAAACAACCTTGGCCAAAATATACGAAGTTTAAGAAGCGCAGAAAGTTTCATCTTGAAAGCTTTCAACTTCCTTCTTCGAATGAACAACAAAACAAATAGTCCACATCCTGGTTTTCTTCGCTAATGTGTCGCCTTGCATTAAAAGCACTCGAAGAAAAACCTGAGTATCCACATAGCGGGAATATGCGTGGATTTTTCTAAAAATTTCCCATCGCATGAAATGTTATCGGGCAGTCGTCCACACGAACAGGATATTAACCCGGATACAAAGAAGTGCTAAAAATAAAATGCCGCTCATCTCTGATTTAGTCGTGTTTTTTTTAGGAAAAACACGTGCAGAAGATATTCTTGATAAAAAGCTGAAAAATTTAAATATTTTATGGTTTGTTTTCCACTTATCTTTTCACATTCTATGTATTCCAAAATCTACAGATATGTTTCAACCATTCCATCAAACTCATGTCCAAGATGTTGTTGAATTTTCCGCCAAGACGTTCCACGATAGGGGAAATTGCACAATTGGATCTAAAGATTTCACATTTTTTGCAACAAGAGAGCGATGAATAAGAATTTTCGTATGTGGAGACTCTTCTGTGTTGAAATAATTTACTAAATAATATTTAATGCACAAACTGTCTTCGTTTCATTGGAGGCTGTCGTTTCAGGTCGAAAAATTTTCAGTATTCTTGTATATTTGTGTTGTTGCGTGAAACTGCGCGTAAAATCAATCAATATTAACCAAGAAGGTTCAGGATTTATTAAAAATAACCAGCACTGTTTGATTATTTAAGACATGGTGGCACTTCAGTGCGTCTCAAAACAATGTCTAAACTGTCTATTGAAAAAAGCAGAAATTGAACCCAGCTTTCATACAATAATATAACATGTGAAATATCTAGCATCAAGCATCATTCCTGCAAAGCACAGTACTGCAGTTTTCATGTTTCCTTCAGTGATACAATTTTGTTAGAATGGTAAACCATCTTGGATGTTCCTTCAAGAGTATCAAGACAGAAATGATTTTGAGGAATTACATCAAAGGATATTATCAACGTCATAAGTACAACCTATTCACTCGGGTCACACAAGCCATTGTTCAAGACGGGCACCATGCAGAGGTTCTACGAAGAAAATTGCCATCTTTTCCATGAACCAAAATCCGAATTTGTACACGTGTGTCTAATGCACCCACATTTGTTCTTGAAACTTTCAAGACAAAATATGCACATAAAGTCTGATTAGAAAATTGTCATATACAGGTCGACTCGCTCTAGAAAGATCTAGTCCACAAAGAATTTCTCAATACGAGGATTTTTTATCATTCGCGTTTTCTTCCCTTGTAAAAATCGGGATCTACAAAGAAATCCTCTCTACAACGAACTTGTTTCTGGTCCCTCGAATTTCGTTATAGATGAGAGTTTCCACCCGTATTTGCCTTTCCATGTTTGCATCGCTTTTCACTTTCTCTGATTTTCTTCAATTTCGTGGATTCGTGCTTGTAAGGGAACGCGCATCGGGAAACTCAGTGTGGTTTCGTCACAGGTACCCGTCTACGTAAAGGATACACACTCAGCTGAAAATTTCTTTGGAATTCGAGGAGTCATTCCGGAAAAAATGGCTGTCGCGAAGTAAACCGACATTGTCCCTGATTACAGAGACCGGCATCTCGGCCCCATTGCGTCGATCGTAATCCGCCGAAGTGCGGACCGAGTGCCACGCCCAGTCAGGATCGATGCGCGTTCGTGTCAGGCCTGCAAGATGCTGTCGACGGGAAAGCTTTCCCTCCTAATTGATTCACCAGGCACATCTTGGTGCGGACACTCGCCAGTTGCCCCAGCACTGGCAGTCTATGGGCGTTGTCTACCAAGAGCGAATGAACTAAAGGACTCATCAACCCGCACCCGACGATCGTTGTGGGGCCGCCCACTGGGACGACGCGGACATGTCAAAACTTCCGCGTCTTGGTCAACACCAGAATTTTCCGATTATTCAAAAATGTTGAGAACTGATTGCAGTACATCTCGATAGTTCGGGCATCTCGATTTAGGTCATGTCCATTTTTGTCAACACCAGCCGAACGTCATCTACGAATTTTCTGATTAAAAATTTGCCAATGACTGAGAAGAGTAATTTACATAATTAGGCCTTCTTCGGTGGGATCATCTTAATGACGTCAAGTTTGGTTGGTCTACTCCGAAATCTGAATAGAATGCACTTCAATCATCATGGCATCACCTTGCATAACTTTCAATCTCGCTTCCTCTCACGAAGCAATGGAACGGAATTTCTGAATCGATCGAACGACGAAAAAATGAATGCGCCTAAGAATGTCTAGTGAGCTTGCAAAAGTAATAGAATTATCTGAGCTAATAACACAAATTAAGAAAACGAAAATTTAAACCCTCTTCAAGTAGGTAGGTAAGCTCAAATGAACAAAAATTAATTAAAATAATCCCCCGATTTGCTCTTGGAGGCCTGGCTTAACTACATAAAATAATCCTTCGACTTACTGTACAGACTTGAAAAAATGAGCCAGTGATCGCAGTTTCTTCCATTTTCTTAGATCGCAGATGCGGGCTTGAGCGAAACATGATCTTGTTAAAAACTCATCAGCACTTTCAAATGATGGATGGTTCAAAAGTATCTGTTGCAGCATCAGTACTGTACTGTACTATAACATTTAATATAGTACTGGCGGGTAACTTCTTGCCAACAATTTAAATTATGGGCCACTTTCCCATTCAACATCATCAGAAATCTCGAAGATAAGGACACTTTCTTTATTGGAACATCTGTAAAATCTCGGAAAATTTCCCGAAGAAAAGACAGCATTTCATATGATTCGAAAAATTGTGGCCTCACTTCGGAAACGTGCAAAATCGAAGTATGTCAGTGTGGCAAGTAAACCTGATTTTCTCATTGCAATGGGGCACAGTTTCAACTCTCGGTCACTTTTGGGTAACCATGAATTAAAGCGTTTGCTCGGAAATTATAAAATAAAAATCTGTAAAAAATCTTTAAAAAGTCACCAGTCCAAGGATATTCAAGCATGGGAAGCATAACACTATACAGTCCTAAAAAAATAGCATGAACCACCCTCGTATTTCAAGGGATTAATTCTTGGGTCAAGTTGTCGATACAGGACCTTATTATTCCGCCCCCTTTTTAATGTGTTCCACAAAAAGTGCGCGACGGAGAATAGCTCAATTTTTTTTAAATGGTGAACTTGAGCAACTGTTCGTGGATTAGGGAAACCAACCCTTACATTTAGTCGCTTTCAGCGAATCGGTTCCACAGCGCAGGGTAAAACCCCCCGAACGACGTTTACTCCTCTTCATTTCTTCTTCCCCAATGCGGAAAATGAAAAGCCCGGCGATGGAGTGACAGAATATCCCTGGCTCAATATTTATCTGGAAAGAAGGATTTCGCTAGAAGTGGCGGGCACACACGACGTCGTTCGTGTCCCGAAGTGCCCTCGAAAGCCTCCGAGTCAACAATTCGGAACTGGTGACGTTGGGTCGCCGGACAACATCTTGCGCCGGGCGCGGTAATCAAAAGCACACCCCCGTCCGTCACCCCGGGTACGTCGTTAGGGTCGGAATTTCCTACGCTGTCTGATTACCGGCGATCAATCTCCGGATTAGACGATTCATCACGACGCGAGCTTTGCCTTTGCTTAATTTAATCAGCAGGTGCTGGTCTGCGATTGATTTTACTGGCTTTTGTGCTCACGTCACTCTGCGGCGAGAGGATACGGATCAAGTCCCGCTAAAACATTCTTAGCTTCAACCCTTTCAGTCATACAGTGTTTGCATACATTCATAGCTGAAGAACCAATACCAGCTCAAAAGCTTTGAATACACAAAGAATAATTGAACAGTCAGTACAGGAGTTAACCGTTTCAAAGCGCATTCGTATTCCGACGAACCTGCAGCCAGCTCCATGCTGAATATTCCAAAGCATTTTGCAAAATGTGGATTATTTCAGAATATGATCCCCAATATCTTTTTAAAAAATTTCGTTTTCTGAAAAATGGCAGTTCGAAACTAACGATCTTGTTTGCGCACGATGTCGAATGAGCATGAAATTATCCCGGTAATTTATGACTAAAAAGTTTTTTCGGGCTAATGAAAATCTCGAGCGATTGAAAACTTAAATATGCTTCATTTGAAATCATGGGGACCTATATTTGGTTCCTCAAATGAACGAAAGTTCATACAAAACAAGAATCAATATAATGGAAATTTTACGATAAACTAAGTATGAAAAAGCCGCTTTCAAAACTTTGCTTGCGCGTCATTCATCCTTGAATCCGGAGTACTTGTCAAAAAAAATTTTTAGACGTTAATGAACGCGAATAAAAAAGCAAGGAATCGCAATAAAAGCCTAAAGCTGTCCAACGTTCAATAGCCGAGGTCTCTCGTCAAAAAGTCAAGGGATCATCTCCGCAAATTGCATTTCAAGGATGAAAAGGAGGCATGAGGGCGCGGGGAAAACTTGTTAGACACCCGCACAGATGTTCGAGACGACGGAAAAATTGTTGAATGAAATCATCGAAAACATTGGACTTGAAAGTGAATGCGTCATATTGTGAAATAGCAGAGAAACATCAAATGTCCTTTTTCAAAGTCGAGAAGATCGTACGGCTGCCCTGAAACAGACCAGACTTGTTTGAGCGACACGGTTTGGAAAACACGAGGACTTTTTCGGCACTTCGAGAGCGCGTGGCGCTTTGCGGCAGCTGAAGGGTTAGACTTGGTGTTGATTCAGCTCCCGCTCGGATTTGAATGTGATAACAAATTAATTCAGTACTGCCCGTCAAGTCTCAACAGGCCTCAAGTACCTCATATCCAGGTGCAAGGCGCGAAGTGGATCCGACCGCGATCCAGTTCCGAGCGCACCCATCAATCAAAAAAGGGGTTCTTTCTCACGGACTCGGATTCATGTGTAAATAAAGGTTCCTACCCTGGATTCCCCCTTCGTTCTCGTAATCACGTGGTTTCTTCTCTTTTCCGAAACTTCATCGATCATGACACCCACTGGGCCCGGAAAAACACAGCACTCAGCATGGCTTTTTCGACAAAAACCCCCATCATCCAAGCGATATAAATACGTTAGGAACTCTACCTAAAAAGAGGAGGAAAAACTCTCACCCGTGCAGTTTCCATCGTTGGTATTTTTGTTCCTGCAACAAGCATACGAATTCTGTCTCGCCGTTATTTTACAAATGAATTTTCTCTCCTCCGCTCACGAGCTTTCTCGTTTTTTTTAAATTACAAACGCACAGAAGGCATTGATTTCGGATTCTTGGCGCTTCATTTCCGCTATTAAATAAACATACGCAATGTTTTCGCGCTCAGAATATGCTCGTCTCTTTTACAAGTCATTTAAAAATATACCCGAACAGCCGTATGTGTATCATAGAGACACAGACTCGAAACTCATACAAATTGATACAACTGGTCTGAGGAGAACTGCATGAAGAAACACTCCTTGGCATTTTCCGAATAACTTGCAAATGCGGAAAATGCCAGATAATAAAGATCATCAGATCTTACGTATATTTGTTGGAATTGCTTTGTCCAGATCATGACCTTTGAAAAAAACGACATTATGATTTTATAAAATGAATTAAGACATTATCTACGCATATGTTCAGTGACATAAAAAACCAGCTGCAAAGTCTAGTTCTGAATCACCGCATAAAAATCCGCTTCATTGGTCTTCAAATCTTGGTTCAATTATCTTCGATGAATCGTACCTCAGTGCCCATCATTCCCACTTTGTATAAGAAAACATGCTCAACCCTCGGGTTCGAGGTGATGCATCACGCAACTGAAATCGACGCCTGAAAGAAACCAATCAATCGAGCCGATTGTGTAAACGGGTTGAGCGCGGGTCAGCAAATACTCGCGACGCTCGTATCTCGTATCACACCAGTAACCATAAACGCGCATCTCAAGAGACCAGGTTCGAACCCCGGGGAAGATATACAGCGTGGTAACCTTAAACCGGAGAAAAATCGCAGGAAAGCACGACAAACAGGGAGGGGAAGTTCTGCTATCCGGGGGTTCTCAGGCGTGAAAAAGAGAACACAATCGCGGTACTGAGTGTGGGTATCCTGCACGTTCTCCGGCGAGCATTGTGCTCCATGAAAGCCCCCACAATGACGATGGAGTTATTATGGTGGCCCAGCGGGGAACTCAGAGTGTCAATCCCTCTATCGGAATAAGAAAAGAAACCCGAGGAAGCTGGGAACAATGCGGCTTGTTTTGGATTTGTGGGCAACCTGGTACATGCTTCCCTCCGACAGATTTTCGCCATGACGACGACGTACAAATAGCATGCATGGATTAATAAAAATAGCTTTTCCGCATCATTCATGTAAACTGCAGTGTAACCCGGAATAGCAGGCCCGATGACCAGGTGCCTTCGTCGGAATAATCAAACGCAGTATCACGGATAATCGAAGATTATGAAACTTATCCAACATATATCACATCGAATCTCAGGAAGCGAAATATTCTCCAAATGCCCGCATGGACTTTTAAAAATGCCATGATGAGTAATACAGTATTTGGGTTTCGAAATACTGAGTACTAACTTCCCTGCTATGGGCCTAAATGCTAGTCATAGTGGGGCATATACAGTAATGCAAGTTGATCTCACCTATAAACAGGCTCATATTCAAGTTAAGCATGATGCATTTGCGTTCTCTGATCGACTAAAAATTTTGAAAATCTGTCGGGGTTTCAAAACTAGTTGAAACCTCGATAATAGAGGATTTACGGTAAAACTGGAGATTCTTTTTAAATGTTTTGATACCGATTTAAAGCTCTTATCCATCCTCAATGATTCCCCTTGCCTTCCGGATAATTCACGATTATTTCACCAAAAAAATTACCGAACGCTAAGCATCGAGACCCATTCAATAAAAATCGAAACGATAGATTTCTTCTTGACAACAATTCTGCGACTAAGGTTCTCAACTTGTCTCCAACCCCTTTTATTTGATCCGAAGTGCGACAACAAACGTGAATGATTACGTGGATATAAATGATCTGAAGCTTGATAGTTTGACGAAATTCAAAAAAAAATAGGAACAGGAACGAAATACTCTACTTCTTGATTTTTGAATTGATAAACTTCCATGCGACAGACCGGAATTTTCTAGAAACTTAATCTGGAGAGCTTCCGCAAGAAAAAAAAAGTTTATCACGGAACTACAAGGCAACTTGCATTTCAGCTTACTTCGTCGGTTCGGTAGGAAAATCGCTCGAACTTATGTTTTTATGTTCGAACTATTTTTTTTTGCGACCGACTACCGAATCCCCATAGCAGCTGTCGCAGAAGAAAAGTGAAAAGAAAAATCGCGGTATTGACAGGAGCACGTCGCCCGCGGGAGACAAAAAGGCGTCGATCCCCGTGTAGGGAAACGTTCCGATGTTTGCGTCAAAGATTCTCTGGGAGTTCTTTAGTTGCCCAACTGTGGGGTTTAAAAGAACCCTGCTTGTCCATTAAACTCACCCAGGTTGTGGGAAACATCCGACGCGCGTGCTCGTGGGTTCCCCTTTGATCAAAACATGCTACGTGACGGTTTCCGTATCCGTGCTTTATCACGCCCAACTACAGTATAATATTCGCACAGGGAAGTTCAAGACACAAGAACTGAAGAAACTTCTTCTGCAAAGCAATTCATTCACCCTATAAAGGGCATCGCCAAGAAAAAAAAATGGAAAAAAATACCCACAACTGAATCCTAAGCCCGAAAACCAAGTGAATAGAGATTTCGAAGGTAAAAAAAAAACCAGGAATTTTTCTCTGAAGCCCATATTTTTTGCGTAATCTCATTCAAATCCAGGTTGTTTCTTGATAGTTTCCGAATCCCTCAAAATTTTAAATTACTTTCCCATTAGGTAAGAAACCCCGTTCTTCTCAGACAAAAGTCTCAAATTAATGCTCGCGGCATAATAATATATAATAATAATAATAATAATAATAATAATATTTATTAATAATTAATAAATTATTAATTTATTAATTCTTGAAAAAAATTGCTTATTTTTTTCGACGAGCTTGCATAACATTTTTCGGAATTTAAGCCACTTCGATGTCGAAGTTCACGTGACCTGTATTTCGAGAAAATCGGTGATTTTTTTTCCAATTTTGCCTGTGGTTCATCGATTCAGAAAAGTTGATGAAATTTTTAATCAACGCGAATCCATGCAGGTATAGGCCATAATTCAATAACAATCTTATGAGTAAACAGTAGCACTCTCGATTGCAACAAAGCAGCTGTTGAAGATGCAAATAATATAAAATGTTGAAAATCTGTGATTTCCAATTCCAACAATCCACAGATGTGCTTTCTCCGCAGCGATGATATATACAGCAATCTTCTTTACGCAGCACATCAAATTGCATTCCAGTTCTAGCAGACCTTGCATTAATATTTGAAAAATATTCGGTTGCATCCAAGAGGCTGATAACTGCAAGAGGAATCGTTTTTAAGTCCCCTGAGTGAAACATGGCTGGAACAATTCACGCATATTCAAGCCAACTCTGACACTTGGCTCGTTCAAAATTTCTCGCATTATCCTTTTTTTTGTCTTTTGTTTTTAGGTTGCAGCATTAGATTTCTCTACTTGAATTTGACGAGCAGCTGCATGCAGGGGCAGAGTGAAGATGCTCACGGGGGAGCGAGCATTACGTGTCAAGTTTAATGAAACGGTGTTTTCGTAATCCGACCCCCATTTCGAGAAACGCCGGCGATAAATCGGAAGGAAATAAAACGAGGGAGCCCCGTGAAAACGCCCACACCTTTCGAACCCCTGCGGCCTATTTGCTCTCCTGCTCTCTTCCAGGACAAGGACTGGTGTGGACTGGTATTGCCTCACCGGCCAGGTGTACGAAAGGACCAAGGGGGAATATAGTGCATAGCAAGACACCGAAACTCGGCGTGAGAGGGGAAATAATAGCCGCACGGGGGGAAAACGCGTCTAATTCTTCTCCCTCGCCTTATTGATGAAGCAACCTGGTTACGCATAGATGACCATTACGTTGTGCCGCTTCGTGTCTACGCAGTGAAGCTATTACCGTAGTAACAATATACCCCCCACCCAATGCGTCATTAGAGCCGGGGGAGGAAAAACGCGGGAGATGGGGAGAGACTGGGTTGACGAGCACACCTTGCCGGTGTTTGGCTTGGACTCGTCATCTGCCGGTCTTGGACCGGGTCCGGCTTTGATACAGGTTGGCGTGTGCCATCTGTATATTTACGTCTGACTCACGCCACGGAATAATATCCGCTGGCAACCAGGAAGCAATTCGCAGTTTGCGTAAATCACTTGAGATTGAAGTCTCATTCTCCGGCATGAACACGGGAGACTCTTCACCCCCCCCCCCCCCTTTCGACTGCTTGTTTATCATCGTGGAAGTGAAACCGCAGCCGTCTACGGGCATTATTCCAGCATTATATTTTGCTGCGGAACAACATCCCGGTTTTTTTGTGTGTGCTGATTTATTGAAAGAAGGTTCATTGAACCATTTGATGAAATCCAAGCCCGGTAAATTAACTTGGGTATTAAACTGAAACCCGTCAAAATCCGTTCATTTCCCGCTGCGATGTTCCAATGACGAACTTGGAATGAAAAGCTTAGAACACTGGGATTCAAGTAATCACAGGCGAAGAATCTGTATCTAATAGAAATATTTTATCACAAATTTTCTAGAAATCAAATTCGGAATTTACGCGCAAATAATGCACGATTTTATTACAGTAATAGGTCGGAATGTAATTTTTGAGCAGGCCTTCAAGTGTGAACAAATCTGTACCGAACAGAGAAAAGTGAAAAAAGCGTCTGATGAACGAACGGAATAACACTCAAATTCATTAGTGAGATGCTTCAGCAATTTAACGGGTATCTCGATTAAGCGGGCTGAGTCAAAATTTTGCTCAAAGCCGGAATAATTCAACAAAGTACAGTGCTGTAATAAAAATAACCTGCGAGGTTTCTTGCGGCTTTTTTACGTTGGAATTTTTGTATGCCTTTCCTCTAACTCTATCTCTTTCTAATCTTCAAAATTCTACGTATAGCCCGCAAAATACATTTGCTGCAGCCTATTGTCAAAAATATCGAGTATGGGTCGCGCACGAGTTTTTCAGGGCTTTTTCGGAGAGAAATGTGCGCCCTACAATCACGTGAATAGGGTACTTTTTGGGTTTTCTCAAAATTCATAAACTTCCAACATGTTTCGTCACTTCGTGAGCAAGACAGAAGTTGAAAATTTCGGAACACTGTACATTGAAGTGAAATTTGAAACATTCGTCTTTCTGAATTTATTGTTATTTTTCCAAGCTTTCGTGACACCGGATTCCCAGGAGAGAAACATTGAGGAATTCGGGCAAATGCCTGGAATATTTTCAGGGACATCCTCTCGGTGTCATTGTAACTCCGAGCTTTTCGCAACATGTTTCTTTGCTGGATCATTGAACTGGAGGACGAGTTGACAGCGAGGGTGTTGGGTTTTCAGGGTCAACAGAAGGAATAGCCGGAGAAAATTGATGGTCAGCCCGGTTTCCCAGCACGGGGCAGCCTGACAGTGTGGAATGGTGCTGGTGACAGCCGTTAATTCACGCGGATTCTGGAGCAAAAGATTGAGTTTTCCGATAAAATAAAGGTGGAGTGCCTGGGAAAATAAATAGAAGCCCGGGGGCGAGAGATACAGCGTCGATGAGCGAGCAATGAAAGACGCACAAAGTGGTTTCCGTTGCAGCACGGCGATCTGGAAGCGATTTCTTTGACAAGACCCGAAAATTTTCTCAATAGAAACCACGCGTCTGTTGGTCCACTCCATTTTGCTCCGATGCACTGCGGCGCTGGTTAGGGTTGCCTTTCATACGGAATGCTTCCCATCCTCCCCACGGAGCTTTCTCGCACACGAACGGCAATGATGAGGGGCACCGTTGCACGGATGTTTGAATGAGTCAATGATTTTTTCCCCCCCGCGACACTTCTCTCCCTCTCGCACCCTGCCCTACATCTGCTGCATCTTACGCGCCGCATCATCTTCCGCTAGACCAAAGGTTACCCGCCGGCTCGTGCCAACAGTCTTTCCGCATTGTAACCTGCGACCGAAAAGCCTTCTTATGCGTCGCGCGGCTTTCAATGGCACGGGCTCGGGGGGGACTTGTTGATTCCCCTTCATCAAATTATAGCAGGCGAGGAGAATGCAGCCCTTGGGGGAAATCGCTGTCCGACCGTTGGGATCTTTTCTGAGTTCCTTCTCGATTTCATGCGACGTTATTAAACCGGGGGCTTCTTTCACCGCTGCAGCTTTTCATCCGGCTTCCTAAGCCGGTCGCCGTTTCCGTTGCGACTTCCGCGAAGCCCCGTTGCAAGGGCGCCCAGCTGATCGTCTTCCCCTCGGGACCCCGGGATTTCCTGGAGAGGAAAAGTTCTCTGCGGTCTGCCCCACGATTACTTCCTCCAAGGGGGCCGTGGAACCCGGGCCGTCCTCTCGTCAGCTGTTTTCTCCCACGGTCCAGCTGATGGCCAATGACCCTCCGGCTTCCTTGACCCCATCAGAAAAATGACGCCTTAACCCAGTGGCTTTCAGCTGGTGCTCCGCGGAGCCCCGAGAATCCGCGGAAATGCATGAACATTTTTATTCAAATGAGAGAGTCAGAAACGAAAGGGGAATACCTTAAAAGAAGCACGGAGATCATGAATTAATCTAAATGAAAAAGGGCAAAGGCTACTTTATTATCAGACACAACCAAACAAAATGACGTGGCCCAAAGCCAAGAATCTAGAACAGAACTGATACGAAATTTAATCTTGGCCTTTTCCGTAACGCGGAAATGGTATCGGGCTATGGGGTAAAATTAAACACGTAAATCGCACAACTTTTTCAGATCATTTTTCGATAAAATATTCAATGACATCGCAATGCAACGCTCCTATGAATGCTTTTCTGATGCCCAGCGCTTTTAAATTGAAGAATTGAAGTACGATTTAAAATATTAAGTAAGCATAACGGATAGCTCCAGCGAGCCATTTTATGATCAAAGCATTCAATAAAAGTTTCAAGATTGTACGCACTGCCCGGATTCTTGAATAGTTGTACACAGTGCACTGAATAAATAATATAATTGAATACTCGATTAATCAAGTTGATTTTTCAAGACTTGTTATCATGTTGCCTACAAATTGCTAAACGTCCAGATATGCATGAAAATTTTACAGAAACAGCACAGCATTTAAATGCTTAGTCCCTTCTATTATTTTCTCGCATGTTCCCACGTCGAAGCTGCTAATCAATTTTTTTTTTTAATATCCATGGATGCGGTATTCCAGAACAAATTCGCATCAAATTTCGTACGTATTTCACGGGCGTTTTAAATGTGACGACGGATGAAACCTGAACAAGTGTGACCATCATCACCCATAAAATATTGTTACATGTTGTAATCAAAATTATAGGGCACATAAATGACAGTGACAATGTAATACTTGGAGGCAAGATCTTGCAAAACAAGAGGGAATATGCAGTGGTTCGCGAACGCAATTCAAGTTTTCTTTTCCGTCAAGAATCAGTCAGACAAAAAAAAATTATATTGTTTTAAAATGTATCTTTCTCAGCTATTTTCATTCCCAAACAAGAAATATGAAAGGTGGAAAATGCTAGTCGATGAGTACGGTAATATCTCAATGCATCAAATATTATTGCATCCATTTTTTCAGTATAACAAGCTTTTTCTCAAATCCTTGCAGAATGCCCATAGAGTACTTGTTAAAAATAATTTTATAGCAAACTTCCCAATTTCAGTAAAACACACATATTTGAGAATCGTTCAATAGATTCTCTTATTTGACGAACCGATAACGCATTCCACCTGGGTTGCAGTTTTCGGTTGCGGGACCTATACAACTGCGTCAACAACAGCATCGATGGTCGACCAACAAAAAAAGGGACGCACATCCGCTCCATTTTTTAAAAACCGCATTGTAGCTCTCTTCTCTGAATTCTTGCCGATAATTTGATCAGTAGTAGTCTGAGAAAAAAATACACGTTGAGCGAGTGAAAAAATATTTCGTTGAAAAGGTGCTTCGGAACTCTCAGACTAATCCTTCAGATAAAATACGTGAGGAAGTTTACTTATACAGTACGTCGCATTTACAACAGTACAGCTTTCCAAAATATGCGCAGAATTTACATAGTAGTGTATTTCAAAATTTATTTTCTATTTGTACATTTCTCGATCCATATCCGCGAGTCATTACAAAAGATTGTGTTTCGATTTAAAAAAATGTTTCTCTCTTCTATGATGCAAATAATGCTGGACCGGCGGAATAACAAATGTGTTCCATATTTATTTTATTAAAACTGCATTATATAATTTACTGGGTTGACGCAAAAGAAAAAGAAACATGAATTTATTTACCTTATAACAAGCTTTTTCTCAAATCCTTGCAGAATGCCCATAGAGTACTTGTTAAAAATAATTTTATAGCAAACTTCCCAATTTCAGTAAAACACACATATTTGAGAATCGTTCAATAGATTCTCTTATTTGAAATTTCTTGAATAAATCAAGCAGAGTCTGAAATTTTCCATCCCAAATGTGACTGACTTCTTATTGTAGCATGAATGGAAGCTGGAATCATTGACAATACAGTAATAAGGCTTCCAAGTGGTTCCACACATCATCATTCCAGAATGAAGAGACTATTGCAACTAATGGAATGCATGATTTATTCAGATTTTTTCTCAGAAGATCACTTCAGTTTTCAAGAAATAAAAAAATCTGAGAATCCCAGAAAAGCCAGATTTAATTTAGGCAGGTCTGTTGTGAAAAAGGTATCCCTTCATTAGTTTCTAAAATCTCGCTATAACAAATTATTCATAACTTTTTCCGAGTTTCTCCAAAAGTTTGTTCTGGGGAGAGTGTACTACTGTACTGCATTAAAATAGCACTTCATGATGGCTTCACCAACAGATATTTTCCAGCGCTGCGATTACTTGCGTGGCAAGAAAAAATACTGTATGGTTACAGAAAAGAAAATCGGTTTTAGAAAGGGTGGAAAAAAGTGGACACTCGGAAGACCAACGGCGATAAACGCTGTTGACATAGCGGCGGGATCTTGAAATTCGGCTTGAATTTTTGTCGGTTGAGTCGGCTGAGCTGTATAGGAGGAGCAGCTGCTCCTCTTCCGATCTCATCTGGATCCGCCGCTTTTTTTTTTTTTTTTTTTTTTCTCAAAAAAACTTTTTTTTTTTTTTTTNTTTTTTTTTTTTTTTTTTTTTCTCGCAACAAACTTTTTTTTTTTCTTTCAGAAGTGTCTCTCGCCACGCTCCTCGCATTCACGCACCTCTGCTTTCATTTTTCGTTCCAGCGATTCCACAAGAACCACGTGTCATTCCCCACGCCCCTTCTTTCAGGACCAAGATTTATTTGACTAATGACACAAAGCTGTACGGCGACCGTTGGTCTGGTCTCGGGACGGCACTTCAAGTCACGTCACTTTTTCCTGCACGGCTTCCTGGTTTCTTTTCTTTTTTTCCCCTCACGGTTCCGCAAGGAACTCACGGATCTTCGACACTCACCTGCGTGTCATGTCACAAAACAAGCGTGAAATAGAGGAAGCGCGCACGCGTCGCACCCAACGGCGCTCCCGTTCCGCGCCCCGGGGTGCTACTTTTTTGCACGTTTTCGCAAGCAGAATAGCCTCCCGGCACCGGAAAAAATCGCGGGACTGAAGCCGTAAATCACAGCGGAAGTATATTCGCAGCCACAATTTAAGGAGAAACTCGTGCATATCGTTAAGAAAACGACGCGGGATCCCGAGCAAATTTCCTTCGTTGACACGAAGGAAATTTTGTTTCGCCTGAGTAAATTTTTTTCCGTGCACATTTTTTTTTTTGGTCTTCAGCCTTACGTTCGAATGAGAGGGGCGACGAAATCCGCGCGTCGAACTGATGACAGCGCATCTGCCTAGACATATTTTCTGCAAACGACCGCGTCCACGCTGACACCAGTTGAGAAAATTATTTTCTCCTCTGTTTTGCAGGGTACCATGCACTTTTTACGGGCACGAGCTACTGCTGCTGTATTCTTACTTCTTTTAAACGCACTGCATTGATCGTCATTAGTCTAAATACTGTAAGTATTTCCGTCATGCTTCTGATACGGTTTTGAACCTCTTATCTCATCAGACAACTCTAAATGCTCTGAAACAAAATTGGGGAATTATTGCAGTTTTCTCATCTTCTCGTAGAGCCTTAATCGCGTTACAAAGCTTTCAATGCCTGTTTGAGTGAAGTAAAATATTTAAGTGATCATAGGCCTCAGGCGACTAAAGCTGCATCTTGAATCTAGGCAGTGGTTCGAGGAGAATAGTTAACATGACATGGAAAAATAAAAAAATCTTCGAGGGAAAACGCAAATAATATTGTATATCGAACGGACGAACCGGATAATTTTCTTAAATTATTTAAAAGGCTTTTGTAGATACGATTCAAATCCCCCCGATAAGCCGCAGCCCTCGTCAATCGCCAATTTATTTATAAAAAACCCTTCCCTATAATGATAAAGGTATCATTGGAAACACGGTTAAAACGCCATCCGCCATGAGCAAAAATTGTTCACAACTCTGAAATACTCTGTTAAATAATTTTGTATATGGTGATAGCCTGCCAACAAGATTCAACTTTCTGCAAGAGGTGTAAAAAAAAGAAAAAAACAGCAAAACACACACACGCGCACGAAGACGGCATAATTTACTTCTTGGGAATATTAGCTAGTTGTAATACACGCATCCCAGGGTTACTTTGATTGCTATCAAGAAGATCCTATTATAAGGTGTATATTTTCACATTATTAGGATTTTTTGATGAACCACGAACCCAATTTAAAGCGCCAACCTCAATAAACCGCCGCAAACCTCACAAACCAATTGTGAAGGTTTAACGGGGTTCACTGCATTATGTGAGTTCTTATTCATAAGCAGTATAACAGACAGTTGGGGCCACCAACCCTCTTATAAGTTGAGTTTTTTGGGCGAAATTTTCGGGGGAAAAGACTGATCGAGATGATTGTATTCGACGATTACGAGTCAAAAAAGTACAGAGTTTAAGAATATTTCACTGATTAACGGAGAAGAGTAAATTACGCATGCTCGATGCCTCTGATTTTAGGAGGATGTAAAATAAAAATCAGCTCGGCATTATGGTCCCTGAAACGTTAGTATTCCAGGTAGAAAATATTTCATCGCTCTCGGATTCTTCGGAAAAGCGGGGGGCGTCGTGTTGCCGTTGGTGTCGTGTTTTCTTAGAACAACGACGATGTGCGACAGGGCTGATTTCGCACTGCCGAGTGCATGAGGAAGCAGCGACGCCTGTTGTGTCACCCAAGGGCCTATAAGCAATGCTTGACAGAACTGGGACAACGGATTTCTTCCGTATTTGTCTCGGGAAAGAAAGTTCGGACGAACCGATAACGCATTCCACCTGGGTTGCAGTTTTCGGTTGCGGGACCTATACAACTGCGTCAACAACAGCATCGATGGTCGACCAACAAAAAAAGGGACGCACATCCGCTCCATTTTTTAAAACCCGCATTGTAGCTCTCTTCTCTGAATTCTTGCCGATAATTTGATCAGTATTAGTCTGAGAAAAAAATACACGTTGAGCGAGTGAAAAAATATTTCGTTGAAAAGGTGCTTCGGAACTCTCAGACTCATCCTTCAGATAAAATACGTGAGAAAGTTTACTTATACAGTACGTCACATTTACAACAGTACAGCTTTCCAAAATATGCGCAGAATGCATTACATAGTAGTGTATTTCAAAATTTATTTTCTATTTGCACATTTCTCGATCCATATCCGTGAGTCATTACAAAAGATTGTGTTTCGATTTAAAAACATGTTTCTCGCTTCTATGATGCAAATAATGCTGGACCGGCGGAATAACAAATGTGTTCCATATTTATTTTATTAAAACTGCATTATATAATTTACTGGGTTGACGCAAAAGAAAAAGAAACATGAATTTATTTACCTATTAGCATTATTGTTCTAAAGAATCGATCATTTGTAAACTTATATCCTCAAGCATCATGAAAACAGTACACACCAGCATATACGAATAAAATAGGATTAATTCCATAATTGATGTATGACACTTATGCGAGTTTTGAATATTTTCTTTCAATTTTGCTGTTCTCTGACAAGATAAAGTGAAGATTTTTTAATTGCGCCGGTCAACAAAAGATTCAATTTTAATGCGTCTTTCATCGTTTTGTAATGTGGCTTGAATTCAACAACTCGAATAACAACGAAGCACGGTTAACAATTGGAATGTCACCTGAAGGAGTTTTTTGAATCCGCTTCGGGAATTTTAGAAGTTGGCAAAGCAGAGAGGATCACTTTCAAAGTATAGCACAAACACACAGAACGCGGCAGTAATTTTCATTAAAACAGTTTTTTTTTCTTTTAATGCACGCTGCAGATGAAATTTTGTACCAACGCAAGGCAAAAAAGCCACGCGAATTTCACAATTCTTTGGAATTTGATGCTATTTCCTTTAAGTTTTTTTGCTTGGCTTAATCCAAATAATTACTTCTAGATTTTAGAAAATGCAGTCGAGAATCGGATGCAAGTGATTCTAATTCTCAGAATTATTCAAAAAGGTGAGTAGTTTCTAAAAGGTCAGTCATTTTCTTTCTTTAATTTTTCATTAGAAATTTCTTTACAATAAATTTTTTTTACTCGTATACCCATTAACCTGAATTCAAAGTTCCTCGCCCCACAAAAAGTGATGGAAATAAAGCACAAAACTTTTTTTACTCTGCGAATTTATCGGTAGAATATCTTTTGAGGCATGAGCCATCACAGTAGAATTTTTTTTTCTTCGCTACGTGATTTATCTATTCATCATTAAAACCGTGCTAACGAGTATTTAAACCGAAGTTAAGCAATGCGCGGGTCTGATTATCACTCACATACAATGATGCAAATAAAAACGATTCCCTCGCTTGTGTGAGCTTACAAACAGGAAGATCGTAAAAAGCCTGTACTGCACCGGTACTGAAGATGCTGAAAGTGATCAATGATTTCTGTGTAGATTGATTGCTTTCGCGAAAATCCAGGAAAATTTTGGGACTGGAAATCTGGATAGGCCTCGATGCGAATCAGCGAGTGTAACAGCATTTGGCCGATGAATGCAGGGTTGGTGCTTTCGTTTGATGACGGAAAAGCGGATGCTTGCCAAAAGCTCGTAAAGATCATATCCATTGAAGCCCGGGCATTGAATAACAAGCGATGTGTTGACATATTTTTGCTCGCGTTCCGACCCGGAAATTGATGAGCTCCGCGGCGGTATCAAGAAAAGAAATCACGAGGATCCCCGATGTCCCCCAGGTACTTTATCAACCCGACGTAATTCACTCTCCCCGAGATGAGCCATAAAAAGAGAAGACGGCGGAAGTCGAACAGGAACGAGGAACCTTATCGCCAGGTGCCTAACAAGGCGGAAACGCCGCGTACCCCCGGTCTGCAAGAAAAACGGCGACGCAGGCATGACAATGCGGGGAGGACATGGGGAAAACGACAGGACATGGGGAGAGAAAATGAAATAGCCGCCGTCTGCCGTGCATGAAATGATGAGTGGTTTTGACGACGGAATATCTGCGGAGACCCGATTCCGCCCCGGGAATGATGACGACGTCGACGACAAACCAGGGCCCGGCAGGGGAAACATGATTTATAATTCTGGCGGGGATTTCCTTCCCGCTCCTTAAAAACTGACCTGATGGCCCGAGGTCACGAAATCCTACCGCCGTGATTCCTCCACCGGGCCTTGTAGCGTGAGCCCGTTGCTCTCTTCCCCTCCCTGTGCCCTGAGAAAAACTCATCCAATTCTGCGCACATCACGCCATGTCCTCTGCGAGCTCCTTGACTGGCCCTCGTTTAAAACGCGTCCTCGTCGCTTTCATGACGCATTCGGAAATCACATGCATGCAACTACCCGCTCTTGCTGAAGCCTCCTACGTTCGGGACGCCCTTCCGCGGACCTTCAAGTTTTTTCTGCTCTTCAGTTGCGCGCATACCTCGAACATTATCCCTCTCGGTAATTGGCTCCCGACCGAACGTCACGCACCCGAAAGTAGATCACCACTCCTCCGGACTGAACCCTCTGTGCCTTTGATCACTGTGCGAGCATGAAATCCTCTCCAGATCAGGACTAAAAAAAAGTTTCAGATTTTGGTTCCATTTTCACCAGACCAAAGCTCTGCATAGAGATATCCCAGACGTAATTTAGAAATAAACTGAGTCCCCAAATGTTTTCTAAAAGTAAAAATTGCGTATAATACTGAGCAACCCGTCCTCCGATTCAATCGGGGCATGATATTCCGTTTCAGAGATTTCGTATTCGTTGCTTGGAAAGACTCGCGCAACATTCGGATTCCTTTTTTTTTTTACCGTTGTTTGTATTCTATTCGGAAGAGCAATAAGTCTCACATCGTCAAAATTTCTGCAAAGTGCTTTCACTTCTGGCTCCCGGTGTAGGAGTCGGGAGCGTCCAGGTAGGCAGGAGCGTCCGGCCGGACACTCTCACCTAGTTGCGAGCGTCCGACCCCCAGTCCGGAGTGTCCGGCCTCCAGGCGGGAGCGTCCTGCCGCCAGTCGGGAGCGTCCTGCCGCCAGTCGGGAGCGTCCGGGATTGAAAATCCAATATTATGAAGGTTTTACAAATGAAATAGTACAGAACTACATAGACAGTGGTTGAAAGCATGTTAAATTATGAAAGTTATTGAAAATCTTGAAGGTTTTACCTGCAAGAAATTTATTTTTCATTCAAAATTCTTCAGTAATAATCTTCCTACCAATATTAACTTTTAAATCAACTTATAAATCAATTTATAATTATAAATGGCTGCAAAACAATATGAAGAAATGTGTAAGAAGATCATTGTCTATTTGGAAGAAGGAAGGTATGATGAGGAAGTGCAAAGCAATAATGAAAAGAGGGTGCTCCAATGGAAAAAATATCTTATTTTGTGAGATGTGCTTTTAGCTAACAAACATTTGTTGTGATGTTCATTAGCTGGAATGCTTACATAATCTTGAGTGCTTTTAATTTAGAACCATGCCAACTTATTATTTAAAAAACTGTCAAGGTTTTTTTCAAAAACATTTGCAAGCTGGATCCCAGTTTATAAGCCAATACTTTTTATTATTTAGATACGCTGAAGTGAAAAAGGCCAAAGAACCCACATATTTAAGGGTTATTTTAAAAAATGAAGACCAACAGCATTACTTGAAGGCAGCACATGAGGGAGCTGGTAATTCCCTAATTCCCTAACCTAGTTCCTACTGACAGTGGTTTTACTGGCATTATTATGGTATGTGATTACTTCAGTGAATGGATTGAAGCAAAGTCTTTTACCAGACCAAATTCAGAAGAAGTTGCACAGCGCTTTTTTTTTTTTTATACCCAGACATCCCTGACTGGGGACCGGACGCTCCTGACTGGGGGCCGGACGCTCCTGACTGGGGCCCGGACAGTCCTGATGGCGGCAGGAATGTCCGACCGGACGGTCCTGACTAGGCGGGACTGTCCGGCCGGACAGTCCGGACGGCGGACGCTCCTGACTGCCACACCGGGTCCCATCGGAGCATCATATTATTTTTGATTACAGGGATTTGTATTTATCGCTCGGAAAACGATTGAAACAATTTTACACTAACGGCGTGAATATTTTATTCGAGATCTTGATCGATAATACGTTTTTTACAGTGGGACCCCGAGATGCGGACGTAGTTGGTGCTTGGACCTTTTCCCTATGTCGGATCATCCGCGTGTCAGGTCACGTTCTCCCATAGACTTCAATGCAAATAGATTTCATTGTGTCTTATGTTCATCAAAAATTCAGAATGAGTCCCCCCCCTCCCCCCCAAAAAAAGAAAAAAAATTCCCTCAACTTCAAGGTTTTGAAAACAGCTGTGGAAAAGATAATCACATAGAACGTGATCTTTTGGCATCAAAAGGAGCTCAAAGTGCAAAGAATATGAACAAGTCTTGCTATACAATGCACAGAAGATAGAAAACTTTGAAAAAATAAGCACAAAATAGGACTGTTCTAGATTATGAATTAGAGCAAATTTATGATGAAATGGATTTTCAATTTTTGTGAGTACAGGTATACAGTAAATGGCCCAATTTGTTCACGAGGTATGTAAATTTGAAAATTAAATATTTCCAGTTTTCTAACTGAAAAATGTTGGCGAAGTGTCTCTATCTCAAGCTATTGTCCAGATGTCTGGGCAGATTTTTGTTTTTGTTTCAAGTGTCCCTAAGTAAAATCAACCATGTGTCAGGGTGTCCGCGTGTCGGGGTCTCATTGCACTTTAAGACCTGGAATCCTCTGGTTTGATATCTGGAACCCAAGTGTAAACCGAAGTCAAACCTCATATTCGAAAGTATCGAGGAGAATTAAAGTCTGCTTCTTGCTTTGCTTCTCCTTCACCGTGAATTCGGAGATGTAAGCCCGTGATGCATTTTTCAAATTAAGGGAATTTCGGTTAGATGCCGGGGCAACTATTTGATTACGCAATTGCGATTCAGTGGATTTCGATTGCAAGGGATCAGCTAAAAACGGAGAGCGAAGGAATCTCGAGGGCTGGAAGAACTGGGTCGTGATAATGCCCTGGATTGGCTAATTGGATTGAGCCAGAGTAAACGGATGAAGACACGGAACAGGCAAGCGTGGCGGGCAGAAATGGCACAGAAAGCGTTCTTTTTGTTTTTTCTTATTCCCAGCTCGATTTCCGCGTCGTTGGGGATAAAGTGGCGAAGAATGAGAGCGGTGACCAGCTGGGCACGAACAAGTCCGACCCCCGCGAGCGCCGCGGTGAGTGCCACTTCGTCGACACTCTTCCTTCCAGAGCCGCCGCGTGGAGGAGTCTTGGCCTGGCTCGGAAAGCATTCCCTTGTCCGGCCTCGCAGATAATCGCTCATCCCCAAACCCAAGTTTTCTTTTTCTTTTCGTTTTTATGGCATTCAGGAAAAGCGTCTTCTGTGCGGCCTTGATGCAGTCCAGACGCGTTTCCTATCCTGCTTTCGATGATCCCCTGTTACTGCGGGTCTGTTTTTCCCCCCTCTTGTTTCTCTCTGGCTTGCTGGACGAACGCCTCTCAGATTCCCGCGAAAATGTCATCCCCGTTTTGTCTTATCCTGTTCTAGTTCTGTATTTTGATGGAAAAAGTTCTCCGATAATCAGGCTGCGCAAAATTCGAGCGCTGCCGTTTTCTACTCCGCGAAGATTAATTATTACAATATCGCTGCTGTTTTCAACCGTGACCTTCCGGCTCCAAGTTTCCAGCGGCTCCGCTGATACTCAAAAAAATACAAGGTACATCAATTGGCACGAAGTGAAAGAATCAGTTTGAGAATATGTATGCAAAGGCTTTTGTGTCAGATTTAACAGTATGAAAAGCAAGGCCCACAAAAATAGGTCAGGGCTCCATTGCTTTTTGTAACTCAAGGTAAGCAACCCAATGAAATCATCTGTATGTATGGATTCTGACATTAAATCCGCCGGAAAAAGAAAATAAACTTGAGAAGTTATGTTTTAATGTATGAGATTCAACTCAAACCGTATATCTCTTGCTTGTCAGAAAACTCGAAGTATAATCCTCAGAATTCTCATCAAATTATCTTTCACTAATGCGAGGAAGACTCCATATTGACTTTAAGAGTGAACTGCCCAATTTTCGGTATTCTTTCGATATCTGCGGTTTAAAATTTTCAAAATAGCAAGAATTCCTCGTCCTCCTGCTTCTTTTTTCGCGTGAATCTTCACAAAAGACTAAATGTCAATGCTAAAAATTCCTCCGCCTTTGAAAAAACGGGGGAATATAAACCATGAATAGTAACATAGAACCAGACACCATCAATCCTTGATTGAAACAAAAATAATAAAATATATTTTAGAATTTCAGTACATCCGTATTGTACATCCGCGGTTTCAGGCTTCCAAAAAATCCCAGTCCTCTAATATATTTCGTTGTGCGAAACTTCAAGGACAATAGACGATCACCACTCAAACGATTGCTTGGTTATAAATGTTTAAGATCGGAGATGTATCCACAGTGGATCATTGGACCTTCGTACCAAATGACATGGTGATTTCCGTTTTCGCGGATCATCAAATATAGTTATGGATTGAAGCATGTTTTACAATGAATTAATAACAGTTTTCAATATACCTGACAAAGGTTTTCCGATTATTCCAGAAAGAATCTGCGTAGATAATTGGTCAATCAGAGGGAACTACAGTATAGGAACTAAAAGTGGAGATGAACAACAGACCCTCAGTGACCAAATTTGGATCATTGTTGATCAAAGCCCCAATAGTTTGTTTATAGCCCCAAAAGTAATCCAAGTCTAGTCATTTTCTCCTCCAAAATGAATCCAAACATTGTTCATTTCTCCCGCAAGAGTGATCCCAAAATTGTCCCTCTCTCCTCCAAAATTTGGCCTTGTTTTAACCTAAATGTGTCCCTCTCTCCTCCAACAGTTGTCCAATTTTTATCTAGAGATATCCAAAGAAACACATCCAAATTTAAGTTGTCCATTTTTGGAAAGAAGCTGGCGTAAGAGCGTGTGGATAACTTTTTGATAGAAAACGGACAACTTCTTGCTCACTGGGGTATGGATGCTCTGCTGCAGTGAAAAAGGGCAGCCTGAAATCGGACAAAAGCAGTCGAGTCTTTAGCCAGGCCGGGATCGATCCGAATGACGTTTTCTTCCTCTAATCAAGCAGGCCTGCAGCGTTAAGAGCCGCCGGGGCTTTTTCTGGTGATCGGTTTCTCTCTGCGTGCCCGCCCGCATGCCATTCCATTACGACGCGGCGGAGGCAATCTTGCAAGTGCCGACGTCTGACCGCCGACTGACGAGCGGAAGTGACGCACGGAGATGGTCGACGCGCTCGTGATTCCGCCGCCGCGAGTCATGAAATGCAAAACGTCGTCAGGGCGCCGGCAACCTGTCCACACCCGGGGTCCCATGGGCCCAGGATTCCGCCTCATTATGCATACAACACCGCATCGACCTCGGTTTCTGGCGTGTGCTGCTCCGCTGTTTTCTCGGCTCGCATCTCGGCGTCGGACGTGGCTCACCGGATTAAACCAGTCAGGATTAAAGCATCCTCTAAATTCCCATTCGCAGAATAAACTAATCTATTCTCGCTTTCCCGAGATGCAATCAGAATGCGCACTCGTCCATAAGCGTCTGCACTATTCGCACTCCCAATTTCGAAAGTCTCGACTTGACATCACGAGTCAGCGTCGGGGTTTGATTATTCAAAGATGAACGTGCATCAACCAAAAGGAAGAACAGCTTAAATTTGATTCATGTACATGTTGACACGACGCACGAGTCCTTCTGTGCCATATCTTAATCAGATTCATTAAAAACCTTTCACGTTCCCCGGGGACGCAGATATCTAAAAATCAATATTGATGAATGCAACCAGAATCCAAGAATCATTTTACTTACTTCAAAGTATTTTGTTTAAGCGCCAAAAAGTTTTTCAACAAAAATTCGGCCATGTGGCGGTTTTAAAAAAAAAAAATTTTAAACCACAGAATTAGCGTCAGAGGCCATGGAAAATAAGAGGGTTCCACCATGTCAAAAATTTTCAGATTCTCACTACTCAGTTCAGGTATTGACTCGGTTAAACCAAAAGGTGCATGAAAAAAAGCCCTGGCTTCACCTCATCATGAAAAACAAACCTCTGCCGTTTGACGAGATTATTGGCGAAAAGTTAGACGGGATTAACCATGAATGCCAAGTAATGTTTGCAAGCAACGTCCAATCCCTTGCCATGGACGTGTGAAACAAAAATGTCTCATTTCAACAATGACGTCGGAGAAAAATCCTTGGGTTTCTTCACCAGACATAATTTTATATTTCAATTTCGCAGAGGAATTCAAACCAGAAAGCATCAAAATATAGAATATCCCCGAATATTTGAGAACACGATCACGAAGAGCATTGGCTGAAAATCATGGTCAATCATCTGCGTCGCTATTTAAATGAAATAAAGTCTAGATTCTACGATAAATACCCACAGAACTCGTTCGATAACAACTAGTACGCATAATTCAGTAAAAGGCCTGCTTTTTGTTCGGAGTAGTTTCCGAATAAGAACAATTTTCTTGAAAATCGGCCTGACGTTAATACTGTACTTTATATGGAATCATTTTTACCTCATGTGCAATTCATTTGGTTTTAATTCCTTTAAAAGGTCCCATTTGATTTTTCATTTATGGCGTGTCCACGAATAAATTAGGAAAAATGAATATTTCTAAAGTTCATTTCATATACAAATAATCCATTCAGTTTCAGGCATTAATAAGGATCTGGCTTTAACATTTTAGAAGCAGAATTTTGTAAAGTATCTGCAAAAAAGTAAAGTTTAAAAGCTTTGAAAGTATTCTTCGATGTGGAATAAATAAAACTGATGAAACGCAATTTTTCCTTTAGAGAAGGAATGACCTGACATCATCTCTCCAAATTCTCAATCTTTATTGACTGAAAGTAGAAAAATTACGTACTGGGTATAATTAGAAAGTCAAAATTGATTTAAAATTAAACAAGCTGAAACTGATTTTTGGCAAATAGGCTAAATAACGGACGTTAATCTTTTTCCAGGAATCAAAAGCTTTGTGCGATAAATTTACAATGCTAAATCACCCTGGAAAATCAGTTGAAGATGAAACAACGATCGATTATTGGGGTAAACATTTTCCCTTCTACAGCAGATTTTCAGACATAATTTCATTTTTACTTGTTCATGCGTTGGAGTTTTACAGTGAATTTTTTCGGGATAATTTTGCCGTACTTTTACTTCACTTAAACCCTAGGGTGCGGCATATACTCGTGATTAAATGACAGGGGAGAACATCAAGTCATGGGAAAGTGAAGCAGACCCCAGAGTCATGCGACTCCTGTCACACAGGAAAAGTCCATAAGGAGATTCCCCCACCCCCTCAATCGATTTTGTGGTGCTCTGTCGGGTTCTTTCAGCTTTGAATGACTTCATGAATAAGTCCACGAATTCGTTACACAGTGAATCTAAATTTGTATCAGAGTACAGTCGAAATCAAATAAAAAATATTGACTAGAGGAGATTTTGAGTTTGGGAGGTTTTGAGTCAGGGAAAAAATAACTTTTGTTGATGTAGGGAAACACAAAAGAATTGTAGGAAATTGTAAATGGTGATATTCTAGGCCTCAAATTTCTCATAAAATGAGTTGAACACATCATGCTGAACTTTGAAGCAGGCGTTCATTTAGCCCAATTAGTCATTCCCTTCCTTTCAAAATACATCAACTTGAATTTTTTATTGATTTTCACTTTCCTTTGTGAAGAAAATGATTGCCAAAAGGCCTCAGAAAATTCAAGTTAGGGCAGTTTGAGGGGGGAAACCTTTGAGTTAGGGAGGTTTTTAATTCATTGTTTCTAAAAGATATTCGACTTGGTGCGGTTTGAGTTTTCAAGCTTCGACTGTACAGTAAAAAGCTAGTTAATGACAGTATTGGGTCAAGATATCCCCAATTTTTAATCGCCTGCGGCTCTGCTGATCATTTATTTCCTTAATGAACCGCTCAAAATCAGAATGCGGTCTATAATCTCGTGAATGATGAACCATTCTACATTTGTTGGAACTTTCCGACGCGTTTCGATGTCCGAGTGTCGGGAATGACGCGAACATGTCAATGGTTCATTTTTTCGGCGTCGGGTCGACGCTGATCCCGTAGCGGATCGGCAATCAAGTTATCGCAGCCCCGATGCCGCACGGTGATTAGTTAATTAAAACGGGTATCCCCTCGGAGGATGAGCTAATCCGTCGGAGTTATGTTCCCACTCGTCCGAGTCCTGCGCGTCTTGTCGGGGATCCCATCCCGCCCCGCAACGCATACATTAGCGCCGTCCCGGGCAATAAATCGACGTGTGCTCGGCCCGGCAAACAAATGTCCTGGCCCGATAGGGTTGTATCCCGGCTGATACGCTGTTTGTCGGGGCTCATCCAGATGAGGGATTCCTCGCGCCTTGACGCCTTCATCTTCATACTGAATTTACAGCCGGCAATTTCTGTTCCGGGGACACGTTAAATCCGGGGGAAATCAACGAATACGTCCTTGTTTACTTTGACTGCGGGTATTCTATGTATTCTTTCGAACTGCCCGCGAAATAAAGGAAGAACTGGAGTTGAGCCTTCATTATCCATCCCGGGATGAACTATAGGCATTCGATCAACCGTCCCCATATAAAATAAATCCTTGTTACTCAAATCACTGTACGTACGTACATCCCCAATACCTTATAACCATTTTCATGTACTGCATTTCATCCTTTTATTTTTATGATTTGGAGGCGTCTGGTAAATATATTGCCCGGAGATTGAAAAGGAAGTGGAGGTAAAAATAAGTCAGGTCGTTTTCGAATAAATTTTACGCATTTGACTGTCTGTGCTTTTAGATGATTGTCCGTGACTTTTAAGTATTTGAAGGAAGACAGACAAAAATTCATTGCCCCGAATAATCAAGGTTATACAGGATAATAATGACAAGGCCATGCAGTGAATTTTTAGATTTCCAGTTAATTACCTCTGCATTACTTTTGAAGCATCACCCAGCCTTAACATTTTAAAATCCGGAACCTGATTTTGAACGGTGTAACAAAAGTACTCACGATATTGGAAGAATCGCAAATGTATTAAACATTGTTTGGTATTGGTCACAAAATAAACATTGCTAGAACACCTAAACCACATCATTAACTTGGGTGTTTATGTAGTCGTTTTCATTCTGCATTATCATCATTTTTTTACCCACATGAATTCGAAAAGTTGGAGCGCGCTGATTTCATGTGAAGGCGGATTGGAATTTTTGAATGACCTGACATTAAAAATCATTAGGCTTTGCATATAATGATGTCAAGGCATCAGCCATGAAAGCTTCATGAAAGGTTTCTTAGATCTATTCAATTAAAGAGACTTACGGTAGCTCCCTGTAAGGCGAGACTTAATGTAGGACATCAAAACAAAAAATAGGAAAGTCTAGGAGAATTCAAAGTAATTGGTTCAGCAGTTACCAGTAGGCATATTCACGGTCTGAGAAAATTCGCCAATTCTTCGGTCACTTCAAAGCGATCGTCGTTGCAGAGGGACGAATTATTTAGTCCCCAAAAGCGTAAAATACGGTGTGGATTTAACACGTCACGGCAATCATGGCCCAGCCGCTTAGTTACGCTGGCTTTTGTTTCCACTGTCACCCTTTCAGTCTCGGGCTGGTCTTAAGCCATAAAGTGCATTATTCAGCGACCCGCGCGTGAAATCAGCAATTAAATATGTTTCATTGACGCGAGTGCGGACGAAAAATCTGCTGTCTTTGCTCTGGCGGAAGAGAACTCATCCGACCGTCAGTCGGGACAAACTTGAGAGGGGCAAGGGGAGACGGAAATTGAGTTACAGTGACTCTCGTGCAATCAGCGTAGTTAAATTGTATCAATCAATCCACCGCGCTGTATCAAACAGCAGTTATTACGATTGAATTTATGAATCACTGAACGCTCGCTTCTTTCAATGCGCAAGCATAACAAGGCCACACGGATCCCTCGTTGAACTGAAGTGGCTTCAATGCATGTCTGTCTCACTACTTTTAGAATCCCTCGGCGAAAATTAAAAATTCAGGATCACTTCGATTTTGCATATCATATCCATTCACTTTTTTTTTTTCCTCGAGCGCAATTTCTGCAAGCGACAATGTCACCGTCGCAAAAGTAGAACTGACCGCTCTGATTTCTAAACGTCATCCCAGCATACTTGAGCTTCGATTCACAGATCCAATCAGGAAATCTTCAGTAATTATCAGCAATCATCTTCAGTTTTAACCCAACTCATCATCAGAATGCAGTTACAGAATATGAGACATCATGATAATTCCCGTCATCGTTCAGCTGAATTCCCGAGATCCGAACGCTTCCGAATTGATTCACTCCACGAAATGTTCTTGTAATGTCGGAAGAAGCGCGCAGTTTGAAAGATATGAATTGAATGGAGAAAAAAATGTCATCAATTTAATCTCCAAAGCAGTACGATGCATCAAGGAAAAGACGTTCATTTTCTTCCGAGTATCATTGAAATTTCGAAATCAGCCAATTCATCGCGCACACCAGTCAATTTTCAAAACAAATTATTGTTGATGATTTCCAATTGACCCTGATGCGATTTAAAATCTTTTTGTAGATCAAATTGAAATTCAGAAACACACGCGGAAAAGTAGAATAAGTCTTTCAGATCATCTGACGTAGGATATCAGTGAACTTCCGAAGAATCGATTACAGCTAGAAATTTAATTTTGTTTCATAACCAACAGCAATATGTTGTGCAACAGAGCTTCCCAATTCATGATTTCACACCAGCAGAAATTTATTTTTCAGTTCCTGTGGAGAATCAGTCTCTCGTGATGACCCTTTCAATGGCGAAAATTTAGTCGAAAGCATTATTATTTTAAGGGAATCAAAATTTGACATTATTACAAGCTTAGCATTTACATTTATGCGAAATTTTATTTTTCATATATGACATTGGTTTCGATTTTTTGCGTGAAATGCTCATAAAATTTCCGGGATGTGTACGTATGTGATCATTCTGCTCTGAAAACTAACCCATTAGTTAACCACCAAGATCCTCATCTGAAAATAATTGATTTCAAATCAAATATTCCACCGATTAACATGCGGTATTTTTCTTATGCGATATGCATATATCGTATAATCGGAACCGTGTTTGTGCCATTCTGCGTTGGGAAAGAACTCTTATGACAATTGTAAAGAATAGGCAAAAACTCGCATATTCGCAACTCAAGATAAAATTCATAAATATAGGGAGTTTCTATCTGCATGATGAATTGAATCGTTTTAAATAAATGGTGCGTTCAGTCTCTATACGGCGTCTTAAGGGCTCCAGCATATCATTTGAAAAAAATAAGGCTCCTCTGTGCAAAAAAAGAGAGAAATTCTGATCGGAAAAGCATGTGTTCTGCTATTATAATTATGCGCATTGTTGCCAAATTCATGCGATGTATGCAATGGAGGGATATTCTTGCGGGTCCAATTTTGTATTCTGCTAAATAAAAGGCGATATACAGTACTAAGAACAGCACGCGCCGCTCGCATAATTTTTTTTTGGTTGGAGGGTTCAGGCAATATTTTTTTCACATGGTAAATTAGAAAAAGATTTACTCACGTTTTGCGATATGTATGGAAAATATGTCGGACGACGAAGACGAACTAAGACAAAGGTTCGACGGAAGGTGAACTCGAGGCGAGGACTGACTCGTGGCGGTTTCCCAGTTGAACTGGCGTTCGATTCTCCTGAGCGAAGAAATTCTTGAAAATGTTCGGCGCCAGGGACTCTGGACAGAATCCCCTCAACGACGAGCGAGGAGGAAGCAGGTTGAAGCGTGCGACCAGTGAGAAACCAGAGCGATCCTCGCGAGAACCCGAATTCGCGCCGACACTGTTCTCGTCAGAGACATTTTCCAGAGGCGCGTCCCAGCCAGATCTGCCTCAGGATCCCTCTCTTCAAGGAGCAGAGGATCCCGTTTCTCATTGGCCTGGAAGGATCGCGAAAGCCGTCGGATCCGACCCTCCTTCGCTCTACGCGAGCCCGAAACCAGGGATTCCCTCCTGCTCTGATTCGCCAGAGGTCCCGGGTCAAGAAACTTCGCCGATTCCCTTCTTCTCTCGCTGGTTCAAGATCGGCGCTCGTCTATATCCGCCCTTCCCTCTCACAGGCTAAATTCACCGTCGGCTACGAGGAAACCCTGCTCGCCGTAACGAAGCCCGGATTCGAAATTCAATTAGACCGCAGATTAAACTTGAATGCCGTCGTGTCACTTGTGCACCTGATGCGGCGTGGTCAGGCAGCAGCGGTAAAATGACCCAACTTGGCATTTCGCGGAGAGTTGCCGCACGCGGAATGAGGCCTTCATTCGGGCATTGTGTTCCAGTGATGTCGACAGCGGAATGAGGGAGGGGTTCTCATCACTGTCGTGCGCAGTCGGTTTTACTGTGACACGAGGCAACCGGGATGCACTACGTGGGCCCGCTTCGCATCAGCTAGACATTTATCTCTCCCCGTGCGATCCGATGAGAGCCACTTAGGGAACCAAGGTCGGCACCATTTCGTGCTTGACCACCTGCACTCGGCTTGAAAGTGCGAATCGATCGCGGAATGGCTTAAAGCATGCTTGAAACTGCGTTTCGCTCATCCCTATATTCCGCAGCACCAGCAAAAACAAAAAAAAAGCCATGGAGATCTTTCCCCCTCCGTAGACTGTGCTGCTGTATGTAAGAAGAAACTATGCATATAAGCAATGCCACGAATAAAGGATCCTGTGTCATTAAAAATATTCCAACGAGGCATAAACGCACTGATCTGCCTGATATGTTTTGTTTGATCGTTCACCCACTGATGGCCATTGATCCGTTTTCGGTAGTAGACGTTCTTCTAGTTCCGATTGCGTGTCCTGCTTAAGATCCTCACAGGTTTGATGCAGTTTTCGTGAACTTTTTGAGACTTCGCTAACGTGTCTTGTTATTTCGTCTCAGTGCATGTTCTGTTTATGAAGCAATATATGAAAATTTTAAAATTATTTACATTTTTTCCAAGCAAGAAACGGAACCCAGAAGCATATTTTCCCGATTCGGCCATGGTCATGTGGCAAGCAAATCGGCGGGTTTATCGTTTCCAATTTCCCCTCGTTTCATTGCATGAACGGACGGAAATCCGCCAAAAAACCTTCAGATATATAATAAATGTTTGATTACTATATTGTGCTGGTTGAAACTTCTGGCTTTGATAGGCGCTCTGAGATTTCAGACCATGCATTGCACAAATCATTACATTATTCAAAGCTGCGTCAATACCTTTATAACTTGACGACAAATGGTTACTTCTCGCAATGGCGAATTCGAGTAAAATACTTCGGAAGGTCTGCTTAGAATCCCCCATCCACTTGATAGTAACACTGTAGCATGAAGGTGTTGACAAAAATTTGAACGACAATGGTTCGACAACATAGCTATGAGATGTACTTTACGCGCTATCGATGTGAAAACTTCTAATTCATGAGACTGAATTTTATTCAAGAAACGTATAAAGAAAATCCAGGATTTTGTTTTTGGAACATTCGCATTAAGGGAAGCATTCTTGTTCAATTTCCGATCCCACTATGCAGGATGGCGAAAAAGAAAGTGCACAAGCGAAGTTTGCGTCTGCAAAGGAAGTTTCTTAGATTTCGAATCGGGCCAGCTCGTTTGCGGATTCAAGGATGCCAAAATGGCACACTGACAAAAATAAAATAATAATCAGTGCGGGGTAAAACATCTTCCGAAAAATGTTTCCATTCCCCTCCCATGCTGCAAAAATAGTGTACAGAACTTCTTGCTCTGATTAGGGAACTTCAAACCTACTGGGATGTACAAGAAACTGAAATCTGTCAACTTCTAGCCCCATCAACAATCGGAAAGAAGCTCGATACAGCTTTCTCTAGTATGCGGTCATTCGGAAACGTACGTTTCCGAACATTGTGAATCAAATGCTTTGCTGGTATGCGATTTTTCAATTATCAAATTGATAGCTCCAACAGCTGCGGAGAAGACGGAACAGCCCAAACTGTGCCTCTTTTTTTTTTTAAACGTGTCATGCAGAAAATTACGGAACGCTCAGACAAAAATCAGATTATGCAAAAAAGGCACGGGGGGGGGTGATGTTCTTTATTGATATGATGCGCGCTTATGTTGCATTCGTGTGTCATGTCATGAACCGAGTATAAATACAAATGATGAGTTTTTTTTTAAATAAATTTCTCATGTGATGTTCTGCTTTAGTCTTCAAAAATGTATCCTTCACATTCCATTTAAGAAAACAAGACGTAAGATGGGATTCACTCCATGAAATCGCGCGAATTTTTCATTCAAATTTGAAAAGAGCGATTCCAAAACGATTAAAGGTATTTTCAATGGCTGTGTACACTGAAAAAAAAAACACTTCAGGTCATGAATTTGAGGAACCTCCTGCGTTTTCCATCTTTGATCCATGGAAAGATACAGACGTTCTTCATTTATTTTAAGCTCAACTCAATTTTTAAAAGTTTAAAAGCCTATATCCAGTAATTTTGAAAATCCGAACACTGTATAATACAGTGTCACGTGATTCTCCCGCCTTCTTTTTGAAACCTTTGAAATTCAGCAAATTTATATTTTAAATTGAAATTACATGCATGATTATATTTTTGCGTCTGCTGAGTTTCGTAAAACCGTGAAAATGAAAATCGAAACGCTGTTCTAGGAAATTTCGTATAAATATCCCTTTTAATTAGAATCATGTGGTTGAAGCACTAAATTTCAGGAAAAACAATTCGACACCTTAGCTTACTTAAAATTTCACAGTTACATTATTTAAAGATTAATTACAACTTCGAAGCTGAACAGCCAGAAGAAATGTGGAAACATGAAGTAGGACACGTACTTCGGCATATTCAGCGCAATATAAATCATGCATTATGTTTGACGTCAGTCAAGTTCACTGTCCACGCGCTTCATTCAACCCCACTGGACTACTGCATTATTCGCGCGAGAAGCAGTTCATCGATGCGCCAAGCATGATCTTTCGACGAAACCATCCGCAGTGGCAAACATAACTCCTCAAACTAGCGCAGAAGAGGCAAGAAAAACAGCTTGGCTGAATCTCGAAAAGTACACACACTTCGGACGATTTCAAGAGAGCACTTCCGTGAAGGAAGAGATCAAAGTAAAGCAAAAGAAGTTTGATCAGTCGAAAATTTTCGTGGACATCTCTTCTCGTTGCGTGTCACTTTTTTAGTATACTCTATCCCAAGCACTCACTGACTACTGAAAGAGTGAAAGGTGAAAGCTCAATTCGTTTTCCAGCTGTAAGTTTCCGGCTCATTCGTGATGTTTATGCATGCGAATTCAAACTTATCACCTCATGCTTCAACATTTTGGAATGTGTGCTCATAATCACTTCATTGTGTCAGCGTGATCCCCTGTTTAAAACCTGCTGCTACTTTTATTTTCCGCGGATGTAATGATTATGCTGCGCTGCAATACGTTGGAAAGCTTATAAATATTGTAAAGCTATGATGAAGCTATATTGTAAAGCTATCATTCTATGATGAAGCATGTTTTTCAGTTTGGTGTATTTCAACATGGCAAAGCTTTTTTTTTAAGCTACACTCTGCCTGTGCAATAGCTGACAAGAGAAACGTGCGGATAGGAAATTAACGCTGAATAGAAGAGCGACACCTATATATTTTATGTTACACCGCTCCTCCTTACGCTCAGGATTAACTTGAAGAGCGCAGGTGTTTCGTATTCAAGCGTTACCTCGAACGCTCGTGTGGATTCTATGCTCCTCGAGGAACTCCATCAAAATTGGAATGATTGACAGCGACGATTCATAGGTCATGACCGAACTCCAACACTTACGCACCTGTCACATTTGAATTCGCATAATCGAGTCCCGTGTTGGTGCTTCAATTGTCGCCCTTTCTCGAACGTGGGGGCTCGGTTATCTTTACTATCTCGTATATATATGCGGAACCCTTCCATCACAAATACACTTCGGGCAAGAACGCTTACCATTCGTACATGCACCAACTAAAGATACCACATGCTCAAGTTAACGTTATAATGTACTGTATTTGGTGTCGAGAATAGTTTGTTGACAAATTTTCCAACGTCCTTAGAGATTGTTTTAATGACGCATCTGTGATGAACAGGAACGCCCCTTAAAAAAGATCATCATCTCACGTTGCCATTACTTCATTCGTGGTGATGAAAATTCCATCTATTGATGAACGGGGCTGAATCGGGACCATTCTTTCAAGTATTTGAGAATCGCAGGTTTCACTTCGTCATTCTCTCGTCATCTTACTAGGAGGGCGTCTCAAAAGAAGACTCTCGCGTAATTTGCCTCGGGCAAAATCAAAACGCATTGTTAGGCAATTCTTATTCATCTGTTCCGCTCCTTGACTGACGTGCAATGAGGTCAACCTCTTGCAAACCAAAAATAGTTCTTATGCTTTGTCTGTCCAGTAGTTTGCGGTCAAGGAGTGAGGCTCACATCGCTGAGACAACTATATGAAGGGGGTAGAATAACACCAGATAATCAACAAGTTCTGATCTGCAATCCCCGAAATGTTTGCTGATCATTGCTGTACTTAAAAAGAGTTTGGTTACTTAGGACTGTTTTTTCATTTGCATTAATTACCGAAATGCTTTACGCACTCATCCCACATCACTACCAATTGCTGACAAAACTTGTTTATTCAGAAGATATATATTTGCACTGAAATTACGCTTAAGGCAAACAAAATGAAGAAAGAACATCGTGAAACATGCTCCAACAATTCAAACTTGCTCTCTTGATTCCAAAACTTGACAATTGAACTAATTCTGGATAAATATGAAATGTATAAGAATTCAGCAGTGATGCATATAAAGATTTCAATTAAATAAGCATTTACTAACCAAGTACAGTACATAATAATTGAAAGTTATATACTGTATCACAAGACCCAGCCGTTTCACTCCTTTCTTCTTTTTTCTAGAGTATGTTTGAACCGTTACATGCGTAATCATCTCGGTTTACCGAACGTTGCATCTTACCTTTCTCTGAGAATGATGCACAAAATATTGAAGAAACATTATATGTGATACGAATTCATTTGGAGGTAATGTTTTCAAAATTTTCTAGTGAATAAATCCCTCAAATGAACTGGAAATAGAGCGCAATTATTTACCAATGGCCATGAATAATTTTACTGACATCAAATGACTTGATTCAACCAATGAAGTTGATAGGAAATACTGTAATACTGTATTAATCCCGTTTCACCAGCTTCAAGCTGTCATATTCACAAGAAATGTTGCATAAAACGCATGGAATGACAATCCAACGTCCTACTAGGATTAAAACGCGTTCAAGATGAAAAATATTTGGAAGATGAAAACATCGCACGGGAATTCTTATAAACTATAATTTCTACTGGGCCCCTTGCAACTATTTATGACGACAGAGCGTTTCACTATGTTGGTACAGCGCATCTAAAATTTTATTTATGACGCACACATTATCAGGGAAAGGTCACTTCTTAAAAATCCCGTCAGTTTTGCACTCACTTTTGAGGCCTATGCTTTTTTTAAACTTTAAAATGACCGTACAAAATTAAATCACACATATGCATTTCTGACCTAAAAAAGAAGTCCAAAAACAGCACAAGTATATGGCTCCCTGAACTGGGATGCTCAAAACTAGCCAGTTTTTGTAAAGGAATCAGAGTAATCTATTAGTCGAAATGTAAAATGCATTTGTTCATGGGGAGCAGGTCAATTTTTTCATGAGATATCAAAATATAAAAGGAATACACATTTAATTTTTTCGAAAGTTTGCGAAGTGTCCATATCTTGACACATTTTCCAGATGCTCATATGTTTGGGCCTCACTGTAGTTTCAAATGTGCACTTTTCTTAGAAAGGATGATACATCCCAGCATTTTGGAAACGTTGGGTAGATCGTCAGTCTGAAAATATGCTGCTCATCAATAAAAAAAAATTAACCTTGGGTATCCTGAAAAACAAACCGAGAGCGAACACAATAACTCCGGTTCATTGGCGACGAACGACGTCGAATCTCTCTCAAAGAGGTGTAAGGCAAAGATCGCAGGGAGTAGCAAACTCCTCACACCCATGCGAGTTCAGCAGGGAAACAATTCCAAGAATAACTCAATGAAACACATCCTTCATTATAACAAACAAAACACTGAATCATACGGCGTGAAAAATTGAGGAGTAGAATGATTCCTTGTTCATTGCACAGCTGGGTCCCTGGGGTTCCTCATCAACCTTTTTCCGTGCACATACGGGCCCTTCTTTTCCTCTCTCCCTCTCCCGCGATCCGAATTCGTTCCGTCGTCGGACAAGAAAGGCCTGCATTGAAAGCCCTGTTGGGATCGCATTGCACTCGACGGGTTCCCGGTGTCGCGCACTGCGCACGCCTGTGCCCGCGTCCTTGCCCGACAGATCCATCCGCCAACTGTCGCGCGCAGGCTGGCTTTGTGTATACATCATCCCTGCGCCTCGGCTCAGTTCGCAGGTCCTTCTGCTCAGAGATTCGGGATTCTCTCCAAGACGTTCGGGCGTCACGCAGCGCTGCGGGTGAGTGAGAACTTTGCTGTAAGACTACTCCAGTGCAACAAAATAATATACAGTCAACCCTGGATTCAGTGCCACCCTTGGGTAATGCCACAAATTTCCCCGGGCCAAAACTCCCTCAGTTGTTATCTTAAGGGAAACCCGATGTTCAGTCCCCACTTACTGAGTGCCGCAGAAAATGCCTCACCCTTGATGGAAATTGGGCCTGAAATCAAGGAAATCAAAATTTTCTGGGAATATCACCGGGTTTATCACTGAGCATATGTCCATGCTTGCATAAAAACTCCAGATAATTTTTTTGAACATTCAATGTCTGAATTTAGACTGTTTAAAATATTTATATTTTTGCATGACACACTGCATTCTTAATCAAGAAAGGTCACTCTATATTAAGAGTAGTCATTTTCTTCTGCATACGGCGGGCACCTGAAAGCTGGCAAAAATTAAAGTAAGGTGGCTATTTTGTGGCCATGAGCAAATGTTTCAAAAATTCATTGAAGCAGTACTCAGGGAGTTGCATTTCAACCAGCTTTTGTTGGGTATACTTCCCTCTGGATTATAATCAGGGGCAGAATAATTTAATGAGCACTGTTTTCTCCCATTCGATCAAATCCTACAAAGTTTGCATTTTAAAATGCCCTCAATTCAGTGCCACCCTTGATTTAGTGCCACCGTTGATTTAGTGTCACCCTTGCTTAATGCCACAAACTATCCTGGGATGGATGGTAGCACTAAATTTGGATTTGAATGTGCAGTTCAGTGGTGACTCATACAGTGAAGCCAACCTGACTTTTGTTTTTCAGCCGTGGTCCACAGTGGGTGACTTCTATTTTCATAAAAACGAGAAATTTAACACACACGCAAGAAGTAAAAGCACTTCATTCAACCTTTGTGACCATTTGAACAACAGAAGACATCTGAATAAGCTCCTAGAGGGACCTCAACGCATATTTTGCCGTATATATGCAAGTAACAGACACACCTTTTTTATTTTCTAATCCAGACGGAAAAGTGGGGTGCATCTTGTATGCAGGGATACATTTTTTAAGAAAAAACAGAAGCCACTGCTGGTGCAAGCCATCAGGGATTATCCTTAGGTCGAAATCATGAGCAAGAAATTATATTTTGCACCAGTAATCCTGTTAAAATGTGTTGTGTTATTCATTATACTTATTCAGGGGTTCAACCTTAATATTAAAAGAAGGGATTTTCAACCATCCGAAACTGAGGTGCTTGCCTTAGTGGAGGGCATGTGGTACTCAAGTGAATATGGTATCATTGAGATTTTAGTAAAAAAGGATGGACGTTTTTTAAATAGGAGATTAATTCCCTAAAACCTGTTTTTTTCTTGAAAGCATAAGATATTTTTGGCTAAGTTTTCCCTCAGAAAAACCCATTTATCATGGGAAATACGCAGCGAAAAATGTTCTAAAGCAATCATGTAAAATACGAAAAACTGCAAGAAAATCATAAATAAGGACTCCGTTAAACTGAATTATTACATTTTTTGTACAGTAATTGCCCTTTTTAGTATACGGTAGTTTTCGTCCGTACCTTGAAAAAATGTTTATTATACTGTAAATCTAATTTTAAATTTTCAAAAAGAATTTGATTTGGAGACTTGCACTAAGCATGTGCATTTCATCTACAGTACTTAAAATTTTATGAAACTTCATCCGAGAAACTATAGAGGCCTTCGAATTGCATAGACTCATAGACGGCTGCTCAGCATGAAAAAATTATCATGCAGAAAACCTTTCTTGTCCGAATATTTGACGCTGGAAAATGTAAAGCAAATGCAGGGAGCACACCCGTCGAAAACGCTTTTTACTCTCTACTTTAAAATAGTCCTGGGTTTTTTTTACAAGTAATTTCTTGCGATAACCGGTATCACAAACAAATTCTTGTGGAGGGGATTTTGTTCAGGAAGTGTCTTGACGCGCATGGATAGTAAGTCAGCCGAGACCTTCATCGTTAAATCGAATAGAGTAGTGTAAACTGTAAACCAGTGTTCCTCAACCCATGGACCGCTAGTCCTCAAAAGTTTTTTGCCGCTTCGTGGGAAATTTTTGCAGCATTTTAAATTTATCAAAAATGAAGTCTTGTTATCTTCATCAGAAATTTTGGACAGGCAATAGCAGTTGAAAATATCTGATGGAATAATATAAGTTCGCCTTTCTCATAAAAATTCAGCCAACCATATTTTCATCTACTGAGATGAATTATTCAATTTTTTACATTCCGAGAAACCTTCTTCAAACTCACCTTTATCATTTTTGAAGACTAACTTTTCTTATTTTTAGCAAAAAAGCCGAAATAAATTTATTTTTGCCATAACGTTTTTCAAGCAAAACCTTTTTGAGTCTGCTAAAATTTTAAGAAAGTTTGCCAGTCAAACAGAAAATGTTTGAAAATTTGACGGTCAGCGAAATTATTTTGGGAAATTCCTCGGTGCGCGGGCTCAAAAAGGTTGAGGAACGCTGATGTTGACGAAATATCTTAAGACAAAGTCCGCCAGTGAAATGGTGAGCTGCGGTCCTCAAAATCGAGAAATCAATGGCAGAACTCAAATAATTTTTATTGATCACCGAATGCCTTTTCAAATATATTCGAATTTATGGATAATATGATTTTTTAAATCAACATGTGAAGTAAGTAGATCCAGCCGCGTGATTTAAAGGAATTTAATCAATTGATATAATAAAAGAGTGAGAAATTCATATATTTAAATTTTTTTTAATTCTTTGGATACCTATATGGTTAGCACAGTGACATTTTCGCATTACATTCAGTGGGGCAGAATCTTTCTTTCCTTCTGAAGAAAAAGCGCAACAGGTGCAACTTTTTCTTGAGTGACGAAGATCGTTCGATTGATTAGAAATGTTGTTGTTATCTGGACAATGCATGGATTTTTTTATCATTCTTCTGCGCTGTTTCAAATTTCTGTAGAGAATATTTCGGCAGCATATTCCTAACTTTATGATAATGTATTCACATTATCATAAATGTTAATAAATGTGTGTAATCATTTCATTATTGGTTGAAATGCATAAGCATTTTAAATTTCACAGATGCCGAAAAAGCTGCCTTTGCTGAGATGATGCGAGGGTGTACTCATTTTTACTCTGTTTTAGCTTCCTGTGGCACGGATTTCCAAAGTGTGTGATTCTAACTTTTTGAAATACATATTTTTCAGTTTAGCATCGCGGACATCACCTTGTATTTTCAACCATCCCAAAAAAAGTCGAAGTTCATCAGCCTCAATATACAAATTTTGTTTCACAGATTAAAAAAAAATGACAGTACTCTATTGTATAATGCAATGAACGAATTTTAACGAAGAAGAACTTTCGGCAATGGCATGAGGGAGTTTTTGAAGCGTTTTTACAAAGCTAGGGTCGATAGCAGAGAATTTTTCGGGAAGCAATTATAATTACAATAAACACATGCAAGTCATTTCATTTTCACTCCAGAATTTCGCGACCAGTTAGTGAAATGCATAAGTATACCATAAATCCGTGTTCTAAAAATAATATTGCATATTGCTATGGAACTTTTTAGACTTTCACATTAACGTTTCGCATCACGAATCTGTCGTGACGAGGCCATTATATCCGCATTCATTCCGAAAATTGATGTAGTAATTTTCTAGACGATGTGATTAACTTATGTTTTTCTGCGAATTCGAACTTGGGTGTGGAATTTGTGTGTCATTCGTAAAGGAAATTCTGAGATCCTTAGTTTTCAAGAAATAATTTTTGAAAATTCAGTAAACGCGCATTGCTCGATTGAATGAATAAATCCGCGCATGAAAGAGCAATATTGTTCTCAACGCAGATACAGAGCAAGTAAATTTTAGATGGTGTCGTTCCAGGTATCTTTCTAAACTTTGAACCAGCTATATGAACTTTGTATGGTAAAATATGAAGCTCAAAGATTACAAGGTATTCGGTGTGACTCCCTGCTATAAATGTCGCAGTTCCCTCTCAGGGTGAACGGACAATTCTCGAAAGCTTGATACGAGTATCAATGCTGTTTCGAATATCATGTTTAAATTTGAAAAAGTGTGAGGAGAAATGCAATACTGTTTCATGCATCCTTATTCTCGCACGGAAACAGCCAGTAGATACCGTGGTTATTGTAGCATACACACGGGAACAACGTAACCCTGCCTCACGAGTTTCTTTTTATATTGAATATTTTCCGGTAGAAAATGCTGTTTCTGATTTATTCCGTCACGAGGCTGGAATTAAAGTTGAGTTTTGCATTTCACATCCTTTTTTCGGTACGCAAAAGAAGCAAAACAAGAGCGGGAAGCCCCTGGCGCAAACAAGCACGAGAGCTTGTTGAAATCTTCAGCATTCGCTGTCCGAAAAAAGTAAATTTCAACAAAATTAACATCTCATTGAATCATCCCAGAAGGAACTTGTTTAGGGTGGAAATCGAGATCAAGTGGAAATTTTCAGTCGTTTTATTATGTGGTTACAACGAATTCAAGTTCGTTGACTTCCGATTTTCAATGCAGTACTGTACTTGTAGTTCATCAACTCTCAGAGCCCTTGCTGAAGTAATTTTCGTTGACGGAGTCGATTTCAGAACCGATTTTCATGGCGTAGCCAGAAATGCTCTGTAAATTCCGAGAATATTTCGTGTATTCTTCTTAATCTTCGAGTTGCAGAAGTGAGACTCCTGAAGTATTTTCAATCTCAGTTTCTCACTACAATGTCCAATTTCGTTCCTGTAATGATGCTGTCATTTTCACGGAATTGCCCGAAGCCCCTCGTATACGCAAGGAGGGACCCTCTGGGCCCCGCGGAGCATCAGCTGAGAAATCCAACAGGTGTAACGGGAAAAGCTTGAGGAAACAAAAATTCCGAGCAGCTTGCGTCCATCTACCCATGCAAAAATCATGCATAAAACTAGCCGCTCCTATTTGACGTTGTGAAATGCAACGATTCTCGGATCAGCGGTGTATGAATACCGAAGCGACTAGCAAAACACTGTTGATTGTGGGGAACGCGAACCTGGAGCAAAGTTTGCGGGATTCATCGTCGAGTGAGGGCCTCCGTTTGTTTGTTCACCTGCTCATCAAGACGTGGGGAGATTCGTGAGCCGAAGCGGGTTCCCTTTCCGAAAAGAGGAGTCAGTTTATTTCTCAGTGCGAGCCGCGCATGCGAGTAGCGCCGGCGACTCGCCACCGGCGAATTCCGCAGAAATTGGATCCAGGCGGTGCATACGGACGAGCCGGAGCGCGTGCGAGAGCCGCCAGTTCGGATCTCACCGAATTTCTCATCACTTCGTCGAGGTTCATCCGCGGCCGCGGCAGCTCACTCGGGATGAGAGAAGCCGCAAAGAGAAGTGAGAAGTCAAGTCTGAAAGGGAAGTAAAGTTGAAGTGGAGTCGACTGCAGCGGCGTGCCGGGATTTCACATCGTCGAGTCGGCGCGCTGAGAGCGGCATTCCTGCGCGCGTCGCCGTCGTGTGAACTTTTCCCGGACTTGGGTCCGAGGACCGGGGGCAGGTTTCGCTGCTTCTCTCGCCCCTCGCGTTTTGATTCCTACCTGCCAACCCCTTCGGCGGAAAACAGTTTCACGTGCCGGGAGCGTCTCGAAGCAACCGTTTGCCTTCTCCATCACCTTTTGGTGCTGCTGCTTTCGCGAGTGAGACTGTGTTGTCGCAGTGCCTCTTAGATCCACGGAGCAGGGATTTTCCATCACAGTTTTTCTCCATTTTAGTGAAGAAACTCGGTAGAATGAAGCTCATGTGACTTGGGGAAAATCGTTGCATCGAAACTCGGACATGTTGGCCGAACAGCTGGGACCTAGGAAAAAATGCGTTGTTAAAGTTGAACATGCATAACTAGAACCTCTCCTATTCAAAGTCCCTGTATGAATTCCCTTTAGAAACAACTCATTGGAAACCTCCCCAATACAAAGGCTTTTCCTCTAAAACCTCTGTGACTTGAATGTTCTGAGACCTTTTGGCTATTATTTTCTCAACATAGGAAAGAGAAAAGAAATAAAAAGGAAATTGATGTGCTTTGAAAGAAAGTGAACGCCTAATTTTGTAAAATTAACTCCCAATTCAGTATGCTGTCATCCTGTCAACTCATTCAAGGACCAGAATACCACCATTTACAATGCCCTGCAATCATTTTGTGTTTCCCACAACAAAAATACTTGTTTCCCGAACGAGAATCCTCCTTAACTCTTATGTCAAGTTTTTTTTTTGCTGGTCCCTTGGAATTCAACGGAGAGGTTCAATTGCATTACTGTAGATGCATTGTGACAAGATGCTAGGACCACTTTCAAGAAGTGCTAGTTCTCACGTAAATGTTACTGCAAAGTTGTTCCACTCAGTTGAATACCACCTACATCATCTTGCCCTTCTCCAACTCCACTTGCAAGTTCATCTTCAACAAGGTAGAGAGGGATACGCATTAATTCAATCATAATTCATATGTATCCCTGTAGTAATTGAAATTTTTTTGCAGGGTGAGCACTCGATTTTTTTTTCAGCTGGTTGTAAATTTATGAACCAAATATTCTCACAAAACTGACTTTTTCCTAAATGGATTTTCCTGCGTGACAAATGGGGAATGTCCCACATATATGCTGGTGATATTTAAGAATGTCCATTTAAAAAATCAGGGGTCTTGCGTGTTGAATGTTGATCTTTTCGTTACTACTAAATATGAATTAAAATATATGACTAATTGAAGTCACACAATGTAAACTAAAATATTTACAAATAGAGGTTTGTGCCAAGAAACCAGGGAAGTTGATGCGCCGGTGTTACTTGGCCAAGTGCAATACTTAGAAGATGATCCGAATACTTCGCCCCATGTCGAAAAAAAAAGTCATTCAGAAGGTTGAAATTCTCTACCATTTGGCAGGGATGATCAGGATTTTTATGCATTAAACTACAGTGCTTTGAACATGGACATGTGTTCACGTACTCCGTCCCTCATGCACCGTCTGGCGAAGTACCATCTGCGCGTTGCCTCCTCCCCATTCAGGGCTTCTTCAAACTTCAAAACTTTGTCCTCAAATTAAGACATGTCTTGGAGACACAGGATTTCACTGTTTACTTTATAATCAATCGATCGTTTTGCTATGAACATTTAAAAAATCATAGAGAGCCTAGCATTTTTTTTTATGTATCATTCCTCGTATTCTGTTTTTTTCTGATATGGCAAATTAAATACAGTATGTGCAGCAGTTCCACCATGTTGAAAGTTTGGACAGACAAAAGTACAGTACAATACAGTACGTATTTCCTTTATGAAATGTTGTCTTTTCCGTTCCTAACATCTAGAACGAAGTATGATGTATTATCGTGCATCTCATGATTAAAAAATTGATTAACTCAGCACGATGTACTTGCAAAAGAGTTCGTATTGCATGGAAATGAAAATCACCCTTCGGCAATACCTGTGAATGATGGTTGCTCAAGGAATACGCGTGTCCTCGAGGGAAAGACCAAGATATGAACTTGTATTATGGATTCATTATTCATCTGACTGTGTTTTCTTGAGATGCCCAATGTGTGATTTTGTGAATCGGGCACGAATGCGCAATTTTATTATTTTATTTTTAAGGATTATTCGAACTCCACAGGGTCTCTTCTACGTTCCTGAATTTTCTGTTGATGTTGATCATTGCGAAGAAATACTGCGCTTATTTTAGTGACCGGTCTTGAATGAGGGTGGAAGAGTGCTGAATTTTGCGGAGGAGTCAAGCCAACGTTTTCTACTTTCTTTTCCGTGATACAGTATTGCAGTATTTGTACTGTATAAGGCAATTTTTTCGCATCCTAACAGACCGCATAATGAAGAATCTTTTCACTCTTGCATTAGAAAATATTGCATTGTTATGCTCAGGAGCTGCTAAAACGTTCTAAAAATCTCAGCTAAAACCAAGAAAGAAATCACTGCATGAAGAATGTTCCTATAAACGAAATCCTCATGGATTCAGTCGACCTGCTTTGATAAGCAGTTCAATTACGACGACATTCTCTGCGAAGAATTTAAAAAAAAATCCCCAATGTGTCAGTTCGGCTGTGAATAAATCATTTAAATTCTGGGCATTCGAGGGGAAGGAATTCATTTAGAGTTACACAGCCAATGTTCGTGAATTTATGCGTGTGCAGTATTAAAAAAAAAAAAACTCCTCTTCACAGTGCTTTTTCAGTGAATCGAAAGCGGTCCCGAGGGCGTGTGAGAGAACTCGTGAAATCTTGCGTTAAATGGAGCTGTAAGCTAGTGGACTCCGCGTGTGGTGAACTGACAATCAGTTGGCCTGGTTCGAGGCCATCGCATGTCGGGACAGGAAGCCGTGAATTAGCCAAAGAAAAAAAAAGCAAAAAAAAGAAAAACATTGCCAGACTTCTTGTGAAAAAAAAAGTTTAGTGAACGCAAGCGAACATGTCTGACAAGCACAACTCGTCGTGGAAGATGAAGAAGAAGCACTGGTTCTTGCTTCTTTTTCTGTACATCGTGTATCTCTTGATCGGGGCCGCTGTCTTCATGATCATGGAGTCGAAGCGCGAACAGAAGACTAGGGAGGATTTGCTGAAACTGCGGATCGAGGTCAACGGTGAGCCATTATTTCGTTTCTGTTCTCTGCCTGCCTGTTATAATGGCAGAAGAGGCCCTATTGCTCTTGCCATGCACGTGGCGTAATCGGCTATCCGACCTGAGATTTTTATGCAGGCGGCTCGTCGCGTGTATGGCGAGATGAATTGACTTTCTGATCATTTTTCCGGGCCTTGAGTTCATGCAGAAGAGTTTCCTTCGGGAATGACGATGCCGGAGATTACTCCACGACCGCGCATGTCCATATGAATATTTACGTTATGTCAGTACTGCTTTAATTCCATTCTTACACCTTCATTCCTCGACTTAATGCTTGTCAGTTTCTCGAGCGTGCTGAATCCTGCTACATTTATCTTCATCATGTAGTAACGTGAAACAGGCTTATCAAGCGCTTCCCCGTCTTCTGAGACGGAAGCACAATGAGCACGCCTCACACTGTTGATTGCTAGACAAAAACAAGCTTTGAAAATAAACAAAAAAATAATCTGCGCTTCGTAAGTCATTTATCCTTCTTCAAGTTTAGCAAGAGGTATCCTATCAGTGAAATCGATCGTCTGAATTACGGTCATCCCCAAAAATTGCTCGCTTTCGAATGAAGTCACAATAAAAATGTCTTCCACGAAGTCCATCAGTCATTGAAAATCGTGCGTTCAAGGAAAAAACTTTGAAATACTGCGTGATAGTTTCCATGGCCAGTCAATTAATTGCTTGGGGTAAAATGAGTAAATTATTGGATCGAACGCGTGTCAATCGTTACCTGGGTAATTGAACAGTAATCGTTTCAGATTTAACCTTTCAAGAGAAGTTCCGCGTTTTAATTAGGACAATAAACGACCAGAAAAGTACTTGAATTTTCACTCATTAGTACTCAAAATCCGGGTCGACCGGAATCTATCCTTTTCCGCGTATAATTTCAATCAACTTTTCAATGTCCGAAATATTCTGTTTTTGTTCAGAGAAGTCAAAAGTCAACCAGGAGAATAGTGAGATGTACCGCGCCGCAGCCAATATACTTTTTTGTTGCTGAATCCAAGTACTTTAACATCTCTCTTGCAGTACTAAAACGAGTATAGCAGATCCAGCATGGTCTCAGAAGAATGTAGAATCAACACTTTCATATCAAGAATGTTAAATGAATGCTCTATTAAATGAATGCTCTATTATCCGTGTAATGTGCGGAAACAGAAAAGAGCGCTTTCAAAATATAAACTCTTCTCCGTGTTGGTTTATGCATGGTTTAATTTTTGGTGTAACTGCTGTATCCACGTTGTGATTCGCGAGGTGCTAAATTTAAAATGGCAGGAACCAAACTTGGTATAGCCTGTCGATCTGTAAACTTGAAGAGTTTTAAAATCTGGAAGCACTCCGTTAAGACTGTAACAACTCAGCGAGCAGAAAATTTGAAAATTTGAAAGCTATCTTGTGATCCTGGATTCATATGCTGTAAATTTATTTGAAAATGTCCGCGGTTCTCAAAGTTAGGATCTTGATTTACAAATACTTTATACCGTGGTCTTGATTTCCGGGACTTGACTTCAATATACCCAGAGTTCGAGTCAATCTCGGCAAAATGGCACTAAAAAATATGGGTAACTGTTAGAATCCCTCGAAATATTTTTGATTTTTTTATGGAAATCCTGTCCTTTAAGCCCAACAGTGCTCAGCGAAGGTATCTTCATAACTTAAAAAAAAAAAATTATGTCGTCCTGTATTTTATTCGAACGTGATACGAGTTACGCGCCTTTTGTTTCGGTGAAAAGGGCATGTGGAATTTGTGTTGCTGTTTTAGATTTGCGGCTATTTTTTCAATGTATCACTCTTGTTCGTCGAAATGCAATTTTCAAAATCCTCGTATGCTTTTATTGAATAATAATAGAGGTTCTACTCATCTACTGCACCGTATTAATATATTTCTCACTTCTTTTTTCGTAGATATCAACTGCGTAACGATAATCACCCCGTCAAGTCCAAAGCGAGGGTTCGTTAAAACGAGCTACTGTATCCGTAGGGGAATTACCTTGTTATTAAGCGTACAGTATTTCAGTCGATAAATAGCAACTGTAGCAATTAAGCTCTAGTCGTACTGCACTCGCTGTGGATTTTCAGGGTGGAAAGAATAAACACAAAATAAAAACGTTGAAGTCATGCTTGGGTTGGCGCGAGTCGAAATGTGATTCAGTTGCGTAAATGGGCGGAAAAACCTTGCGTTTTCGCGGTAAAGGCCTGTCTGGAGGTCGTCAGCTTTAGCGTCGGGGTTTCCCAGAAGCAGCACAGCTTATCCCGCGGCTGTTTCCGCTTCGTAGCGTTGAATCATTCCGGATTTCCCAAACCGGGTCATCGGCGGATGTTCCGCGTTTCGGCTGCGGAACTGAACTCTGATATTGCGGCTGGCTGATCGTTTTCTTTTTCTTGCGCGGTTGATGAAGATTCTCGTGAAGGGCACAGGAGCAATTTTTCGGGGCATGAAATTACCCTGGGTCCGAAAATCTCACGGAGTAGGAAAATCTTGTGGAGTGTGAAAATCTTTATAAATGAAAGACACTCCGAGATGCGGACGGAAGTGCTACTCACACTTATTGTCCCATGGTCGGAACATCCACTTGTATGATATAATTTTCTCATGGACTTCAATTGGAAATAATTTAATTGGTTCTCCACTTCATCAAAAATTTGGTATAATCCCCAGAATATTGACTTCAATTTGTTTTTCTTCTTGAATATACGGGATATAACTGTGCAGCAGAAAACCATATCGACTTTGACCTTCCGTATCAAGATTACTCCAAAAAGTACTGCACAAGTTTTACAATACAAGATGATGGGGAATACTGAAAAAACAAGCACAAGAATAACATGTGTTCAATTATACATTTTTTAAAATTTATATTGAAATTCATTTACATGATATGAATACGTTACTCAATTAGTTCATGAGATATCCAATTTTTGAAAAAAATTACGATTTTGAATTTTTCTAGAAAATTTGGAGAATTGTGCATATGTTAGGGCATTTTCTGGATGTCAGGGCAGATTTTTCAAAGCTATAGTGTCCCTCAGGGCTCAATAAAAAAATCCTGTGGGAAATAAAATCCTGCGGCTCATAACATACTGCATGTGGGGGCCTTACAGTACTTTACAGTACTGTACTTATACAGTACTTTTATATTTAGAGCAAATGCAGAGATGGAAGCTCGAAAAGAAAGCTACAACTTTCTCGGGCTCTTGAGATTGTTAATCCTGAGCTGTCATGAGGGTTCAAGGAAACCGCAAACACACACTTCCAAGAATTCGATAATCTACGAGATATTTGACCCCATGGGTTTTTGTACAGTATTTGGATTTTCATTTACCGGTATACTTGTTGAATAATTCAGAAATTGTCCACACACTATTGTCAACTCTCGTTATCAAAAGAGGCTTTTTCCGATGCTTAAATTCATGTAGTGGGATTTTCGTACCTCGCGAGATTTTCGGGCCCACGGGATTTTCTCATGGAGCCCTCAGGAGTCAGGAATACAGAAGGGTGACCAAAGGATCGATCCATTTTTTAATTCACTGCCGGCTCATCGTCACGCAGTCAAATCCGTCGACCCTTCACAATTCTTGGAAGGGCCATGAAATTAAGTACCACTGATAGCTCCATAAATTGCTTCGAACAGCTGAAGATAATTGCGTGACCTTCCGAAAACGGTCTTCAATGACGGACTGAGTGAGTTCTGGTGAACTGGCTTTCAGCCGAATCGAAAATGACAGTTCTGAAGGAACTTGGAATAGTTGATTGAGACCAGAATTGAGTAGACTTTCATTCAAGCATAGCAACGAATGGTTCAATTACTGAGGAGACTAGATTGAAGCTGATTTCCAGAATGATCCAAATTTAATAGGACTTCCGCAATTAGATATCTCAGTACATCCCCTGCCCATTCTAAATTCGGGAAGTTTCGAACATTTTTAAACTTTAGAGCACTCGTTCCAGAAAAAAAAAACGTGTTTTCCCTATCCTCTCCATGAATGTTAACATCCCTGCCGTTAGGACTTATACAAATGATGAACAGTTCTACTAGTTCGACCAGAAAATAATTTCCATCGATTAACCAACTCAAATGAGACACATTCCCTATCTTAAACAAAAAAAATTTTGGTGGAAATTTTTCGAGTCCCTTTAAATTAGACTTGAATAAAATCAACTGTACTGAATAAACCTATACACTACTGTAGTTACTTTTTTGTTTAGGAACAACGTGAGGAAGGACAGATATACAAAGAAATGTAAGAAATGTTGTCTTGAGTTTTTGGAAAATTAATCTGAACTATTTCAATTGCTAACCAACCATTTCCCCTCTGAGACACATTGAGGCAAAGGCATACATGGGGATGTGTGGAACACATCCTGACATCTTCAAATTTTAGATTTATCGCTAGGATGTTTGTGACTTCGGGTTGAATTTTATTTCAATAAATTGGGTTTCAATGAATGACTTAGGCCACTTAGGGTTTACTTTTGTTCAAGTAATGGATAATTCCTCCTCAGGTTTGCCCGGATGCTCGTATTGTAAATTTTGCAGTTGAAACTTTTGGTGAAGATTTTCTGCAAGGAATGATGCATCCACTATAATTCCAGCAAGCTAAAATGGAGAATTTGAAGAGCCTGGAAATTCATTCATCGGATTGTTGCAATGATTTTCCAAAAAAAAAAGAAATTCTTGACTTTTTTTAGTCTTCTGTGATTTTATGTAATGAAAGTTTTGCATGGAAAACGGGGATGGGAGGAGGGTGTAATGCAAGCAAGCAAGAAATTATTTTTGAAAACTGTGTATACCGTATAGAATTCACCCTTCTGGATTTTTTTGCTTGTAAATTGATGAGGTTCCGACGGAATCTCAGTATTTACTAGTGGATTTGTTTTATATTAAATCGTTGGAAAATCCCTTTTTGTTATTCCGTATTCCACGGTACGAACGAAGCACGGCCGCGTCATTTGGTGTCAATTGGCTGATTGTTGAAACAGAAAAGAAGATTCCGTTGTCGTCATGGGAATGTATTGTCTGTGAAGGTCGTGCCGTCGTCGACACGATTCGCGAAAACATCCTTCTTGAAGCGTGGATTTGTTTTCCATAGCTCCAGTGGTTTAAAACCGCTTCATGTAACACCCAGTAAAATTTTGACATCATCATGAGTTCAACTGCACTCCTAGGAATTCTCCGGTTGATTTTTAATGCGTCATTTGCTGGAGAATTTCACGTGACTGCAGCAAACTTACATCTATTGTAAACGGATTAGTATGCATTCGACGCGGGGGTTTTCTCCTTCGCGCGAATTGAACGCCTCAATTTGTCGGTGTCTTCAAGTTCCCTGCATGCAATACAGTATTTGTCTCCCCTTCTCTTGTGGGAAAGTTCCCTTTCAATACTTCATTCAATTTTTCGTGTTGAAGTTGCAAGAATTTCTTTCTGCGATGACGATAATTTCAAAAGTAATCATCGCTGACGCGAGATAAAACCGTGAATGATGATGAATTATTCATGTTTTGTATTCAGAAGAGGTTCGGTAAAGAAGAGGTACGGTATTATCTGCTGGCATTTGATTTATTCTCGTTATCTTGTATTATGTTTCAGAATTTTTGCACAGTGATATATGTGCAAATTCGACCGGTGAACTGATAGACCTGATCGTCGAAATATCGAAAGCGTCCGGGATTGAATTCTATCGAGAGCACATTTCTGCCAACTCGACGTCCGAGGAAGAAGACCCTTGGGTCTGGAGCTACTACAACTCTTTCTTCTTCGCCTTCACGGTCATCACGACGATTGGCTACGGTCACATGGCCCCAGGCACTTGGCAGGGTCGTGTATTCACGATATTCTATGCCCTCATCGGCATTCCGCTCAACGGTATTTTGCTCGCCACCCTCGGGGAGTTCTTTGCGGCTGTGCTGGTCGACGTGCATAAAAAGTGAGTCATTCTAATCATGCCTCATCCCGCGAAATCGAGCGCGGAAATTACAGCAGTTGTCACTTTTTGACGCAGCAATTTTAGCTTCGATATAATCTAGGTGCGTGGAGTCTTCCGCTCTTGGGGAATGTGCATACAAGGGGACTTGCTCAACAATGAAATTCAAGAAACCAGAAAAAAATGTCCTTGTAGAGAACCCTTATAACCTACACCAGTGTACCCCATCCTTTTTGGGCTTGCGGACCAGTAAATTTCCATGACAATTTTTACGGACCGGAAAATTCCCAAAAAAGATTCTGCTGACCGGCAAAGTTTCATAAAAGGTTTGCAGACTCAAAAAGCTTTTGCTTGAAAGACTTTATCGTATTTGTTTATAAGTCTCTGGTTCTTGGAAAAATTAAGTTGAGCACCAATGAAGCAGCTATAGCTGAATCTTTTTCAAAAATTCTGGAAGTGGGCTTGAAGAAAGGTTTCTCACAATGAAAAATTATACTAATTTATTCCAGCAGGTGGAAATTCGTCTGAAGTGTTTATTTGGAGGAAAGTAAAATTTTATATTTCATCAATTAATTTATACTGCCATCGTCTTTTTTCTGCATATTGCCCAATGATGCCAGACTCTATTACTAATTTTTATAAATGTATTATGCTGAAAATTTCTGCGGACCGGTGCTGGTCCGCGGACCACGGGTTGGGGAACACTGACCTACACATGGGGAGAGAACCACACCGTACTAAAAAAAATCGTTTTACAGCAAATACCCTCGTAAACAATATCCTTTTACAGAGAATCCACCTGCAGTAAGTCTTTGATCACCGGTGAGCCATATTTATTTTGACTGAAGTGTGACAGCCATTTTCGGATGGTACCACCATCAAAAGGCATGGCGTTGTTCCGCATAACATCTGCTGTTATGCGGTAATTGATACCAATCACCACCTCTACATTACTCTATCTATAATAGTATTGCATATTTTGTATGCATAGCACAGACTGAGAGGCCTGATTACATTACTGTACTCGCTTTGATCTAAATTACTTTTAGTTGTACCGAAAAGCTTATCGTACGACTAGCCGTATGAGAATGTGCAGGAAATGTTCCGCTGTTTTGGGCTCTCTGCAATGCTTGCTGTGCAGCTGAAAGAAAGTCTGTGATTGATTTCTGTTCACGGCAAACTTTTTATTATTTTATAAACAGCTCATCTTCTACGAAATTCTACTTGCAAATGGTGTTTGTTATTTTTAAATGAAGTATTGTAGAGCTGTAGAAAGATTTTAAGTAAATTGTCAGTGCAGCCGGGATGTTCTTCGATTTATACAGCTCAGCACAGCTTGCGATACCTGCTTTGGTGTTCGAAAAGTTCCAAAAAAGGTCTCGGAATCTGTAGTCAATCCTGCTGTTTTTTTTTTTTAAAGAAGCTTCCCAAAAAGACGGGGAATTGCGAAATTCATTCACGCGGACTTGATTTCCACGGTCCTGAAACAAAGAAGTGTTTTGCAAAGTATGACCAGATGGCTGCTGGCGCAATCGCCAAGTGATTGAGAGGATTAGGTTACGTACAGAAGAGACTCGCAGACGTAGATGCATGCGACTTGAGTACATCTTGAAGGAATTCCATCAATCTTCGTAAGTTTGCAGATGATCCCATGATTCCCGCGATAATAGTTGAAAAATGAAAATGAATTCTCGACTCGAATAAAGGGTGCTGGGAAAACTGCCTCCGGTGAAGTTCGAAATATGCTGTTCTCATCATGGCTTCCATGATGAGATGTTTGACGACGCAAACGTAATTGAAAAGATACAGTCAAACCTCTTCAAATCGAACTTCAAGATACCAGCAAAAAATCGAGATGGGGAGGTTTCAAGTTGAGGAAACAAGCATTTGTGTTGGGGGGGGGGGGGGGGGGGGGGGGGGGGGGTTACGCCTTGAATTGGTTCGTAAATGAGTTTAGGATGCTGAACTTGGAGGTAAGGCTTCATCTGTCCGAATAGACGTTCACTTCCTTTCAAAACACATCAAGGTATATTTTTTACAGATTTTCTCTTTTCCTCCGTGAATGGAATGATAGCCGAAAAGCCTCAGAAAATTCAACTTACGCAGGTTTGAGAGAAAAGGCCTTCAAGTTAGGGAGCTTTCAAATGTCCTGTTTCTCACTGAGGGACTTGAAAAAAAAATCGACTTGAGGAGCTATTCGACTTCGGAAGGGCCGCGTTTTCGAGGTTCGAGTGTAATACAGTATGAGGTAAGATGGGGTATTGAAATATGGTCCTGAACGCATAGCAATTGTGTTAAATGTGGCTATATTTATCTACCTAAGTTATCCGTATTTGTGACGCAACCAGTATAGGTTATGCAATTGTCTATCGAACACACCGTGATTTGTTCTTCAAATCTGCCCGCAAGGAATCAGGGAGTCTCTTTTCCCCTCCAGCATTTTTGGGGAATGATGTTCACGTCCTCCGCCCCGGGCAGTTACATACAACTTGCCTTAGTTTTTCCAGACGGTAGTTTAAGGTCATTCAAATTAAAATTTACCATACGAAGCGTTGATATATAAGACGATGCTGACTGAAAGAGGATCACGGCTTGGTAGATCTTCATTGTTTTTTTCAGCGCATTTGAACTGTTGTTCAATGTTCAAATGTCCTGTTTAAAATTTTCATTTAAAATCTTCATGTTTAAAATTTAGCTGACAATGGAGTATCTTTGCTGCGAAAAAATCAATGAGCGAGTAACTCAAACTTTTCAGATTCTATTATCCCCCCCCCCCCCATTTATACCAGCAAGTAAACATTTCTACCTAGACAAATATTAACTCTATTTTATAGTTTTGCAAATAAAATATTTTTCTTTGCAACTCGAGGGCATGGTGTCCGCAAGTCCTGTTTTCTTGTGGCTTCGTATTCTTGCGTTCCTCACCAAAGTACAGTGAGACCCCAACATGCGGACACTTCAACATGTGGACAATGCGAAATAGGGAAATTTATTTTTAAATAAAAAGGCATGAAAAGGTCCGACATATGGACACTGACTCGACATGAGGACATTATATGCTAAAATTGGCAATCAATTTCAGAAAAATTGACTTTTATTGGGCTTAATTCCAAGAAACATATACTGTATTTCAAACCCTAAGATCTATGCAAGAAAAACTCTGATATTTCTCCCATCATTTTCCCATCCATTCAGCTAGTTCAAAAAATTACCTATAGCATAGAAGAGGGACTTCCTTCTTTCTTTTTGACTTGAATGTTACTTTTACAGATGCCAACATTTCTATGTACTGTACGGAGGTACACTATTCAATGCTTCGAATGTTCTTATTGAGTTGAAAAGATATTCACCAAATCAAATTCAAGTGGCAAACAATTTTTTTCATGGAATTCTGAAGAATATTTCATCCATAAAACACCAATTAAAATTTATATAATGTAAGTTTATGGGAAAACAAGTCTCAACTTAGAGACACTCTTGATGAACCAATTATGTCCGCATCTGGGGGTTGCTCTGTAATCTAAAAATAATGGCACCACTTCACTTTAAAACAATTGAAGTGTTCTTAATTTTCGATCGTCGGATGGCAAATGTTGGATTTGACTAAGGGCGTTTCAAGCGTATCCGTGGTCTTGTGCTATTTTCAAGTCGATCAATCCAGTGACTTTCCTGAAAACTGAAACAATGAGTCGGTAAGATCCATCTCATTGTAAACGTTGTGAAGTTTCCATTGCGCAACGCTGAACTTTGGAGGATCGTTCTGTCAACAAAGCTATCCTAGGGTCCTGTTTACAATAATCAAATTTGCCAGCTCAGCATAGCATGCCAAGATTCTTCTTCTTTTTCCCTCGATGAGAAGACTCGGCTTGACAGTTGGAGAACAATCTTCTATGATTCTCAGCATCGTTACCGACATGTTTTGCACTGGAGTTTGGCAGCGGGTGACGAAAAGCTTCGTCGTGGAATTCCTGCATGTTTGAAGCTGTGTAAGGCGGCATGAGAGGCGGCTTGAGAAAGGCATGAAAAGTTACAGCCGCCGCTGGAACGCGACCGGAACTGCCGCTCTGCCAACGTCACTTTGTAAACATTCCTGTTGTTATAGTTATGATGGATGATCGGGTGGAAGTTTTTCTTCCGTATGTAACACGCCCGATTGTCTTCTACGATTCTTTACTCATCAGGTCATGTCCGCAAGACTGTAACACACGAGATTTCATGCTTCGAAGTATGAATAAGCTTACCTTTTCATCAAGGGAGAAGCTCGAGGACTGGTTCACAAGCTATGTTAGACATTCACTCCTCATTAATGAGAACATAAAAATGTAGGAGGACTGCCTTTTCTGAGGATTACTCAATTATTTCTTGATTGATGCTCAAATATTCTCCCATGCGAGTTCGCATCTTGGAGTGAAGGCTGATAGTTAGCTCTAAGCACACCCCATCTGTGTATGTAAAAAAAATTCAGCCGTTACACTTGCATAGTACAGTTCAATAATTAGGTTTTGGTTGAAAACTGGAATTGGTTCAACATATTCAACATATTGGTTCAACGTTCTAGGGATAATGCTGAAGACCACGTATTGATGGATTTTTCAACATAAATGTTGGTGCTAGTGCAAATTAATAAGATAGTTCCTTGAAATATGACGTACACCATTGAAGATAGGTTTTCCTATCTTGATGTGGGAATTGGAAAGAATTGTTTGAAAATAAAAGAAGGGCTTCTTTCAAGTTCAGTATTGATCCCCAACTGGTGAAATCCTATGCTTGACTATCAAAAGAACTCGGTATGCAAGGTCATGTTTTAAAAGTTTTTATTGAGCAATCCACGCGTTTAAAAATGAATTTTAAATCATTTTTGACTCCCGAGGGAATTTAACAGCGATAAAATGACGTTGCATAATGATATACAAATAAATGAAATTTTTAATTGAAACCCCCTGTTGAACTGACTATTATTAATATATAGGTAGTACAGTAATTGAAAAAAAAACTTACAAAGCAAACAGAATTTGCCAATATTCAATAAAGTTGGATTACGACTGTCGAGTGATATGCATTCACGAATGTGACTAGATTTCTGGCCCGCTTACAAAAGTACTGTACGCAAAATTGATGAAGTCTTTTGATAGTCTAAAACTGGTTTTCTACTGAACGCTTAAAATTGGTTATCTACTGATCGCTTAAAATTGGTTATTCAAACTGTACCGTACTTTAATGCCTTACTAATAATTTCTGTGTTCCAAACATTCCACTATTTGTCAAGATTATGATTTTCATGCTTTTTAAATTTTATTTTCGTGGTAATACACAATTACGCACTTATGGAGAATGCGATCTTCATCTCAGTCTTATTTTTATCCTCGCGAGGAATTTGAACACATTTTCATCTAAGGAAACGCCGTAGTTATAATGGTGGGAATAGAAAGATAGGGATTTTTTAACACCTTGAGTACTGTAATGTTATATTTCTTCAAATCGAAAGATATAAGTTTGAAATCGGGCTGATTTATTTTTCTCGACTGTTCTGTCATCATTCATACTTCGCAATAAAGTTTCGTTTCATTTGCTACGTTTTTTTGTGATACTGGCTCATCTCATTTGATCTATTTTGACGAGCTTCACATTACTGGAGTGATGGTGCGAAACTTTGAAAAGCTTTTAGTTTTTTTCACTTATGTGCAGCAGTAATTATTTTTCGAATGTCTTCCTCTGGTCACTGCTTCATTAAAAGCCGTTTGAAAGGAACATTTTCTTTTAGAAAAATTAAATAAAATATTTAATGCACACCATATTTCGTCACGATCTTATCACATCAGTAGAAGACGCATGGGCAATGACCAGGAAAACTTACGAGTGTACTCGTATGTTCATTGAGGGTGAGTCGAAGCGAGTTCGGAATACTGTATTTATGAATAAGGAAACAAGAAGGTCGCGAATATCTATCCCTGGCTCGAGAAATGGGTCACTGTGTTCCTCAGAAACACTTTTCGTCGTCCCATGTGATTTTTCATCAAATACTTTTATTAATACGGGGCTGATTGTGTACGATTTCAGTTTTCCGAAGTACACCAAGTCACAAGGAAATCTTCAGTGCCCGAGCTAATGACCGAATGCCTTCTCCGGTATAATCAAAGCAACAAATGATTGAAATTTGAAATTTCGGCGACGATCCGTCTTAACCGTCTCGTCAAATTTCAAAGAGTAATAAATTGTCAGGCGTTCTCATATCAATTTGATTTTTCAAATTTGCATTTGGGATCTTGAAACGTTCATATGATGCTTGATGCTGCAATTATGGGTTCGAAATTCATAGTACAGTGAATCGAATTCACGACTGATCGACTCAGATGCAAGACATTCCGCTGAACATATTCTTTAAGGTTTGTTTCAAATTTTCCTGATTGTCCTCAGGTCGAAGTTCGAGAAGCCCACGCAGAACAAGAAAAAAAAGTGGCTGACGTCACCAAGAAAAATATCTTTGTGGACCGAAGTGCTTTTTTACCTGATCCCGGGTTTCATCATCTTTATATTCATTCCGGCTGTTGGATTTGTTGTGTTGGAGGACTGGACCTTCGTTGAAGGAGTTTATTACGCGTTCGTGACGTTGACGACCATCGGCTTCGGTGATCTCGTTGCACGGGGTGAGTTTTAAATTATATTATCTGATCCAGTTGGCACAGGCTTTCAATCATACACGTACGATTAATACATACTAATAATCCACTTAACGATTGAATCACGACTTGAGCCGATGGAAGACGTTGTACGCGCTGTGTGCTTCTAGCGTGAGCTTTGAATTATTGTAATTTTTGCCGGCGAATCGATTGTATCAGCCTTATTTCTATTTTGTGTGTGTGTTCTCATCCTCGTATGCATAATTAGAGCATCTTCTTAGGTTCCAGGAAACATGAGTCTATGTGCGAGATTATAAAATCTTTGATCAGCGATGGTTTCAAACTACTGTATTTCGAAATGAAAAATCCAGGCATAATTTTAAAATATATTTCATGTATAAGTGCCAACTCCTGGCTTGCTCAGAAATATAACATCCTGATGTTTTGAAGTGGAAGAATTGCCTTAACAAGAACCGCTCGGTAATGATAGCGTTTCTGTCAAATGATTAACGAAGAAAGACGTGTTTCCATGTGTCATACATTCGGTCTGGTAGATGAAGAGAAAAACTCCCCAACAGTTCCAAGTTAGGTGTATAAATTATCCCGTTTATGAGGTACTGGTTTTTCGAGGTACGACGCACTGGTTTTTCGACCCGAATACCATTTTTAATTTATGTTTACCATTTTTTTTACCATTAATACCTTGTAAAACGCGTAATTTTGGAAATTCCCCTCAAATTCAGCCAAGTGCAAATTATTATCCCTGGAAGCAAATCACCAGCAAATCTCAGAGTTGACGGAAGAACTTTAAGATCTTTTCTTGCTTTTTGTGCGGATTCACTATGAAATTTTCGAAAAATCTGATCCCTCATTGATGTACTGTACCGAATTTCCTGTGAATCTTTATTATAGGAATGAGTGAAACACTCCTGCTGAACTTGTTTGTGCTATTTTTTGTGCGATGCCTCATTTTACAAGCAGAATGCAAATTTTCCGAAATGGATGTCAGCAAATCTTCGTATTACAAATGTGCTCGATTTTACTGATGCTAAGTCATATTGAAACATTCTTGCCCCAAGAAAAAGTCACACCACAAGAGTTTTGAAGTGAATATCTGCTGGAATTCGATTTTAACTTTCACTGCATACGCAAGTAGACGCTAGTCCATGGAATATCGTAATGAAAAGTCGAGGAAAATTTTCATTGATTTTTCTTGCCCAGGTGGATAGAACTAAAAATGAAATGCTTTGCACTACATTCACTAATTTTGCAAGTGAAGGGCAACCAGTGAATTTTCACGCTGCCTGATTTTTACGCCTCGTGATTTTCCTACCGCATGATTTTAGCAGCGCAATTTTCTCCCGACACGACCTTGGCACATCAATAAAAAAGCGCAGATGCGTCATGGATAATTACAGTATTAAAATGTCGTACTTCAACCGATTTTTTGTTGTCAGATTACGGCATCCCGACCCCCTTGGCTTTTTCCCCGCACAATACTCGTATATCGTATATGTTCGAAGAGGAATATTTTGTATACGGGATATTGTCTGAGAATTGTCCCGTTCGTCGTTTAATTCCAGTAAATTCAGTACTGTATTTCGAAGATCTAATCTTTGCAGTTCTGCCCCGATACTGTACTGTATAGAGACGAACTGCCGGCATTCACGAAGTCAGGTACGAAGGAATGACGCGCGTGGGAATGTTTACTTCGTGTGGGTGGGTTTGACTTGGGTTACGAATCGAATGTTAGTGACTCTTACGCAGTGATTTTTAAACACCTTCCAGAAACTGTATGTGGAATTATAGGAAAGCCGTAACGTATTTTGGGCAGTCGCGGATCATAAAAACCGCGACGTTCTCAGCGACGTTTTGCCGGGGCAAAATAACAGCTAGTCTCCACGTTGCTGCGTTAGGGAGCTCACGTCGACGGCTACTGCAAGTGAGCAAGGGCCAAACGTGTTTATCATGTCCCTGAGAAAGTTTCCCGACGAGCGTGTTGCCAAAGCGGAGTAATGTGATCCGCGTGTGTTGTAACACGCCATAAGGAGCGATGACGCACATTCACAATCAAGCCTTTCAAGACGAGGATACACTGCGGCGTTTCAGACGAATAGGGAATGACGCGGCGTATTAATCCCACGGGAACCTCCCAAGATTCGAGTATGAGGGGTTTCAGAAACCTTGGGTCAACCTTTCTGGCGCGGGGAGCTTGAGTACGGTACCTGAAAGTCCCGACCCGTCTCCCATATCACGTGCTTTTTGCACTGCGTGAAGTTCATGTTTGTGAGGTGCGGGAATCTAAATGATGACTGATCAAGTTATGCATTAATCGAATCCCGTGATCACTGCGGTGTAAAACTCGTACCAATCCTTGCGTTGCATGGTACTGTGCATCGTCACTCAAGTACGACTTTGGATGAATGGGTACGAATAACACGACTGCCATCATCAGTGGTGATCAAAGTACAGTAAATCAACGTGACTGAGATAAGAGATTTCGTCCAATGTGTAACGATGCACACCTTGTCTTGTTATCAAATCGGCGAGGATAATAGGATTGTTTCATCAATGATTTTCTTCTTGTCTCCAACCAGATAAAATGAAAAAGCAAATGACTGAAAAATAAGATCATGCTGAAATTGGAACTTTGTACGATTTTAAAATGTATTGTTGTTTAAGATTCGATAAAACTCGAACTGTTTGGACCCCAATTACGCCTGCATGCGAGCAACCGTGCCATAATTACGATTCATTGAGAAAGACCGTTTAATTTAATTCGAAATGCTTTATTTTCCACTGACCGAGTGATAATAAGTAGTGATTTACATTTCTTTATTTCACACTTTGAGGAATGCTGATGATTCTGTACTTTTGTATTGCCCGTATTTACTCGAATACCATCACGATGAGCCCTCAAGTAACAGGCGCACCAGGGGTTTTCAGTCAAACATTTGTAAATAAAATTTCATCCCCCAGTTAGAGGCACACCTCATTTTTAGCGACTCTAGAACTGAAATTTTTGAGAATAATAGCACCCAATTTTGAATTTAGAGAAGAAATGAATGCTAATTGAACCAATTTTCAATTTTTTCCTTTAAAATGCGATTAAAAAAAATAAAATTCATTTGAATTTTCCATTTGAGTAAATTATGCTGCCCACCTAAACACCAAAAAGTTTGGAACATGTATACCCACTTATGACACGCACCTCTTTTTTCTCTGTTCTGAGAAAAATGGTGCGCGTGGTACTCGATTGAATTCGGTATCATTTGGTTGACTGTTGAACACAATTTTCTTTCACTATCAGATTATCCGTTATGCGGTACAGTATTCGTTTGTCTGGACGAAGGACTCGAATAATTCTGTCATTACCCCAGCATCATAGAAGTTCTGCTTTACTATCAGATTTAGTCGGAGTGCAAGTGACTTGGTATGGAGTTTGAAAAATTTTGAAATCGATTTGATATATTACCATGGTCAATATGTTGTAAATACATTCACAGAGACACTAGGAAGCATTCCTTGTAGAAAAGCAAATTCCAGCTTTGATTCTATCACGTGGGGAACCCTAGGAATTATTCGGGATTCATTCGGTTTGCCCCTTTCGTAAATGGTTCGAATACCGGTTGAATAAATCGACCATAACCTTCAGCAGTTATTAGTGCATCGGAATGGCGTGACAGTCAATGACAGTGTGACATGAAATGAAATCTTGCGCTTTTGGACTTGATGTTACCCGATTAATGGCGAAATGTTTTCATTGAAATGCAGGATGCGTCACAACCCCTCATCTCAGATATTTTGTGAAGGGTCCCCGGATGCCTTCGACCAGCTCTGCTAGACGCGGTTTAACTGGGGTTCCTGTGTACAGGTCGGAAAGTTGGAGGCTGGATCTGGATGTACAATGCCTTCGTCATCGCCTGGATCATGTTCGGGCTGGGTTACTTGATAATGATCCTGAGCTTCATCGGACGGGCTTATCAGAGCAAGAGACTCATTTCTTTTGAGAAGAAGTTCCGCCAAGGCCTGAAATCCACGACTCAGAAAATCAGCCAAGGTGTGACTCGCGAAGCGAAAGATTTCCGTCGTCTAATCAACACAATTCAGATGCTCAAAGTCAAGGTTAGTTAATCATCTTTATGGGTTCTCCGAAAATTTCCTTTGGCATCACACAAAGTTTTCGCTAACCTTCAAGAAGGAAGTGAAAATGACGACTCCCTGTAGAAAAATCTCCTCTGACAACATGAATATTAGGCATGAAGTGAATTTCTCTCTTGTGACACGGACCTATTCAATAGTAAGAGCTTTCTACTACGCTCTTCGTGGATTTCTCCTTGCTGAGTTCTAATAGGTCAAGTAATTGCATGCGTATACTGGTGTGAAAAATGGTTTCATTATTGGATTACATTCAAAATTATTACTGGCATACAGTTAAGAAACTTTTTTGTACCTCGGTCAAGTGCCTGTGTAACATGAACTGCGGGAAATTTTGACTTAATGTGCAGTAGTAGAAGCATCTCATGTGCATTAAAATAATTTTTATGAGGAACTGTTTTTTGGTCCTTGGAGTACTCATGCTGAGGGGTCACGCAATTCGATATAAAGCCTTTTTTCGTCTACCTTGAAGGTTAATAATCAATAGTCACTCTCAGATGCTCAATTTATGCTGAAAATAAACTTTTTCCTTATACAACACACACTTTCAAGGTTGAAAGAAAAAGAATTCAAATCATCTAGGAAGGAAAAAATCCAGTAATCACCGCTGGATTTGTAAAATTGGTTAGTCCCGTCTGGATTGTATGTGAGCCATTGACACTGGAACCGAAGATGACGGTTGCAGTATAGTTATTTATGATTTTTTGTACTGCAAATGATTTTCATTTGACAGATATCTCCGTGAATTTGTCATTACTTTCATGAGAAATAGTGGGGTAAAAGAGAAATTACCATATGAATTCTTTGAACCTAATCTTTGGGAAGAAAAATGAAGGACAATTATTTCCGAGTACTGTACAGTAAAATGTGCAATAAAAATTTCGAGTGTGACGATTTATGAGCAATTATGCATCAGGATCGCGTTTGGCGCATTATCAGTATTTTTTTAACTTTTCAAGAGAAAAAAAGATGGACAACTTATGAATTAAAGAAGAAGAATCGGGACTTAAACGGAAAATAACTACTGTATTTCAATACCCGAAATAGGTATTCAGAATTTGTAGTTGTTGCAGTTTAGCTGCTTGAAAAACAGCCCAGAATGCATTTCACGTCTATAACGTTCTAAAGCAATGCTCCCCAACCCTTTTGGGCCCACGGACCGGCATATTTTCATGAAATTTTTTGCGGACGGGCGAATTTCCGAAAAGAAATTTTCTGACTGGCGAAGTCTCATGATATTTTGCAAACTCAAAAAATGTTTGTTTCACTGCAGGTATTTAAAAAAAAGATTTTTTTAAAAATTAAATTAAGAACCAAAGAAACAGCCAGAAACGTCTTCAAAAATTTAAATTTATTTTCTTTAGCAGGTGAAATTTGTTTTGAAGCACTATTATGAGAAAAGTCAAATTTTATTTTTCATCAGATAATTTAAGCTGCCACTGTCTGTCAAAAATGTCTGATAAAGATAACTGACTTCATTTCGAATTAAAAAAAAAAAATTATGCGTAAGAAAATTTTCCGCGGACTAGCAGAAGACTTCTGATCTGCACCGGTCCGTGGACCACAGGGGGAGACTTTTTTGTAGTACTGTGCAGTACTTGTATAAGAAGCGCACCTTGATTTCTCATCTGGAATTTTGGGACGGAAAAAGTTTACATAGTACAGTACATGAATAACTTCAATCGGGGAAAAGAAGTAGTGCATCGTAAGAATTCCCACGTGTGTTTATTTATTTTAATTTTTTGAGGGACTTCGAAACACTTATGCGGACGCGGAGTCGTTGTTCGCCGTACTGCTTGCGTAACTTTCTTCGGAGAATAACGAAATGCTAACTAGATACTTCTGCATGTCTATAGCCCGTGTATGCGAACCACGGTGACAGACGTGCGAACGCATTGGAGCATGATCTTTCGGGCGACCAAGGACGACCTCGGAGCAAATCTGCTTCAGCTGGTCGGCTTCTAGACGACGAGAAAATTAAACAGCAACAGGGCAATCTGCAACGAGGTCACAGCAGCAGGCGCCGCAAGTCGGACGCGGAGCTCATCGACATCGACAAAGTGAAAACTTTTGAGAACTATCAAACCATGGAGGCGGAACAACCCGTCCACGTTCTTCTCCACCTCGCTTCCACTCTGGTCCACGGGGACTCGGACATGGACGCCCGGAATCGGGAAATTTCCCGCCGACCAACTCCGGAAATCCGGGCTGTGGACGTGGAGACTGGGCAACGGCTGGACGATAGTTTCGGCGAAGATGACCAAGAAACCCTGGGATTGTGGTCGGATAAGCCGAAGACCGGGACCGGGTTGCAGCTCGTCAAAGCGCTCGCCACTCGCATAGCGTCTGAAGACGACAACCCTACCTGTCACTGCTCGTTACCAGTCAGGGCTTCCAGTCGGGCTTCAAATGTTTCACAGGGTGAACATTACGACATGGACGACCACCACGATCATGTCGGCGAAGCGAAAATGCGATCAAATGTCACTCTCCATGACTTGCTGTCCGCCACAAACATAATTATGGAAGCCGATGCATCCGTGTGGGAGCGGAAGGTAATGAAAAAATTTTCAGCAAACTTCCTGACCGTCCCAAAAAATTCTATTAATTAGACCAACAACTTTTTTTGGAAGCACTGCTTTGTTCCAGGAACAATCATGCTTTTGAAGTGATTGATTTGTGAGATGTGCTCATCAACGATGAAAACGAGCTTTGAAGAGGCAGAAAAACCTGCAGCTTTCTTCAGGAGAATACTTGTTGTTTTTTGGGAAACTATCTGGAACTTATCACAAAAGCTTTTATTTCGCCTCGAGGAAGAATATATTTTCAAGAAAGTTTAGAATAATTGGATGAAAATGTTTGCGTAATTTTTTTGTAAATCGAACTCAATTTACTTCCGCTCGTTCAAAAGTACATACTTGGATGCTTGTTAAAAAAAAAAAAGAGGAAGTCCTTGTGAGCAATTCACGATCGACTTGGCTTGGAAAACATCTGGTCTAACTGGACACTTTTGATCTCAGCATCTTGAAAAAAAAATCAGCATACAGCCGGGGCTAAATATTTTTTAAGAACTGTTCATGGTCAAAAGTTTTTGAACCTTGCTTCGTTTGTGTCACGAATATGTATTCTAACTGTAAAGCTCGGTTATTGACTTCATTTTAGTCTGGCGGTTGGGCATGAAATCACGTTGCCATTTTATCGTTATATTGAGAACCCTTCCTAGGAGTATATATTTTTCCTTTGCTCAAGCAAAAATTCGGAATATAAGCGAGAAAACATCGAAATGATCAATAAAAAATTAAGATGAAGAGGAATCAATTTCATTCGCATAGCCTGGCGGATTCTCGCGTATCTATGTCGCAAGCAATATAATCAATCTTCCTGCATTAAGGACTGCAAATGTGTTGGAGTGACTCCAAACTTATGTTTTAAGCAGCGTAAATTATAAATCTTGATTCAGATAAAATTTTTCAAACCTTTCCGAGCACAACCACATTTCGGGTCTTCCATGCTTGAAACCGTCAACACTCTGAGACCCGACGGCGATTCTATGTGCAGGACTCGGTTATTAAAGCTGCTGGAGCTGAAAATTGAAAGAACTTTTTAATTGAAGGAATAATCTATATATTTCTTGAATGAATTGCCCTGGATTCTGCTCTCAATGAAGCAAGTCATTTCAAATGTCAAGGTGGACTTATATTCATCGAATGGACATGAGCTTAATTCTGATCTAAATAACCATGTTGAAATATGTTAAAGGAAACTAAGAGTCGAACGATTATAAACTTTTCGGATAAAACAAAAAGAAGATACGTTTTTATATTTGATGTCGACTCGACTGCCAGCCATTTGGATAATAAAATGATTGGTAAATTATTCTTAACATTTCTGCCAAGTCACTGATGCTTGCACTCAAAAAGTGAAGTTCATCATGCTCGGGCGATTGCGTATAATTCCTGAAAAATTTACTTAATCATGATTTCAAGAAGAATGCATCGTTCTCATTTGTCTGAAGGAGCATTTTGAAGTGCTTCAGAAATAATTCAAAAGTTCCTCTCGTAAGTTGTATTATGCCAGGTTTCCAACCATACAACCTGATTATAAGAGGTTCGTATGAATATTGATCTCAAAACATACGGATTAGAGAAAGGTATTTCACACTCCAGATTTTAGAATCTAAAAAGTGTTTTTCAACCTTTTTCGTAACCACGAACTGGAAAAATATGCGGTACTTGGTTTGTGGAACGGTTAAAGAAGTTCAGTAGACATTTTCAATGACTGTTTGCTGGCTGCGATAATAAAAATCCCGAAGGAATGAAGGATATACTGTAATAGTTGCAGCTTTATTTTACTAGAAACTGTAACACGGTATAATTGGTCTCCGGTTAGTGAAAAATCAGCTGATCAAATGAAATCCTACTCATGCCAGGTGTTGAATCATATTCTGGATTCAATAAGAATCTGAAAATCAATGTCGATTCTTCACTATCAACCATCGTTGTAAATCCGTATTCTGCATTTTTTTCGGTTTCATCGATCAAAAATGAAATAATGGTTTTGAATTATCTGCTACGTACTTTACTTGGGAAATTCCTGTGAGACAATTGAAGACACCACCTGAGCTCCAGGACCACGTGTACCTGAATAAGATGCGTATTAGATTTTTTCTTAAACTTTTCTCACTTTTTCTTGATTATGACGTGCACGCATTTTCTTTGGACAAGTCTTGATATAAAAAAGGCCACGTGGTACTAAAGGGAATGCTTATGCCACGCGGACCAGCGCTGGTCTTCAGACCATGTTGGGTTGAAGAAGTTTGCTCTTGAATATTGTATGCAGGTATCTTGCAAGAGATTAAAAAAAAACTTGAAATTTTCCAGGTGAAGGAGAAAACTTTGAAAGCATCAGCAACGACGCTGTCTCCATTCCACGCGGACACCAGGGATTCGATCGCTCGCCAAGTGCATCGCCTCACTTCCATGGCGCATTTCCCTTATTCGCGCTGCTCGCACAAGAGCAGCATCTGGAAATGCGGCCTGACGACTGAAGAAGCGTCTGAGCAGAAGGCGAAACGAGCGGCGTTTCATCTGGCCTCGGGCCAGAGTGCCGAACGCATGCAGCCGGAGCCCCAGGCCAGTCCGAGCTGTCCCAGGCATAGAATTTTGCGCAGCATCAGCGAACCCTCGGGGCATCGGACACGGGTTCGTCAGTCTTCAGTCGGGATCGACGACGTTCCCGAGATTGACGACGAGCGTCACCCGCGGGTCTCTTTTCAAATCGCGAACCCGTGATCCCTGGTGTGATGACGAGACCGAGTGAGTCGGTCCCTCAAGTGCGCTTCCATTACCCCATTCCGGGATCAAACCTGAACTATTCCGCCGTTGGCAGACTTCGTATACTCTCAAGTCAACCGGTCCTATTTGGGCCTCGACGCTTTCAGGGCTCACGATCAACCTTGCAGGGTATTCCGACGAAGTTTGAAGTAGCAGTCCAATGCTGGAGGTCTTGAGATGACGGTTGATGGGTACAAATGCTCCTTTTTTTACGATTTCTGGCGAGCGCTGTGCTTCAATCACCCAACAGACCCATGAACAGTGAGAATGCATCACAGGTTTTTTTTTTGTTGCAAAAAATTGCATTGGAATGAAATCGTGTATATCCCTTCGTACCCTTGCTGGTAGATGCTAATGACTGAGAGCCAATCTACTTGCAATGAGAACGAATTAGATAATTCTAATTATCTAAGTAATTAAGCCTTGTATCAGTTATTTTGAACTGAAGAAATTAATTTTAACATGAAGCTCGAATAAGAACTTGAAATGTAAAACTGAGGAAGACTTGACGAGGAATAGTCTTGACTATATAGATGAGAATGATCATAGAAAATTAAATTTGTTTCTTTCATTACAGCTGTTCTCAATTCACTTTAGGAAGTCAAAAGCGTAAGCGGTGCAATTTGTGTTAGTCATCTTGTTGGTACTCTATTGGTGCATGAGATAATACGTCATTTTGAAGAGTATAGGTTTGCATTACTCGTATAACTAACGACTAACGAAACCTCACTTGAAAAAGAGCGTGATACCTCGAGGTGCTGACTTACAGTCAGGTTCGAGATACGATTCCTGCCCGTATGTCATTATATCTAGCAATCAGACGGTGTCATCCAGCAATCGAAAAGATCGGGAATTTTCAGTTTTGTTTCGACTGTTACCAAAGCACCGGTAGATTTTTGTGAAAAGGAAAATCAGCGGCAGGGGTAAGAAAAAAAAGAGATCAAAATACTACTCTTACGTTGTACCCGTGTCTCTAGTCACTTCGGTGAACCGCTGAAGATGAATGAATTTCGAGGGGACGTGACCATAATCAATGGTTAATATTAGTGAATGTGTCAGACATGGGCATGAGCTGCTCCGTGAGTAAGTAGCTCTGTTATTTATGCCATGCATGGTCGGGACATTTTCATTGCCACCGGTGACTTCCTGTCAACTATGTTGACGTTTGCTTGTGTTTTTATTATGCTATCATTACAAAATATTATATTTTTCTTGGAATGATTTCCATATCTCTGTTAGGCAACAGAACAAGAGACGAGACGACACACGGAATCAATTTCGAATTGACGCAAAACCTGAGTGTCCTCAATTGTTGACGATAAAATCATTAAAAACTGTAAATGGAATGAAAATATAGTCTTCTGCGATTTTTGAATCGAGATCCGATAGCTTCAAAACTTTAAAATATGATTTGAAGGGGCCTGAATTTTGGGGAAATTTGAATAATTGTACTGTGTACTGTACCAGGTTTTGTGCTTTTCTGAGGGGTTAATTAAACTGCCATTATTTGGAAGTCATTTTTGTTTGTTCGGGGACGATATCGTTTGTAAGTTTACGATACCGTACCTCCAAATATATTTTTTTCGATCGGGTGTTCTGCAATGGAATGGTTTTAGGTAAGAGAGGCATTTTTGTTTGAGCATTCCTGGCGTTGAATCTGTTGCATTGTTAAGCACAAATATTTCTTACAATCACGCCGTCCAATTTCATGCGAGAGAATAAACGAAGGAAAGATTATTTTATGCGTGACGCTGTTGGGATGTGAGCAGCGAGATCTCTAAAAGTAAAATTGTAATGTTTATTTCCGAAATTTGCCTGTATGAATGTAGGTGTCGCTATAATCGCCCTCCGAAACTGAACCATTTGTTCGCATGCGTTTTTTTCTTTCCAAGGGTTCGGCATGCAAACTTTTGTTCTGTTTGATTTTGAATTTATTTTTGCATGCTCGCAAGGAAATGAGTACAGTTGTATTCAATCCATCTTGATACCATCCCAAGAGCTGGTATCAAGTTTCGCACGTTCAGTTCGTTCTTTGAAAATAAATTACGCGTGGTGCATCTGAAAGCATTTGTGAGCATGGTTTTGAATTTCGTGCGGTATGAAGAGTTTCTGAAAAATTTACGTCACTTATTCGATCGCGGATGAGGAAGGTTTTGTCACATTCAGCAGTTGATAACTTCGGGAGGGAAGCTCGTGCGTTATTTTGTTGCTTTGATTTGAAACGAAAAGAATACAATTCTTATGGAAATTTTGAAAAGCATTTTGAATTTATTTCAGATATTTCGTGGGCTGAATTCTGCTTGTGCGTGGAAGCAAGTTTTCGCAGCAATATTACTCTTGAATAACAGTCTTCATACAGCATTTAAAAAAAAATCACTTTGCATTGCGCGTGTAGCTTCGGTGTTATCCTCGGATTGGATTTGATGATTTCGAGTCAGAGAAAGTCTTCGGATAAAGCATAGAAGTCATAGAACTGCATGGCATTTAAATACAATAATCCGCATAATAAAGGTGTACTACAGTAGTTTTATTGTGAATTATGAAGAGGCGCACATTCAACGCTGCAACATGAGTAATAATTTTCGAGCAAGACGGAATGACTGCGAGAATCACCGCAACATTTCATCGTAAAGCCTTTCCACGGGCTTTTCGAAATTCTGCACGAGCGCTTTTCTTCCGGCAAGCATCGAAAGCGTCGTTCCTCTGCGTCGTCACTCGTCGCTAATGGCCCTTTCAAAGGGTCGCAGAAAAATTACTTCCATTTTTTCTCGAAGCAGAGCTATACTGCTGGCTCTTTCGCTTTTCTAGGCTGAGGAAAGTTAATTTCGGGAAAAAGTTTTGCACAACTACCATGTCCTGGTTGCATTGTCGCAATCTGTGCGCAGAAGTCGGATGCTTCCAACTTCAAGATCTTCTGCATCTACAAAGTATCACAAACTTCTTGGGAATGGTTATGGAGGACGCCAGGAATTTTTTGAAGAACCGAATTTAATCTTCGATTGAATGCGATTTTCTGTTCGCTTAAAATAATATTTTTGGAAGTTCTCTGGAAGGTGCTGATGTTGAGGTTGCCCATGCAGACCTAAATTCAACAATTAATTTACATTACTGTACAATAAAGCTGTTCTGAAAGCATTGATGGGCCTTGAAGAAAGACTATTTCATCATACTTGATACTGCAGAAATCTGCAGCTTTTGCAGGTGATATATCAACCAGAAATCTTGCAATTTAATTGTCACGTTTTAAAAGCATCATTAGACAAGATTAGGCACGAATTGACCATGATGAAGGTAAATCTTGCAATTTATGCCTAATTTGTCCAGAAATTTTCACTGCAAATTAAGTAAATTTGCAAACACATGAGCGAAAAAAGCCACCAAGGATGGACATTTCCAAGTGAAACGTCTCAATACGCGAAGAAGAAATAAATGATGTGTGCAGAATGTAAATGATGGTCAGTCTCTATTTAAAGCTGCTCTCCATGGAATGAAGGGAACTATAAGGGTTTTTTTGGGGGCTCATTCGAGCATGTACTGCAGTAATTAAGCAGCTCCTCCACACTTGAACATCAACATTTCCGGACTTGGAGAATTGCTTGTTGGTTCCGTGACTATTTTCTTAAGATGGTTTTTACCGCGATGATGAAATTACAATGGATTCTCGGGTTTCTCGTTCCTCATCAATGTGAAGAAGAGCTGATGACCAGTTATGAGACAGAATCAACAGATTTCACTGAACAGGTATTCTGGAATTTATGTCCTAAAAAAGGTAGAAACTTCTTATTTATTTCAAGAAACAGGACCCGTTATTGTCGTCCTATTTTTTGAAAATATAAATTTGTATACAGAATACCGTGTAGGAGTTCTCTTCGGAGTTATGTACCCGAAACGTAGTTTCGGAAACATTTTTGTAGCATGGTTCCGATCGTTGCATAAAGAAAGACGACATTTTCAAGTTCTTTTTCATGTTCGGTGAACGTCGAGGTCGTTTTGTTTCGTTTTCTGAATAGGCGTCCTCCAAGTGTAATGCACTGAGCCATCATTGCAGCTGTTGAGAGGTGACGAGGAGGAATGGCATGCAAAAACAGCAGGGAAGGGTGACGGAGCTCGAGCATTTCTTGCGAATATATGGTTATTGCTCTCCTTTATTGCTCCAATAAAAGAAACCCACCGCCACTAACAGAGTGATTGTATAAGAAATATTCGTCTTTCATCAAACAACGACCAGAACCGAACCCGAGGAACATACCCGTAACTGTTTTTTACGTACAGAACATAACTTCGAACTTAACTCATCCTTTGAATTCACCTTGAACATCATACTGTATTTTTTTTAATTCAGAGAGCTCCGACTGGTTCAAATCTTTCTTGCGGTTTCAAAAGAATGGTCAAGAGATGCTAGATTCAAAAATCTATAGATTATCAAGCATCTAAATTGCAGAATATTTCTAGCTGTGTCAAAAGTCACATCTCAGTCCTGGCCATCTGCAACTGGTCACATTCCGGAAGAAAGGAAAAATTCGAACATCCGCTGTCATTTAATCGCTGTTCGTTGAAATACAGGGACGATCTTATAAAAAATACTTGAGGGACCTACCAATGGTTCGCTCCGAAATGAACGCGATTTTTTTCTGTGCACATTTTCACGAAGCGAAATACCGCAGAAGGGTGATACATGACGGGTTTAAGTAAAAAAATGTTCCATGAGACCTTTGCGGAGATCATAAACTGAATACAAAGGCCGCATCGTGATATCATGAATTTCAAGTTTCAGCGCTATTAGTTTTGGGCGTTCTTGGCTTTATTTACACAAGCGGATTACATCACTGAGTGAACTTATATGACTTTGAATTCGAATAAATTACACAGGAACCCTTACGACGATTCTGATCGATTCGCGACATTTGTCAAGGTGCTGTGGTCAGCTCTTCTACCAAGGTCTCTGCTCAAGGAATCATTTGTGGTCCCTCAAGTACAGTACAGTACCTTCAGAGAGGTAATTAATTTTCTCACCACAACTTATGCAACACTAGGTTATTAAAAGCTCTGGTCTCCGCTACTGAATTTTCCAATGCTCATGCAAGTCCAGCTTTATTTCAATAAGTTCAACAACTCGTTCTTCGAGAAAATTTCTCCGGCAGTTCAAAGCATTTGAGAGTAAAATCCTGGGCGTTCATGAGGAATAGCACCGATTCCGTGTCATTAACCCGACGGGAAGTCAGAACCCATTTGGAATAAGACCACAAAGATTAGATTTTCTCTGTCAATATAAAAAATTTCAAACACGTGAAACGACAGTACATATACAGATTGGAGATCGCGGAGAAAAGGAGAGAAAACTCCAATTATAGATTCCAGGGCGAAGGTCTTCACGAAGCTAACGAAACACGGAGAAGGGAACTTGGCTGAAACATGGAAATTCCCTGTCGCTCACGGCAGTCACGGGAAAGGCCAACCGTTCTATTTTCCTTCTCAACAATGTTTCTTGACGTTCTCACCCAGGAACTGTCGACCATCGATCTGAAACTCTCCATTCGGGTCGTCGAACTCCTCGGTGACTAATAGTCCTGACTTCTTTCCATCAACAGTTAGCAAAGACTAACGTGGCCTGGATTTGTTCAGGGCGGCGGAAGACGATCGTCGGGACGTGCCGCGTCGACATGGACAACTCCGGGACGACATCGCCAAGTTACGAGGGACTGACGCTGTCGGTATTGATCGTCGCGTTCACGTCGGCAAATGACACAGGCTGTCATAATGCAGCGAATCATCGTGCGCCAGAAGGACGCACTTTTGCTGACGGGTATACATCCTTTTCTGAGCATTCTTGACCAGTGCGAGTGCCAGAATACCCAAAAATAAACGTCATATGTCATACAGGAGAATATCGTTGCAAGAAACCTGGGTGCAACAAATTCTCGCCTTATATAAATAGTATTTTCTAGATACCGGGACTCATTATTCGTATTTCCAAGTGACACTATACAGCACAACGAATTTTCCGTTATGCTGATTTTTATGAGGACCAATCGGATGGAACGCTATGCGCAAATATTCGTTCAAGTTTGAAAAGTCGGAAAAGCTTTGAATATGACGTGAAACTTTCTGGAGAGAACCTAGCTCAATTACGATGCTGTTGATATTTTCCGGCTGCACAAAAATTAATGAATTATATAATTGCTTCGCGTATATATTTATTCGTGAGACTGTAAAAGAAAAATTCTCGCACATGCGTAAAGGGATAATGACATAAGCAAATACTGCAAGCCAAAGTATTACGCAAAGCAATTCTCAGGCAACATACCCAAGATCAGGCGGAAGAAATAAAGAATTTATCATTGTCGTACTAATGAAAAGGCAACATATTTCCTTATGTTTGCCCTGATGCTCTGGCGCAGCAGGGCTAACAAGACGGAGGATCAATCGTTTTGATACACTCGTGATCCGTCTGGTTTATTGAACATGTAATGGATCCTTAATTATCTGGAGAAAATTTTGAAATATTTTATTCCTATCGCAATCTAAGCAGCAGCAATGTATTAATACAGTACTTCGCGTTATACAGTAAAATCTCGTTACAACGAACTCCCAGGGACCCAAGAAAAAATTTGTTATAAAGAAAAATTTGTTATATTGAGATTAATGATTTTTAGCACATTTCAGACTTGCATTTTATCGGAAATGGGGAATACATACTTAAAATGCTTCTGAAACAAATAATTCGTGTACTTCTGATGGAATGAAGAGAAATCCTTTGATATATATGCAGTATAACTCTCCTTTGATTGAACTAACATTTGTAATAAAGTACAGTACAAATAACTAAACCAACTGATGAAACGTCACCTCCCCCTCTTTCTGCTGTAATGTATATGAAAACCAAAACAGTCAATATTCAAAGGTTCTCGCAGGAAAATTCGGGTTTACTGAATCTTGATCAATTATATTCGTTAATAGATTTTCAGAAGCAAGAACGATTCGTAGCCAACCGAATAACTTTGAGGAAACAAAATTATTTTGTTACGCCAGTAACTGACACCCTCCTGTCAAACCCAGTGTTTCTGGCCCTTAGCGCATAACCTAACACAATGGCTTGAAGAAACCGTAGAAGAATATGGATTGCATCAGGTATGAACGTGATCCCCAGGAATCCACTCATCCTGATTTAAAAAAAAAGCCGTTCAATGATGCATAGTGTATGCTGTACAGCATACCTTTCCCTTTTCATTTTTTACGGATTGTTGTGACCGCAGACTGCATTTAAAATCTGGTGGTTCCTTCTTGTTTATTTGAGGATGCATGAAGTCTTCTTGTCATTCCTTGTGCACTATTTTCTGAGTGATTAGAAATATTGTGTAGAATGTAAATTATAAAGAATCCCTGCATTCTGGTTTCTTTTGTTTTCAAGGCCCCTCTCTTTGTGTATACATACTCCTCACCCTCTAAACCTTTTATTTGTGATCAACATGTTGTCAAACTTATGAATTTTTTAATGAAATATTCAGTGCAGGAGAATCCCGTTCAAATAAGTAATGTGTTCCGCTGCACGAATCTTGAAGTCTCTCAACCGATAGCAGCCGTCAACAATTGAAGTTACTGTAATCGCATCGGAGTTTATGCAACAAAAGTAAACAAAGCGAATGTACCTACTAAATATTTACTGTATGTGCATATTAAACCCTGCGTTGATTACAAAAAAACTCGACATTCGAAGTGGAATACAGTAATCGGAGTTTCCGGAGAAATCGTGCACTGATAACGGAATAAAGTTCTTTCTGCGATGTATTTTAACGAGGGAGGAGAGAAATAAATAATCTGCGTACTTCATGCATTCTGATAGCTAGGACGGAGAATTGAAAGGATCGCATCGAAAATAGCAGGTCTCGCTTAGTAATTCTGATCACAGGTTATCAGAATTCTCGCCGAAAAATTGAAAGTCGGACATGCTGAACTGACGGAAGTAATCCAAGCAATGTGGATTTCCAGTAGTAGAAGTCCTGCTACATCCGTAGGTCTGATTATCAGGGCTCAGCGAATAATGGAGTCAGGAAGGCGAGCCATTTCTACGTATTTTTTGCCGTGCACCAACGTTGCCAGTTGATTAGGTGAGCTTTCTGCTGCGGCGGGAAATTTTTTCGCGGGGATTGTGGAATTGCTGGAATGAGCCGAGGGTCTTTTTTTTTGCGGGGGGATAGGTAATCATGGAGTGCTTCTATGGAAAACACGTATGCAGTCGTCGCGATACCGCGTCCTGCATAATTCCCGAACACGGGATGAAACCTGTCGCACCGTGCTCTATCAATACCTAAATAATTTCCTCACCCCTCATCCCGGGGGTCGGGATTCCCGACGTTCTTCCCGTCGACGCCGGGATCTCAGGGCTCTTTCTCACCCTGGACGACTTATCGTACCAGTAACTTCCGTTCTGAACGAGTACAGCCGAACTTCGATCAACAGGGCCTACGATTGATTGGGTTCGATTTCTGATTCAGGGACTCGATGCGGAAAAAGATGCGGTTGTTACACTTCGTTTTGTTTACCTGTGTTCAATTAAATTTGATGAGTACAGTGATTAAAGTCCTGAGAGCATACGTACCTTGAAAGTTGAAGGAATGTTGGTTAGATTATTCGTGTTCATCGCTAAAATTTCCTCCAGGCGAATACAGTAAAAACGTTCCTGGTACCGTATGCACTCAAGATAAAGACACGCACTCAAAATTTTTAGCTTAAAATTGGAAGAAAAACTCATCTCTGCATATGACACGCACCTCACTTTTAGTCATGGAATTGTAAATACAAATAGTAAAGCAGGTTTCCAATATATAAGATGTGATGAGAAGAAACAGAATAAAGTAGGCGAGCGAATCTGCTAATTTTTATAACATTTAAGATAAATAATCAAGTAATCAAATCACATGTCTAGGGATAATTTTATGGCGCAATTTCAAAACTGCATGACACATTGGTTGATCAACTTGGATGCAAACAAATGCAGTGTATCTTGCTGTTTTACTTATTTTTAGAATATTCACTGGATATAAAAATGAGAAACAGCAAGTTTTTAATTTTTAGTCGTGAAATGGGCGACCAAACCACGAAAACTTAATATTTTTGTGAAGTTTAAGCATCTATCATCCTTCCAGAAATTAGAAACCTGAATAGTTCGTTGGGTATTTAACTTCGGCAAAAATCATTCCAGACTTTTTTTTTCAGACGAAGCTAATTTATTTCTGATAATCATTGCAGCTTTAGTATGATTCGCAGAAAATTGACGCAGAAGGGAGTGAACTTTAATTGTATGCCAAAATTTGGATTTTAAAACATCGTATTTTTTATATTATTTTGATCTTAATTTTGATCACGCCTAAATCGAAATGACAGCAAAACATGCCCGGATGCTCAACTTTCGTGCTGACTGCTGAGTGGCACCCGGATGCACATCCCCCTTGAAAGAATCAATAAAAGTGAACTCAATCGGAGAATTCAGGGAGCTTTGAAAAGTATTAAGAGTAGATGTTATAGTTACATACCGCATGTGCTCTTTCAACTGAGAAAAGCGAGAATATGCACGAACACATTATAGAAAATGATGGAAGCCTACTTTGAGCTTCTGCGTACCAGTCCTCTCTCAATAAAGCTCCATCGGGAATGAATCACAGCACAAAAAATAAGGGAAAGAAAAAGAAGAAGGGAAACCCTTCACAAGCATACTAAATCACATAAAAAAAGGTATGCCGAGGAACTTCGTCATTCTAGGTACAACACGTAAGGATTCTCGTACAATATATCCGTGTGACACCAAGTGCCGTAATGGTTGGGTTTTGCCGCTATGGGATCAATTGATGCATGTTTTCACGCCACGATGAATCTATTGACCAATAAAAACTTTTCGACCATTTATTGTACGAGGATTAACAAGTACGCGATGAGAAACTGAGCCAGCATCTAATGATTTCATTTGCATAAGAGTATGTTGGACTGCTTGAGCTCGACTATAAAAATCAGTTTTTGGTGATTTGCTCACATAGTTCACAGTGATTGCTGACGACAACACTATATTTGATTGGGTATTTAAGGCGCAACGAAATAAACCTTGAATCGAATACATTATTTTGAGACCATCTTCTTTAGTCATTTTTATATTTTTTGCTATCTTTTCACAGCTCTTCTGAATCTTGTCAAATATTATTTAAGACGGACAAATATTCTCATCAACGAATGCACGAAAGACAACTCAGCAGCTGCTAATAAGAGTAACAACTGACTATTCATAAAAAAGCTGAATTTTTGCGGATATTGGAATATACGTAGATGAGCTGGAAATAATGTGCATTCGCATAAAATACTGTGGTTTTCTTGGAGAAAAGGGTTGCTAAAGTTGAAAGGCCAAAAACGGCGAATCAAGAACACCGCACTGGTTTGAACACCATGCACTCTTACACAAAATTCGCATTTCGATCATTGACCTGCAACTTTTAGGTGAAAAATGTTCCTAGCCTAAGATGTACATGCCAGTTTTTCTCGAAAAAAGTTCACAAATCGAGAATTACAACACCTAATATAATTAATTTATCTTCAACTAAGAGGAGAGTTCAATTGAATTCACTTTGCTTAATCCTTTTTTAATTCATCTTCTCTGACTCAAAGATATTGTTCATAAGATATTTTAAATTTTCCTGGAAAAATGAGTACCTAAATATAATGTGAACCCCGCATATGGCTTCAATAAAAAAAATGCGTGCAGGGCATTTGAGTAAATACTGTACGTTAGTAGAAGAATCTAATTGGTAAACGTTCATGAGAATATTTCAGGGGAAACCCGTGACATGCTAATGGCTGTTTCGCTTAAGAAAAATTACGTTTCTCGTAAGAAAAAGAAAGTATAGGACTGTATAACAAATCATGCGTTGAGAGCCGCTGATGTTGTAGAGATGACATGCAAACAACAATATTGAAATTATTTGTAAATATGTGCATTTTTTTTGTATAATCCGATTCACTGTTATTCGCTGGAATAAAAATGCGCAGTTTGCTACACCGGCGGCCCCCAGGGCTTTTTTCATTTCGCGGGCTTTCCTTTTGTTGACGGAAGAGGTTCGTGTCGCGGGAAAATAAAGCGCCGGATATCCTGAGACCCCCGCTGGCTTGGGATCTATCTCACTGCCAGGTGACCGATATGAATTTGAGATATTGACGCTTTCTGCCACCCTGTGCCAGCCCTGCTGGATATTTCTCGGTATCCGAAGAGGATCAAAGTCGTAGGAGCAATAATGCTTCGCCTTCGTCTTACAACCCAATACGCGGATTTTTATTGCGCTGGCCTGCCATCTTTAAAACCCACGCAAATTTAATACGAACCCCAACTAGGAAGTCCTACACTTGAGTCGTCAGAGTAAATCCATTTTTTAATTTCTCGCGGTTTCATACATTTGTGCAAATATAGGCCGCACTTTTTCCCCGAATACTGAACACAGAAAGTAGACTGTGGCCTATGTCCTTGAGATGAGCTAATATGTCTGCGAGAGAAAAAAAATTGAAAACGAGAAATAATTCGACGCTTTTCATCTTCTCCGGGTCTTTCATCTGCCCATGGTTCTCGCCAGACAGCCTGGAGATGAGTCCACTTTTCTTTATTTTTTGGTATAAATTACAGTACAGTGCTGTATTTGTACTGGAAAGTTCGCGTTTTGAACTCGTGAATAATCAGTTACTGTATTTACTTGAGTACCTCGTGCCTGCAAGTAAGATTTTTTTGGGCATAGAATTCGTCTAAAAACCCCGCACCCCAAATTTTGCTGGCTTTAAATCTATTTTTACTTTTCAACTTATCACGTTTGACCAAATAATCATTTAAATAATCATAAGTTGAAGCATTGTAACAGGATAAGTGCCATATTTCCTGTGCGTTATTTTCCCATAGAAAGAGTGGTGATACAGCACCACTGGTTTCACGGTTTTGAATGTATACCTGCATATCACGCTCACCCCTCTCTATTTTCCTTAATTTGCAGAAAAGAAAGTAAGTGGTACTTGCATACATACAGTACGGTATTTCTTTTTAGGTATCAGCAAAAATTCTTCGTATCTCCAGTATTTATATAATATTTATATGTGTGCCACTCACATGTATTTCCTGGAATTGTCTGCTCCAAATGAAGGTGTTGCCCACAATCGCGCTAAACACTTGAGCAAATACTGTACTGTAATACCCTTCAATGTGCAGTGAAAGACTGCGATGAGATAAATGCCATATATTTTATACGGGAGGTTTTTCGTATATTTTCTACCCAGATTGAAAACATTGTTATCGCTTTGTGTTGATGACGACTTAACTTTGGAATTGCGCGGGTGTGATTTGTAATGTTCCCATGACTGCTGAAGAGTGAAGACAAGCGAGAAGAGTAATTAAACAGGCAGAAAAACGCCCCGACGAAAAAACTAGCAATTGCTTTTCAAAAATTACCCGAAAGCAATTATTATACAGCACACTACTGTATCAGATTCCATCTCTCTGGGATTCATTTTTTTTTCTAGCTCACTAAACGAGTTTGTTCGTGGAAGAATTATTTTTACATACAGTATAACGAATGCTCCTTACATATCGAATAGTCAAGGAATCACGAGTATTCAACAATTCAATATAATATTCAGTGCATTTCTGATAAAAATTCCTTTTCAAATGTGCTTCTGAGACCGAACAGTGCATGAGAAAAATGTACGGTCTTTTAAAATTTTACCCAAGTTTGATACGGTCACTTGGTCATGAATGCGTTTTGGAGGAAGAGGTTTTTTTATTTTTGTTGTTTTCCTTCCAAGACAAAAAAAACCGTTTTGTTTCATCTATTCGTCACGTCATCGGAATGGTAGTTTTTTTTTTATGGGAGCATCAATATATTGCTGTATATGGTTCGCTTTGTTTTACGCCTCTCGAGAACTTTACACAATTAGGCGGACAATTCCAGGATATTGTTCTACGAGTTTATCTTTATGTACGAGTATAAGACACAAATGTTAACCTTAGCTATAGCTTAGCAATCCATGCTGAGAAATTGAAACATGCTAAAAGCTCCCATCTTGAATGTGGTGGACGATATCGTATAAACGTTGACGACGCGACTCGGAAAACGCTTATAGTGTAAATCGATCGCGATTCTCCCTAACTCCGTTCATCCATCATAGATGGACAAGAAACGTGCATTTTGTTTTCTCCGATCGTCTCTTCATGTACGAGTATAATACACGCCAAATCTTGACCTTAGTCAGCTTAGGCATCTCTGCTGAGAGATTTGAATACTGTATGCTGAAAGCTCCCATCTCGAATATAGTGAACGAATTCTCATAAATGTTGACGACGCGACTCGGAAAGCGCCTACGAATCGATCGAATTTTCTCCCAAACTCCGTTCATCCATCATGGATGGACAACAAACGCGCTTTTCCGAAACGAAGAATGCAATTTCGATGCTGATGGATCGGAGCCCTCGTGCCCGAAGGTGTGTTGGGAATAACCTTGTGAGTTATGCAAGAAGTTCCTTTGTCCGGGACTATTCCAGGCACGACTGCGTAAATAACTCATGCAATCTGGCAATCGATGGACAAGAGTGATTCAGTCGCAGGAAAAGAAAATCTCTTCAGTGTCGCCGGGTGCGTTGTAAGGAAATCTTCTCTCCGAAGCACGGCGCGATGCGCACCACGGGGCCTGATCCGGAATAATGGATGCCTTCGTAGTGCTCTCAATCCGCTTCCGGATTTTTCTTTTCGAACCCTGATTTGTTTCCTTGCCGAGGAACAAAGCTGGGAGTAACAATAACCGGAGGCGGCTGGAAAAGTTTCTTCGGTGTCCGAGTGGCATGACGTCAGAGCGACGCTAGGTGACGTGAAGCCTCATTCCGAGCACTTTTCAGACTCTCGGTGGCAGGAAATGAATCAACTTGCACTGGATCGAAGGGAAAAGAGCTTCTGGAAAGAAGGCTTATGCAGTGGGCCCAGGGGCCTGACAACTGACGCTTCCGCCGACAATCGACTGGGTTCCGACGTCCGCTCGTTTGTTCTCCGCCCTCGGGCATATACAGGCCGATGAACATGTGCAGTGATTGAGGGTCCTCCAGATCGCCAATTGAAAAGCAGCGAGCTTGCTTCGGATCGACTCGCTCTCCTCTTTTATGTTCATCCGGTACTGGAAGCCAAGGGTTCGTCAAGAATTTCTTTAAAAAAAAAAAAAAGGGGAAGGCCATGTTTCAACAGGACTCGGATTCTATTCTGACTTGCGGATGATTTCCCTGTTGCTATTTCATGTTGTATGTGCCAAATATACATCAAGCTCTTCTTTTTTTCATCCTCGCTCGGTGATGACATCTGGTCGGGGAGAGAATGGCAGGCAAAAATATTACCACGACAAAAAAGAACGCAGGTGATATGTTGATTTCCTTGAATTTTGTCACATCGCCTCATAACTGCATAGCATTTGTTTCCAAGCTCGTGCAATCTTCAATCCCGTATAGTTAGAATAAGAGAATGTTTCTTTTGTTATTTTTCCAGCATTTTCCTAAGAAGTCTGCTTTTTTTCTCTCACGCGGCCGCAAACATCAAGGAGAGTAAACCATCACAAATGAACATTTAACATCTTTGAAACGCCGAAATGAAGTTAATCTAACGGCGATCATGCTAAAAATGGAGGAGTGCCGAATTTTCGTCCGGAGCAACTCCTGAAGAGCCGACAGCAGCTTTTCCTCAAAAGGACACTATACAATACGGTATTCGTACCTCGATACTTTTTAGTTCGTTCATGTGCCAATTATTATACTGTACTCGGTGAGAGAGTCACATGGAAGCTCTCACAACCATATGACCCGAGAAGTCGGAAAAGTCGATTCGATCTCATTTACATCACAATGATTGGTGAATCAGGCACATTCACCGACAAAGAGAAACCCGGAAAACTGTCCTCAGAAGCTTCTCAGCAGCTCCTTTCTGGAGAAAATTTTCCAGGCAAATAAAGACACGACACGAAAAAGAATCCAACGAGATACGACCATAAAATACAGCTTACAGATGAAAGTAAAGCAGAGAACATGCCCCCAGTGAGAAATAAACATTTTGCAATTTTGTTTACTGGCTATAACGGTTTCGTGTTTCATAAATGTTTTTGCAGGTATTGGTAATTTTTTGAAAGTACCTGGTAATTTTGGTAATTTTTTGACTACTGAACATGTAGATGGGAGCACATTTATTTTTCATAAGAAAGGATCTGTTTAAAATAATGTATTGAAATGTGATTTATGTTATATGTGAACTAAAAGCGCTTATTTCATTGTGACTTGGGCTCATTTGAGAGCTTATAATGCAAGTAGCATATCTGATATAAAAAATAGCTGTGCTTTCATCTCCCGAACTTTCAAAAAGCATGTAAAACCCAAAGGTAGCAAAGCAACCAAAGGTAGATTTTACGAGAGACACATCTTTGATCCAGTAAAACAATTGGTCATGGTTGCTTTTTGCTGTGCTCATTTCTCCTCGTCGCATTCCGTCTAGGTACTTCGCCCGTGCCACACCGCCAACATATTGCATTCGGCCAGATTTTGTGATAACATGGGAGCTTTGTTTATGAGCTGTTTTTATTACTTGTGGAAATACAAATACAATATGGTACTCCCAAGATTCGACGGGAGCATTCTACATGTGTTGCACGTGCAAGAAGAGGTTTGTTGCAATGAACAACGCCCAGTAAAGGCTGAAACGAGGGAATGCTAGGCCGTAGTGTTACCCAACCTGTTTGGGCCCGCGGACCATCAGCGACATTCCATACAATTTTTGCAGACCTGCGAAGTTCATGACATTTATACAGACTCAAAAAGTTTTGTTTGAAAAAAATTATGGCAGTTACTAAAAATTGTATGTTTTTCGTTGAAAAAATTAGGTCAACAACAAATGAAGGCCATATTAGTGGAGTTTCTTCAAAAACTTAGAAAGATTCCTCAGATGAATGAAGCATTGCATAATTTATTTCAGCTGGTCAAAATTTGTCCGTATTATTATTAGGAGAAAAGTATATTTTTATTTTCTTTTATCAGATAATTCAACTGCCAGTGTCTCTCCAACATTTCAGATAAAGATAACAGACTCCATTGCTACTTTTGACGCAAAAAGTTGAAGATTGTTTCGGGTGAACTGGCAGAAACCGTCTGCTGACCAGTGCTGGTCCATGGACCACGGGTTGGAAAACACATGTGCTGGAGTGCAACTGAGAATAGTTTTATTGGAAAGGCTGGGAACTCGGTCTTAATTCATTGTTCCTTCGGAAGTGTGCAGCCGGGTTCATTTGTTGGGGTTGTCGTGTTACGGTTGGTGATTCAGGGATGGGGTTTCCGCCGCGGCGAGATTGATTCCTCGCAAGACGAGAGAAAAAAGCGGGTTTGACGGTCGGCTGCGGAGCGGAAGGATTTCCGGGTCATTAATCATTGATGAGCCAACAAATAATATTTGCGGAGCCGAAGCGAGCGTATCGCCGCCAGAGCGACAAATCCTCGCATACACTCAGGTCCGCGCCCCGTTCGCAGCTCGTGTTTCTGCGAAGATCCATCATTTTCCCCCTCACCCTTCCAGCTTCGTAGCGGATTGCGCATCTTCTCTTGTTCCGCGACTCGCCTGTTTGCATTCCACTCAACAGCGCGAAAGGAAAAACGCGCGGATTTCGTCGGAGGAACCGCTTCAAAGCGAGTGCTGGAGGCATTTTAACGTACTGTACTTGTTCGGGAAACCGTGCTGATTCCCGTGTCCGCCAGAGATACGAGGGCAGTTTCAAAACTGCACTATTGTACTTCTGCTTACGCGTCTCGGGCAGCACGACATTACCTGGAACAGATTTGAAAAAGTTGTTCTCCGATCCCTGTGATCCTCTCGACTTTCCTTTCATTGTTATCTCCCTTGAATGTGTAGAACTATGTGCTTGAAAAACAACAAAGTCGTCATCAGCAAAGAAGGGATCAGAGATTCGACGAGTTTCTGATTTGATCAAACAAAATTGAAAGTCGAAAACACTTTTCGTAGACCATGCTAAACTTTATTCAGCTGTGGCTGCTTCGTTGTGACGATTTGAAGCAGGAAATGTTCACATCTTATTCATGTGATAAGGATATTTTTTTGCATCATGACTTTTGAATAAGGCACCGCCAAGCACAAACGACGGCGGAAAATTGGTAAATAGCATTCATCACTGATTTTGTAATTTATCTCCTGATTCCCATCATCACGGTGACTCTCTCCTACTTTTGCATTTCATAAATCTATAAGTGCAGCTGTTGGGTACGGATTTGAAACGTTACCAAAAGAAGATCTGAGATGATGTCAGCTGTGACTGAGCAGGGACAAAAATGGAAAAGAGTTCTGGATTCAAAGACTCAAGAAATGCTCGAAATATAAAAAGCTGAATCGTACGGCTCACTGTAGCAAATTTTAAATTATTCCAGTAATTTTACATTTTTTTCAACGTTTCAAATTGAGTCTGAGAACTTTCGGACATCTCCTGGTATTTTCGGCATTCGTGTCCAGAGGGAGAATTCCGGAGACGGGAAAGGTCCGAAAAATTTCGCGGAACCCGCGATAAGCCCGGCTGACGGGTCTAGCAAAAATCCGTTGTGCAAACTTCGAGGGGTTCCGGGTTTGCGTGGTTCTGTTTTGTTATGGATACGCAGCTTGAATTACGACATGTTTCCATCGATTTCCTGCTCTTGCTTTGCAGGTCTCTGAGTTGCTGCGGCAAATGCATCCGCTTTTATCGCGTCATGGAAGGAATGAAAGAGAAACGCATCCATTTTGAAGACAACAAACACCAAAATCGAATAAATCCCTCTCACGGGAATCTGTTCCTTCAACTGCATTCAATTTTCATTTACAATTGCATGGTGTGAAAGTCCGGCATATACAGTAGTTTTAGAAAATACTGCGGTGCCTTCTTGCTTTTCCACAAATGATTGAACGCTGAGAACCTGTCGTGAAAACGTATTTCAATCCATTCCTGGCAAGTGGCAATTTATTTTCTGTGCGAAGAAATACTGTACGCCAAGCTTCAACTGGAAACCGAACTGTAGAAAAGATAAGCTTCATATGGCAGTACGCTGCTTGAAACCCTCAATATTTTGATCTTTGAAAGAAGTTCTTTCCATGAAAAAAGTAGACTAGAACTCAAATTATTTAGATGCGCGAAAATTAAATCGTCTTTTGGTTTGTTTGGCAGGAAACGAAGAGAGTTGCATCATTTTAATGTTAATCGTTTCATGCCTGTCTGATGGAATTACTCGGTCTAAATACCTTTTAGGTACGCGGAAAAGTGGGCAATATTATTCTATGTCAGGTTATTGTTTTTTCCTCTGTTGGATTTTCTCTCGATATACAATTACCTGAACAAAGGCAGCCGGTTATTGGCCAGGATAATCGAAGGTTTTGTGCAAACAATTTGATTGAATGGAGCATCCATCTGATTCCCTTACTCTATCAATAATGAGAAAAATGCATTTCGATTTCTTCTAGATCAGTGATCCCCTACCCTTTTGAGCCGGAGGACCAGCAAATTTCCATAAAATTTCTGCAGACCTACAAAGTTTAATTAAATTTTTGCAGATTCAAAAAGTTTTGTGTGAAAGATTTTATGGCTGGCATTTGAGTTTCTGCTTTTTTTAAAATTGAGTCAAGAACTAATGAAGCAGCTTTAGTGGAATGTCTAAGAAAAAATTGAAAGGTTGGCTTGAGGAAAGGTTTCTCAGAATGAAAAAAATGAAATAAGAAATGGAAATGATTCTCAGCAGATAAAAATTTGTCCGAAGCGTTATGTGGAGAAAAGCCAACTTTCATTTTTCATCTGATGATTTCAACTGCCATTATCTTTCCGAAGTTTGAGATGGAAATAACAGACTTCATCCCTCCTTCTGATACCTGCGGACCGGCCAAAAAAACTTCTGCGGACCAGCGCCGGTCCACGGACCATGGGTCGGGGAATACTGTTCTAGACGTTCTGCATTGCGAGACGACATTGTTGAACGTTAGCATTATAACTGTAACATTTTTGTTCCAAGGAAATTTCGAAAGATTTTTAGCATGGTGCCCACACAACGACGAAAACAAAACTTTTTCGCCGGCAATGAAAGGAACTTTTTTTTGGCGTCGAACAAAGATGAAGCCTTGCGCGAGCGAAGGATTTTCGAAATTTCCGGAAGCAATCCTTTTACTTCTGAAAGAGCGGTTAAGAAAAGTTCTCTTGGAGTTTCGAGGATCTGCTGCACGCGGAAGGACTTTTTTCTTTTCTCTCGAAGCCTCGAGAAATTATTGCGGGGATTTTGAGTGCCCGTGAAGTACACAAACCGCGCTTATTTGACCAGCTGGACCTGATGGGCGCGTATAAACCGAGCGGTTTTCGGGATTCCGTGGAGAATGATGCGAAATTCTCCCGATTTAGATCCCGAAATGACCACATCAATCTCTTTCGCATAAAGCCTTGCCCGCTACGATCCATCTCACGAAACAGACCGCAGTGCTTGCCCGTCGATGTTGGCCATCTAAGCTTCTCGGAATATATCGTCGCGCAGTTGATCCGGGGTTCCCGTTTACGAACGTTGGAAACGAATGCTGCAGGTGTCCTTCGTACATGCTTGTATGCCTTTGACACAAAGCTGTCCTAATAATAGCAGGGGACAATTATCATTCTGATGAACACAAGTGCAATGCAGTTGAACCTCAATAACTTAAACCTCTTCAAGTCAAATAACTCCTCAAGTAAAATTTTTTTGCGGCCTTGTCTGAATTCCGTTATAGAAACAAGGCATTAAAAAACCTCACTAACCAAAAGGCTTTTACTCTCAAACCTCCATAAGTCAAATTTTCTGAGGCTATTTGGCTATTATTTTCTTGACACAGGAAAGGGAAAAGCAATCATATGAACTTGATGTGATTTGAAAGGAAGTAGAAGACTAATTAGGCAAATGAACCCCTGCCTATCCAAGTTCAGCATAGCTGTATAAAAGCATTTAAGAAGCAATTTAAGGCCAAGAATATCCCTATTTACAATATCCCACCAAAATATGTTATTTGTGTAACTGAAAACCTCTCTACATCAAAAAATCCCTGAGTAGAAACCTCCGTATGAGTCAAATTTGTTTGCTGGTCCCTTGAAATTTTACCTTGAGAGGTTTGACTCAGGGTGTTAAACGGTCTTCCCTTCTGCAACATGTATGATTGAGAAAAGTCTCTGAACCAAAGTTCTTAGTCATAATTGAAATGGTGATTGTGCTTGCAATGCACATGTGCAAGTTTTACCAAATGCCAATTAGAATTTTAACAGGAATTCAGATTCCTCTAATCCCATTCAACATTCAAACTGCTTATCAAATCCCAGTCGCAATGTATCTTTCCGGTATCATACCTTTGTGGAGACAATATCAATATTTAATATTGATATTTAAGGATATCTTTGATATCATCAAAATTGAGAGCATACTATTGATTGAGTACTTTGCGTACTTTTTCCTCAAACGCTTGGTCAAAAAATTGGATGTGAGTCATACTTCAGTTCAAACTTTTTCTGCAAATTTTTCGAAATTCTTGTGGGTGAATTGCAGATAAAATGTGTAAGAAAAGCAGATTGAATGCAAAATAATTCCCATTTCACTGGATTAGATCTACGTATTGATGATTCCAGTTGTAGATCTTGAATTTCAAGCAATTTTCAGTGAAAACTGGGTAGCAGACCCAATGTGGGGTAAGTTTTTGCAAAATTTACAGCTAAAAAACGAAGGTGCAATGGCACATGGTACTTGGGTAAATACAGTACTTGACTAAGGGAATAATGCGGTTCACACAGTTCAGAATTTGAGAACCTCAACTCAGTAAACATGCTTGCAGAGAAGGACGGATAATGTAAAGGTAGAGCAAGCTTGAACTTTGAACATGATCGATTTTTTTTTTAATTTGATGCTAAGCTTTTTCAGAAGAGATCGAGCCATTTAGGTTTCACTTGGATTCTGCGCCCAACTTATCATTACGTCATGAGGTATGAAGTATAGACTAAATTTACCATAATAGTTATGCTGGTCCAAGATTTTATTTTCATTTTCGATCTCATTATATGCAGCGGTTTCCGTCTTAAAAGTTTCAAATCCATTTTGAATGTAACAATCAGAAGCTGAGACGGGATTCCTTACTCTTGCGTTGTCTAATTCAATGGGTGTTTATGTTCAGGAAAAGCAGCTGGGTTTGTTTGGGTTTGGGGAACGCTTTTTGGCCAAAAATGTCTACATGTTCTTAACATACTCGTATGCAGGCTTTTCCCTCAAATTGCAGCCCAAATTTGGGATGCTCCCGATAGTAGCAACCAGACGGTAATCGCTTCAATACATCGATACGACTCATCACGCCATGGCAAAGCCCGTCAAATCAAGGATTACGTTATAAATTTTAGATGTTCACCTAAAAATGTTTCCTTATTACCAATGCTCATTTCTTTGGCCTACCTTTTTTGGTCGAATTTCGGCGTGGAATTTCATTTTTCATATATGAACGCTAGAGTCAGGAATAATACGAAGACCATAATTTCTCAGCTGGTTTTGTAGTTTTTCGCAATCATGAATGAAACTCAAATAAAAATTCAGTCTTCAAGCGCTATTAAAAAGCGAGCCATCAGAAAAAAAACCGGAGATTAAAATTATTTCCGGAGTTTCTTCAAATTCCTCCTTCATATAGTACTTCGTCGGACAAGATCCTCATGCTGTTTTTCTCTCTGAATTAAATGCATGATGTATGCTGCCTTTGTTGCACGTGCCCTAATGTGAAGGTCGGAGATCAATATTTGCGTATATTAAAAGCTTTTGTGGTGGGTGTGGCATCGATAAGACTGCGAGGAGAATTCTTTTCCGACGCAAAATACTATGGGCAAAAATCTTTGAATACGTTGGAAGGTACGTAAGAGAGGCACATAAGAAGTTTTTATGAACCATGGTTAATGTTGAATGGAAAATCGATTGCTGCATTGTTACATGACGGACGTTATAGCTCGGGTTGGGCTGACCTCATAATTGGAAGGGTCTGAATAAATTCCGCGTTCTCCCTTTTCTTGTTGTTACTATTACACTGTCGACACTGTAGGGCAACCACAACTCTCGACGCTCATTGAAGAAATAAAGAAAAAAAGGGAGTTCTTGTTGCGTCAGTGAAAATTTATGACCGGACCCGTGATTGCAGCGGGATCGATTTTGATTCCGATCGATGGTGCGACGGAGTGGAACCCGGGCGGCGACGAGTTCCTATCTAATCTCGGATTTCTCCTGCGTTTCCCCTTCCGCAGACAAGCGCAGCGACGTGAGAAGCATGTAAATTTTTCTTCGTGTCACATGGGCATCGATTTTCTCACTCGAATAACCTTGGTTCTCGCAATCACCGAGAGCACCCATCGATGAAATCTTTGATTCGCTGCCGTTTGGCTCGCGCCTGGGATGCGCTTAGACAAATTCGTGCATCCATGAACGCACAGCGACGACAGTTCGCTGGCCTTCGATGGACTTGGACCTTCAATCGACGCACAATTCCGAAATGGGTCACTAATCATCCGATGAAAACCACTTCATCTGATGATGACCTTTTCTCTGTGAAGTTCACGCTTCAAGTCTGGGCTTTTCAACCTGTAGTACGCGTACCAGCTGTACGGTAAAACGCGGGCATGCTCCTGGTGGCACGAAATATATCTTTTCGAGTACACCAGGCATTTAAAAACACAAGGTTTTCGTGGGGATTTTTCATATTTTGAAAAGAAGTTGATGAACGGAAATCGAACAAAGATATACCAACAGAGGACGAAGAAGCATCAATACGAAACGGTCGGAAATTCGATAGAAAATCCATGAATCGAATGTTTGATTCAGTTGCTTGAACATTCGAATGATGCAATATGACGTAATGTGTGCCTGATTCACATTCCAGCCAATATCTGGTACTGTACTTATTTATTCTGAAGACTGGCACATCAGCATTGCTTCTTCCAAAAAGCTAATGATAAAGTACAGAAAAGGTTGCTTGCCCTATGTGCCCTGAGTTCCACAGTCGATCATCAATAATTCTTTGTTCTCCGTGATGGTCAATGGTAATTCTGCAATGTCCTCAAGGTATCAGAGAAATCAATACTCTAAAAAACAATAGTAAGCCTTCGCTTTCATTCTGATATATACTGAATATAATTTGTATTCAATAATTTTCATTGAAGTGTTTTCCGGGCATGTTTTCAGGAGTCCCTTTTATATAATCGTTAAATGCGTGGGTATAAAATAATCGAAAAACCCAGCTACATGACTGGATGACAACAGCCAAACACATGTGATATAATGTAGTCAAAATTTCGAAGCTTGACGAAACCCTCCGTTTTTGGAATGTCAACAGATGTTTCCAAGTATGGAACTTCGTTCAAGAATGGAACCTTTTATTGCGATTGGCGAGCAAGAAGAGGCCTAGGTAAATTCTGAAAACCGAGTCGACTTTCGAAAGCCCAGGATGAGGCCCTTTTTTATATCTTTTGATGAATATTGTAGCCATTTCGAGGATCCTTGATTTGGGCTCACAAAACCTATTTTCCATATACCCTGGCATTCATGATTACATTATATGCATTGTTCCAGCAGTTATATTATTCGAATAACCTTGGTTCTCGCAATCACCGAGAGCACCCATCGATGAAATCTTTGATTCGCTGCCGTTTGGCTCGCGCCTGGGATGCGCTTAGACAAATTCGTGCATCCATGAACGCACAGCGACGACATTTCGCTGGCCTTCGATGGACTTGGACCTTCAATCGACGCACAATTCCGAAATGGGTCACTAATCATTCGATGAAAACCACTTCATCTGATGATGACCTTTTCTCTGTGAAGTTCACGCTTCAAGTCTGGGCTTTTCAACCTGTAGTACGCGTACCAGCTGTACGGTAAAACGCGGGCATGCTCCTGGTGACACGTAATATAATTTTTCGAGTACACCAGCCGTTTAAAAGCAGAAGGTTTTCATGGGGATTTTTCATATTTTGAAAAGAAGTTGATGAACGGAAATCGAACAAAGATATACCCACAGAGGACGAAGAAGCATCAATACGAAAGGGTCGGAAATTCGATAGAAAGTCCATCAATCGAATGTTTGATTCAGTTGCTTGAACATTCGAATGAGGCAATATGTCGTAATGTGTGCCTGATTCACATTCCAGCCAATATCTGGCACTTATTTATTCTGAAGATTGGCACACCAGCATTGCCTCGTCTAAAAAGCTAATGATGAAATACAGAAAAAGGTCGCTTGCCCTATATGTGACCTGAGTTCGACAGTCGATCATCAATTATTCTTTGTTCTCCGTGATGGTCAATGGTAATTCTGCAATGTCCTCAAGGGATCAGAGAAATCAATCCTCTAATTAACAATAGTAAGCCTTCGCTTTCATTCTGATATATATACTGAATATAATTTGTATTCAATAATTTTCATTGAAGTATTTTCCGGGCATGTTTTCAGGAGCCCCTTTTATATAATCGTTAAATGCGTGGGTATAAAATAATCGAAAAAATAGCTACATGACTGAATGACAACAGCCGAACACATGTGATATAGTCAAAATTTCGAAGTTTGACGAAACCCTCAGTTTTCGGAATGTCAACAGAGGTTTCCAAGGATGGAACTTTTTTCAAGAATGGAGCCTTTTATTGCGATTGGCGAGCAAGAAGAGGCCTAGGTATATTTTAAAATCCGAGTCGACATTCGAAAGCCCAGGGATGAGGCCCAAAAAATATAGAAAACTACTTATAACATCGGTAAAGCTCCTAGGAACTAAACCCGAGTGTTTTGGATAAAAGGTATATGGGACCGTAAGTACTAATGTAATATACGTAACAAGGTCGTCAATATAATATTCTTGAAAACTGGAATTTTAAATAGAGTTATGTTGAACAGATTTCCTGTGTGCCTGAATGGTGGGATGCTTTGATTCAACCTGTTTCACTTCACCGGAATTAATCCCCAGTATATTTTAATTATTCGCAGAATATTAGGGATCATCCCTGAAATGTATGCGTCACTTGCCAAAGTCAATAAAAAATCTGCGAAATGGAACATGTACATTTTTGTTGTGGTCTTGTTTTCTATTTCCGTTGAAACCGACGCAAAGGCCCTCATCTTCAATTAGAGGACGTGTTTACGGGTTTTAGAGCCTTCCTTTTACAATCTTTAGCTCTGCATCTTCATTTTTCAGCACGGGGAATCGGAAATGCTTCACGTAATGTTAATGAATGATGTGAGCATTGGTATTCGCTAGGAATCGTAAAGCAATCAGGAGAATCGACGCGTTTATGAATGCGACGGGCTTTACTCAGGCGTGCATTGATGCTCTCAACCGCGGTCCCTGAGAGCATTACCATCTGATACCGAATGTTCGCTGGAGGAATCGACTATATTGTCACCGATGATGGCGAAATTTGCCGCGAAGCCCCTAGAGGCACACGGAACAGGCCTGGAAAGGGGGTGACAGGAATCAGACAGGAATGACGAGGATTAATGCTGTCGCTATTTGCATACTGAGCAGGTCCGCGGGGCATCTCGTCTGATCTCCTCTCGCATCTGCAAATTTAACCAACCCCTCCGACGGTTTCCCCACACCCCCCTTGGCTTCGGTGTAGCTGGAAGAATTGCGCATGGAAACACAAGCACACTTTGAAACGAAAGCTCAGGAAAGGCTGTTATTCATGAAGTCAACCCTCAACCTAGTCACCCGCAAAATTTACTGCCACCCCTCCTCGCGCCACAAATTTCATCCGGACAAATCTACCTCTCCTGCGTTCAAATTGTTCTCTGCTCATGTAAAACGCCTACCATTTCATGTCACTTTTGCATATTGTAAAGAAATGCCAATAAACTGATACAGTAATTTGACATACGGCACTGAAAGCGAGGTAAAGCTTGCCTTCTTTCCATAAAACACTGCATAATATGTGCATGTAACCGAACGAACTTGCTTTAATTTCAACTCGTTGACCGAACAAAATGTCAAGATATTGACAATTTTGAAAAACTCTGAAAATAATAACAGTTGTAAACTGTTCTTCGTCTTCATAAATGGAATCCATTTGCTAGATATAGACATCATGAATCCAAGGATCACATTTTACGTCACTCATATTCGAACTCACGCTTTTGTTTCGGCCAAGAAATAAAAATAATTTATGCGATTTGTGCTGTATATTTGTTGCAATACGTTATTATGAATAGTCATGGAGGTGCGAGGCTTGACAATACGAGTACATTTGAGTAACTGTAGAAATAAATGCCACTGCTAACTGGGATTTAGACTCAAAATTTTTACAGCTCCTTATGTTTGGAAACTTTAGCCTTCATCCTATGCAAAACTTTTGGAGGTTAATTTTTTGCCCATGTAGTCCCCTTTACTGGCGTTCTGATGTACAATTTTGATTTAGGATTTACCAAAAGCCTACAGGCATTAATAAAATAGAACAGAAATATCGCTGACATTGTATCTTCATTTCAAAGCACATGCCGGATTCAAAATGATGTGGAAGTTCAAGCCTGCAACGTATACTTTTTTTTAACGCTATAATATCAGTTAAATATTTCCATTTCCGATTGATGAAAGTTCTATCCAGCAAATCGTTCACAAACGCGTAGAACTGATTGAAATATACAGTCGATTTTATTGATAAGATAAATCATAAATTATGCTTGGCGAAAACAACATGTCCCCCGCGCACATGTGATAAAAGTGATGGTCATGTTGCAGCTAAACTTCAACAAGTGTACGGATCAGATCTTGACGGATCCTTCTGGAAATTTTTTAAAAACATTTTTAAACAGCCTTTGCCGAAATTTCGGAAGTTGCCTCGTGGATTAACTCGTGAAAACCCATGTACTGTCCGTGAATAGTCGATTGACCCTAAATCTGAGTTTTAAAAATGTCGAGGAATACAAACCTTTGAAATCGGAAGTAGGATACGTTTTGAAAACCTCCAATTAAAAAACGGGTACATCAGGGGAAATGACCGCAAGACTACGACAATTTTGATTTAGGATTTACCAAAAGCCTACAGGCATTAATAAAATAGAACAGAAATATCCCTGACATTGTATCTTCATTTCAAAGCACATTCCGGATTCAAAATGATATGGAAGTTCAAGCCTGCAACGTATAATTTTTTTAAACGCTATAATATCAGTTAAATATTTCAATTTCCGATTGATGAAGGTCCTATCCAGTAAATCGTTCACAAACGCGTAGAACTGATTGAAATATACAGTCGATTTTATTGATAAGATAAATGATAAATTATGCTTGGCGAAAACAACATGTCCCCCGCGCACAGGGGATAAAAGTGATGGTCATGTTGAAGCTAAACTTCAATAAGAGTACGGATCAGATCTTGACGGATCCTTCTGGAAATTTTTTAAAAACATTTTTAAACAGCCTTTGCCGAAATTTCGGAAGTTGCCTCGTGGATTAACTCGTGAAAACCCATGTACTGTCCGTGAATAGAAGTTCGATACCGTTGTTCCCAGGGGTTATTCCAGCAGGTATTTTTGAATGTTTATGTGGGCCGAATGCTTTGCTTTTCATGCTTTTATGAACCTGAATTTCCACCTATGTGATTTAAAACAAGAGGCGACAGCCAGAGGCCCAATCATATCACAAAAGCTGTCTCAACTTTTAAAATTTGATTTTTGTCCCAGACACTCCATCTTGAAAGCGGTTCGTACTTTCAGCTATATTGGTACTGGAGAATTGCATAAATACATCGTGCATTACTTCATCCAGTATCCTCTTCGATTTCGCATTTTTTTCCATTTTCGCTGAAATTCTCGAATTTCCTCTCCAGAGTGATCCCAACCTTCACACCGCCATTGTGCCCCTCACGTTCGGAATGCCGTTTGATCGCCCATCAAAAGCCGGGCCTCCTGAAGGCATCCCGTGAAAATCGGACGCGGTGACGGAAGATTAACGATACAATGTGAGCGTCTCGGGGTTTTTTCCCCTCTTTTTGGGGTAACGAAAGCACCCCGGAACGAAACCGAAACTGGCGGCGAAATTGATACATCCGGACGTGTCGGCTCCCCTTTCTACGAAACAACGACGTCCTCTAATGGATTTTTGTTGTTACCCAGAAATCGAGCAATGTGGTGTCGGTTCATCAACCCTCGACGATGTTGATCTCTCAGCTAAAGTTGGCTGCAAGGATTGCTAACGAATGCTGATGGCAGTTTACGAATCTTTCGGCTAAATCAAGACTCGCTCTGAAATCAAACAATAAAGTATAGTATCCTCAAACCGCCGAAGCTCATGCTCCAGGTTCCATCAAAGTTAAATTCAATGAAATTTCATGCTTTTACTTGTGAGTCCCGGAAACAATTCTAAAATTTTTTCAGAAAACTCTTGCTGGATTTGACGCAAAAACTTATGAGGAAGGAATTCGAAATCTTGCCACAATAAGTTTCCCCATTACCAACTGAGGCGCGCATTTTCCCACCGACGTGTAGACGAATACAAGTACTGTACTGTACTGTAATTAACGAGGGTTTTGCGTAAGTTCTGCAGAGAATGCGAATACAGAACAGGGTTTTATTTCAATTGAGAAAACGTTTTTGTCAGTATAGTGTGACCTCAAAATCCAGGGCTACGTCAGTTCGATCTAGTTTTCCTATTTCAATGGATTTTTCAGTTGATGAATTTCACGCATCCGCTCTTACACATTTCAATTCTGGATCACAGGAAACACAGTTCAATTCTTTATCTCTTTTAAATATCAGAGTTAACGGGCTACATTTTTTTTAAGTCAGGGAACATTGACGATTGATCATATAAATATTGGAAAGAAATTTTTATTGGCGCAAGAGTTCAAATTTTTTTTACAGGAATAACTTTTTAACATTTCGCTCACATTATGTTTATTCCCCCATGTTTTTGTATACGCTTGGAATCTGCGGAAAATATTCGACTGCAATGCAACCTGACAAGTTCAAGTAGTATAGTGACCTAGTTTACTCTCAATTAAATTCCACGCAGATTCGCCACAGTTTGCTCTCACTTGGTGCCATACATTTCACCTGAACAAATCTTCTTCTTTGTTGTTCATGTTCATAGCTTACAATACCCTCGAAAGGGGTCATGAATAACCCTGTGTGGAGGCACAAGATCAAGGATTTCCCATATTTATGGTGAAAAATGATTAATTGATTGGCATTTGGTTGCACCTCTGTGTTAGGCTTATATGTGCAGGTGTTTACAGTACTTCCTAAAGCGCGGATATTTTTTTCTGTAAATCCGTAGACCTTAAAAATGGTCTAAGTGATCTTCTTTATATAAGGGTAGACTGCAGAGTCTTCCTTCAAAAATCTTGAACCGGAAATTCACCTTTTAAATGTAACATATATTTTAAATGCAAGAATAATATTGAGCAGAATGGCATACGAAGGTAAACTTCTATGTTCAAAATTCAATTTTATCGCCTTCATCGCGGCATTCCCCGTTCGCAACTTGACACTTATATTGCCGGCGATTCTGCATCGCATATTTCATTACCCAAGGTTTGGTATGCTGGGAATTAAGGCTTCAAGCACCCCTCTTTCTTGTAATGACCTGAAACTCAACAACCCACATCAACGGGAACTTTTCATTCTCGTCAGACGGAAGTAGATGGAAATTATTTTATAACCCTGCATTAGGCTGCAGGGACGGAAATTAATGCATGAAACGGACGTAAATGGGAAATATACTGCACTTCCACCCACGCGTGTTCCCAGGTATCAAGAATGGCGTTTGGTTTGAAGACGTCATTACCATTTCAGCGAACGAATATTAAATTAACTTGCAACAAACACGGTAAGGCAATTTCTCCTACAAATCCATGGTAACTATGGAAATTATGCTTTGCTTTAAACAATTGAGTCAGAAAGTTTCCATTAATCTTTGAAAGGCAGAAAAAAGCAGCACTCAGCAGTCAGCACCGGCAGTATTACGAAGACTGCGTGAACTTCCGGCTACATTCGACAGAAGAAAAATGGTGTTTATTTCTCTACAGGCGTATGAGAATCTCATCGATCTTCCAAGATTGGATTTTTTAAATTTTCAGCTGTGCTCCGGTTTACAGGCAAAGTGACGCGTAAGCATGAAACGTCGCCCAAAAATAATTGATTGGATAACGCCTTAGGATGAAGTTTTGATTCCATCGGGAATTTCGGTTGAATAATTGCGCACTTTTTCTATTTAGATTATTGTACCCAGCTTCTCGGAAAATAGGATGGGGTTTATATGGATTTTTCTATCTAAAAAAAAACTGCATTAGAACCACGTCCAGACCATTTTCTTTATGGTGAGCTGAACATTTTATTATTTAAACTGTACCAATATTTACAGTTTTAACATCGATATTTAATTTTGATTTTTAAAGTGCGAAGAAAGGATAAAATCAAGCTAAATTTAGCCTGAAAACATTTTGAAGTAATTGTGGAGTGCGCACAGTACTTTTCATTCCTGCAGAACTAATTTCCTTGACCTCTCGTATACCCTAAATTCACGTGGCAGCCGTTCAAAATAAATTCATGAAATAATGCTTACTTCAACAGTGGTGCCTGAAAAAAAATTTTGCGAGTGCTTTACTGATGCATACTGTACTGGAGATCATGCTTATGAGGAAATATGGAACAGTATTTCTGCATAAAATCACAAAATTCACAACCATAGTTATATACGATTATACTGAAACGACGGCTGGCTATGAAGAAAGTCGACGCGAATGAGAGGGAAAAACAACTTATGGCTGCTAAATTCTAATGAAATGAAAAAAATGCCGTCGAAAACGTGTTTCATCTGAAAGAAACAGCAATCCCTGTTGGATTAAGGGAAACAATTGTCCGAAAGGAATGCGTACTATAAGACCAGGAAAATGTGTTGTGTTGCCAAGCGTTTGAACTTTCTGCGATAAGCTAAAACGGCAAATGTTCATTCGGGTGTTGGGAATGCAGCGTGACGAGGTTCGGGTAATCAAATCGGAACGTGAGTGCTCCGTTCCCTGATGAAACGCATAGCATATGAATAATTACACTTTCAGCTCCAAAACTCGTTGGCAGCGCTGTAACGTCGTAGGGGTGTATACGAACCCGAATGAATAATGCGAATCCGAACATTCGCTAGACGCATTGTCCTGCTCGGAGTATCGCTTTCCAGTAATTGCGAGAAGGTGGAAAGACCCTGAAATACCAGGCGAAGGCACGAAAATAGGTCCATTGATCACTTCTTTCGATTATGAACCTCTTGCATGGTCCTGAGGGAGATGGGCGTGATTTATCGTCGCCGTCGGATGTTGGAGCTCGTGCGTGTTATTTTTTGCTCTCCTTTCTTACGCAGACGGGAATTGAAACTTCACGTCTCTCCGGTAACATTTCGTGCGAGAATACGATAACAATAATGCAAAAAAAGCAGCGCATTCAAACAGTTTCCCTTCTTTTCTGAGTTGCTGATCCTCGATCAGAAGAAACTTCTCTCCCTGCTCTTTTGAGCGAGCGAGGTTATCACGGCGGGCGACTCGATCTAAATTACGTCGTCAGTGCATGCCTGGGTGTCCGCTGGTTGTAGCTGCAGAAGGCCATTGAGTATGCTGGGCACACGATCGCCTGCATACTGGTCCCCCTGGGAAATCCGCGAAATGTCCCTGGCCCGACGATGAAGAGCCGGCACAACTGGCGAGAATCAAGTTCCTGCTTGATGCTGCTCGGTGTAACCGTCACACCTGCTGCTCATCAGAGAGTGCTAATTCCGAAGGATCTCCACTTCTCCTCAGCCGTACAGCACAGAAACAAATTTTCCTGCCCTGAAATTCCGAGTATCGTCCAACTAAGATAGGGCTCCTTCCATGCCATTCACTGAAATATTCTCCTGTGCAAATAATTTATTTTCTGGCTCTCGCGAACCTTGTATCCGTGTAAGAATATGAACAGCCTCACCACTTGAGATATTCTTCTACAAAGAGTAAATCAGAAAATATTCCGTTTTTAGCCTTGTGCGGTCTTCATCACAAGTGGGTTGCATCTTTTTTATTAAACTCGAAAGCAATTTTGATTTGATCTGGTTGGGAAAATTTCTCAGAACGATGAACGAAGACGGAAGAAGTTTTGTTCATTGAAACAGAAAAATGGAAGGCGGCAATATTTGTAAGTCTGTGTTATGCAATGGTTTCACCTGATTTCAGATGTGCGTGACCGACGAGCTAAGAATGAATGAACTGTGCGCGGTTTGCCTCACGAAAGGATAAATGCCTCTTTATAATCGCTTCGCTTTGATTTGATTAAACATTCACCGTAATCGACTTTTCATGATTTGACCAATTGCTTACGCGTAGAATACTGCACTTTATTATTGCTCTGTATCGATATTCTTTTACCTGTGAATCCATACTGATGGTTGGCTCAATACAAGTACAATCTTTAAACATGTTTCTCTCTTGATAAATGGCAAAAGACCAGGGGGAAAGAAGAGAGAGAGAGAGATGGGGGAGGTAGAGCGTGTGTGTGTGTGTGTTTAAATAGTCGGGCGTGGCTTGTCCATGGTTTTTTCCAATGGGATCTTGGTGCAGGTCGGGCATGTGACAGCTACACCGGCAACGACCGCCCCGTTCATCGGGCGACACATGTGCATGCGAGCAAACAAACCGCGTGTGTACGAGAAACATGCAAGCGCCTATATTAGTCCGAACCAGTTGTCCGAGATTCATCACGGCGCGGTCGTTATGCGATGGGGAAGTATGCGGGTGATTCCCATTTCCCTGGGCCGAAAGCCGCTGATCTTAAAATATTCGCGGGGCGCGAGCAAATTTCCGATACGCGATGATGCAAGCCCTGATTCTGAAATTTTGTGAAGTTTCTGTCAATCGAGCACGGAACGTTCAATCAAGGCGCGTGAGCTTACGCGGAGTTTCTTTTTTCTTTTTTCAAAATGTAATGGCTCATTGGGCTTTCGTCGTATTTGCATAAGCGTCACACCGAGGGAACCACCCGTTTTTAAAATTTATATTTTACGCGAGGAAGAAAACGGCGCGGGAGAAAACGAAGCGAAGCCGGGATGTGTCACAGCGGGTCGCTCAGGATCCGCCGCACCATGTCCAGGGACCCGATGCGAATGTTTTTGCGCAAAACTTGCGAAGAGAGCTCAGCGACGAGCAGGTCGCGGGTTTCGAGCGGGGTCAGGTTCGAGTCCACGGGCTCGAGCCGCGGGCGCTGCTTCCGACGGCGGTCCTTCCGGGTTTGGTGCCGGTGGCGGTGCTTATGCTTCGGCGGCTTCCGGTGCTTCCGTTGGTGGGACTTGGGCTTGTCACCATCGACTGGGGCGATGTCCACGTTCGCTGGTTCCTGTGGTACCATCAGAGCCGATGACGAAGGTTTCTGCTTTCGGGTAGCGCCTTCCACAAGGGTAAGCTTTCTCTGAAGAACACAAGTACAGAAAAAAGAACCTTAGAAAGAGCCAGTATACGAAAACACGACTCTCTTGAAACCTTCCCTTCTACTTTCCTAAAAAAACCGCTGATACTCCATCTCGCGTTTTCCATTAAACTTCGAAAACAGCAAAACCGCGAGCAAAAACACGTTTTGCGACAACAGGCCATAAGATACTTAATTCAAGAGAACTTACGCAAAACGAATGCATTGATGAAAGGATACATGATTGATCCGGGAGTAAATCTGCGCTTCAAATAAGGGTGCTCTGAAAGTGTCGAACCGAACTTTAAAAATAACATGACATACCAAAGCTCAACTGAATACGACGGAGAAAATACTCGAAGTTGAACGAATATTATCCAACCCTGACCTGGAGCGGTACATTCAACATTATAGAAAATCTGACCTTTGGCACAATCAATATTCCCTAAATACTGTACCTTCATCAACTTTCACCATGAAGAATTGTAAAAATATTTATAAAATTCCAAGTGATACGATGAAATAGAGGGGCTGGCATTTTCATCGAAAAGAGTGATGAACTTGAAAATGAGTGCATATGGCTACTCTCAGCCCCGCAATTAAAGGTTAAGTCGTACTTTTAATGATAAAGCAAAACACCGTACTCTAAATTCTGTCCAGAATCCCCCAGAAAAAAGCCAACCCAGTACGAGCTCGAATAAAATACTTGTTTCAAAAACATGGTCAGCATGATAAATTCCCTGAAAAGCTTCAGTTTTTGTTGAAATGTCAGCGAATCCTCGAAGGGTTGATTTCTTGGTCTCCTTTCGCTCTTTTACAGGTTCAAGATTGAGAACTTGGCGTTTTTGCGAAATGAGATGCTAATTGAGCGACAGTTGAGCTGGTTGCCTCGTTGGATGAGTCCTTCCGCGAGAAACCAGCTCTCGTCTCGCGCTAACGAGCACTCACTAAAATCCTCCTGGATTAAACCATCACATCAACCGGGGACCCGAATGCAGCAGAATCGAGAATAAACTCGAGGCGAGGCACACCCTATTGTCAGGCTTAATTATTGCATGAGCTTGCCCTGGAACTCGATTGTTCACCCAGGTCGAGTTACACCAGGCGTGGCCATCGTCCGTGAGTCTGTTTTTAGCTTGACGAGTCGTTCGACCCACGCCCATCGCTTACTCTTCCTTCCACAACCCATGCACCTCCAGCTTTCAGCGAAAAGGTTTGGAATTGCTGTTTTTCTCTGTTTGATTTCGTTTTTTACTCGGGACTTCTGCGAAGGCCTTTTTGGGGCCGGTGAAGGAACTTCGCTTCTAACGTCAAGCACGATTATTATATCCGACCTGAACCCTCTCCTCTTCATTTTGGTGCAGTACTTTAAAGCGGTACTGAACACCTATCTTTGTGGCCATTTGTTTGCTGACGATGTCACACAGCAGAAAAAAGACTCCATCGAAATAATGCATTTACTCTTTCATTCAGCTTTTTCCCCCCACAGCGGCATCTGCAAATGCGTCGTACTTTCCCGAGAAAAAAAAATCGCGGGAAATCTTCAGACGATTTATAGAAAAATGGAGATTTGTTTCAGCTCGCGTATTTCCATAAATTAATGAGTTCTGGAATAAAACCGCCAGTGGAAGCACGTTGATGACGGCTAAACTCAGTCATGGTATGCATTTTCAAGTCTCTCGAGATGAAAACGGACTCATTTCTTCCTGCCAAAGCCTTTGTTCTGCGATGGACTCATTTGAGAGTTATCAGGAAAATGGTGACGCGACAGCTGGAAAGGATTATTCACGTCTTGACGCACGAAGTGCGATATTAAAGCTAACGCCCTGCGAAATGAGGACTTGGAAGGACTTTGAGCAGTCTAATTAGCACGACTGATGACAAATGAGTCGCCTTTTTTAATCTTACCGGAGGAATTCAATTTCCAACGCTAGCTCATGTCCTTCAGTGTCAAGGACTCACTCCGAATCCTTGATTGTTCCTGGAAATCTTAGACGCGTTTTATTTCTAAGATATTTCCAAGTTCTTTTTTAAAAGCAGGAAACCGTGAGGGGATATTTTGCCAAAGTTCGCTTCACCTTGCAGAATTGTAAATACACGCATTCATTCAAAACGATATAATTTGTATATATCATAACCAAAGGGACGGAGATCAAGGATCTTAAACCAAATTCTCAGTTTTAAACCCAATGTAAGATTTTTTATTGCGACGATAAATTGTATTATATATTTCTTTAAACTTAAACTCAAGAAAATTCGCTTTAAGATGCTTTCCATTGAATTCTTGGATGTTCCATTCACGTGCACTCCAAGCGTGCCGTGAAATTTTAATTTTCCTTGAAATAAAAAGTTGAGTATGGTGCATCACCTGCCCTTCGTATACAGTTTCGAACACATGGGCTAGCTATAGAGTTGTATTCTTGTATTAAAGTATTTCTTTCACGAATCCTTGCCTGAAAATCTCAAGCGATTGGTTTCATAGAAGAAACAAGTGCTGTAGCTCAATTCTCAATGGGAAAGATTTACCATGACTAGATGATGTCGTTGCACTTCAGAGGAGGACATTTGAAGCGCAGAATTCCCGACAATGTCATCGACGGACTGTACACGAGGAAAAGATCGGCAGAATTCAAAGGCATTCGTGTTATTCATGTCTAATGTCATTCCATGCGGGTGGCCAATATGGCACCCCGACCAGACAAGGAAAGTTCGTGCTGCAGCAACCAGTATTATCCATTAAAAGGCAGCAAGCGGGAAGAAAAGAGTGAGAATGTTTTCCGCTTTCGAGCAGAGAACCGGGGTCTCAGGAGAAATCCATGGCCCGAAGTTCGGAATCACGCACTCAAACTTGCCAGAGCAGATAAGCCCCGGGAAAAGACGGAAGACATGAGGGGCGACCCAGTGACAGTACCAGAGCCGCGAAATCGCCGCGATCAAGAGGCCGACCTGTTTTTACACCATGCGAGCAAAAAGGGGGAACCGACGCGGAGGTTTATCACTCTGGCTGCATCGCGCATTTGGGTTCCCTCCGAAGGGAAACAGGGATGTGTTCTGTGCAAAGCTGTGTTCCCTGCTGATCGTCCGATTGTCTCCGTGACATCCCCTTGATCGTTCATTAGATCCCGCGAGTGCTTCATTCGCGACACGTCGTCTGTCGTTTCCCTGACGGGCCCGGCGGGGTTTCTCAAGTCAACATCCGTCGACTGACATACGCCGACTCGCTTGCCAAGCCCATCGTGCTCATCTCCAGTCAACTCATGAGGACTAGTCTGGTCTGCAGTTTTGTTGATCACTCTAAAACAGTGTTCCCCAAGCCGTGTGGAGGTCCATGGACCAGCGCTGATTTGCAGACATTTTTTGCCAGCATATGGGAACATTTTCTTTAGCTTAATAAATTTATCAAAAGGAGCAATGAAGTTTTCTATCTTCTGAAAATTTGGAAAGACAATGGCAGTTGAAATCCAATCAAAAATAAAGTTGGCTTTTCTCATAAGTCCTTCAGACAAATTTTCACTTACTGAAAGGAATTATTTTAATTCTTCATTCTGAGCATCCATTTTTCGAGCCCACATTTGTAATTTTTTGAAGACATTCCACTGCTATAGCTGCTTCAATGCTTCCAACAATTTTTGCAAGAAAGCAGAAACATTTTAAAAACCTGCCAAAAACCTGTCTCGGCTGTCTTTCAAACAAAACTTTTTTTGAGTCGGCAAAAATTCATAAAACTTATTTGCAGGCTTGCAGAATTTTTTTTGGAAATGTTCCAGTCTGCAAAACATTTTATGGAAATTTGCTGGTCTGGGTTCCCAAGAAGTTTGGGAAACACTGCTCTACAATCCTTCATGCCTTCTTGTTAAACCACACGGAGTTGCTTCATACAATAAATAAGCCAACAACTAACCCCCCCCCCCCCCCCCCCCTAGCAGTTTTTCCTCCTGCCCAACAGACAAAATCTGCCAAACAAACTTCTTTTGGTTTAAAATTAGTGCTGAAAATTGAAATTTTTAATGTTTTATATTAATTGAATTTGTGTAAAGGACTTTTCGTCTAACAGACTCGTCCCTTGCACAAATCAAGTCCGTTAGATGGGGGTTGACTGTACTTTAATTCTTCATTCTGAGAATCCTTTTGTCGAGCCCAACTTCGTTATTAGTTGAAGACATTCCACTATAACTGCTTCATTGCTTCCAACAATTTTTGCAGGAAAGCAGAAACATTTAAAAAACCTGTCTGGACTGCTTTTCAAAACTTGTCTTTCAAACAAAACTTTTTTGAGTCCGCAAAAATTTCATAAAACTTATTTGCAGGCTTGCAGAATTTTTTTTTTGGAAATGTTACGGTCTGCGAAACATTTCATAGAAATTTGCTGGTCTGTGTTCCCAAAAAGGCTGGGGAACACTGCTCTAGAATCCTTCACGCCTTATTCTTGTTAAACCACACAGAGTGGCTGCATATACAATAAATAGGCAAACAACTAATACCCTCCACCCCCCACGAAAGTCCCAATCTAGAAACATTGCGGTGGCAGTTCTATTAGCAGAAGAATTTGGCCCACAATTATTTGGAGAAATAATTCAAGGTTATTCATTGCTGTTGTTTTAGAGTTTTTTTCATCTTGTTCCTCTGAGATGCCTTTTCCCCGCTTGGGGAGTAAGTTGAAGTTGTTGAGTAAGTGGATGGTCCTGAGAAGAGTGGTCTGCTTGAACCCTTTATTGATGGAAGACAGTTCACGACCAACGAATGCCACAAATAACGAGTCGATGAACGGAACGAATGATTTGCTAGATGACTCACCACTGATTCTTTGCGATCAATATTCGAATCATGGACTTTCTCAAAATTTGTAAGCGAGCGAAACTTGAAAATGAAACCCAAATTCATCAGAAGTTATAATGCATTCATTCCAATTTTACGGCCTTCTTGCGTTTTACGATTTGAAGACAGATTAAGTGTCACCATGAATCTAAAATTTTGCATATCTATTCTTTGTGATGATGTTGCAGATTTGAGAACCGGGCTCCAATAAAGGAATGATCCCGAAAATTCCCATGCTTTACACTGATCTATATACATCGTGAACTTGTAAACAACATGCCCCCAAAGTCAGAAGTGCTGCTGAAGTAAACCCTCGTGATCACACAAGCAATTCTGTACCGTTGGAGGATTTAGGATCAAAAACTTTGAACAGACTTCGAAGGCATTAAACTTATGAGTCATCCCTCGTACCTTTGATGAAATGGAATGCTGGAATTTGTATCGATTGTTTTCATCGTCCTTGTAATCGTCTTCGGTTTTTTTTAAAATTCAACTTTATTCGAACACAGCCTGGGGTCGGTGGGCACCAGACTCTGTGCTGCTGTAAGATCTCCGAGGAAGTAACTCCGGCGTTTGATCGATGAGCATGCTGCGAAATCTCGGTCTAAAAATACACAATTCGCCGCACAATGGCAGCCCGGAAATGAAGGACCGGATGATTTCCTATCCGATTAATTCCGGTGCACTCGATTTTCGACAGCGCCGGCTTTAAATATAAGGTCCGCGTTTCAGATTGATGCCGAAATCGGCGGTAAAATATAGTTCGAACGGGTTTCGTCGGCAGGATTCCCAGACGATCGCTTTTGAGTTTTGACTCCGGGATTTGATAGGGCTCTATATAGTCTAGTCTGACAAACTCGATCAAAATCATGCAAGCGAAAATACCGCTGGAAAGCCCCGGTAAATTCTCTTCCTTTGCTCCGTCGAGTGGAAGCAGGGCGCATTTACAGGAAAGGAGCACGCATTTCCCTTTGAAGGGTTACCTTACTTCAACCCGATCTCGTACTTCAATTACTTAGGTAAAACCCAGGGACCGCTTCTGGGCTAACGGAGTTTCTCTAGACCGAATTATATTTTTGAAGAGAGGCCCGAGGCACAAAAATCAGCAACAAAACCTTCATGATCGATGAAAGCGGTTTCAAGGCAAATTACTTACTGTATCTTGAAGAGCGTTCATCCAATAACCAGCCAGTTAAATCTGGGTCGGTATAAAAAAAATAAATCATGATGATACCGTATACCGTTCGTATTCATGCAACCTGCGGGCACCGGTATTGCACCCAAATTTCCGGTAGGCATTTCGAAAAAACACAACTTCAAGAGCCGCTAAGAAAAACTAGAATTTTCCGCGAAAAAATGTTGCCTTCACCTGAGCAAAACATGTTGATCTTCGAACAAATCTTAATTCCAACAATGTATAAATTTACTGCAACGTACAGTATAGTGGGGGTGAAGACTTTTTTTCAATCACACAGACGAAAAGGAGACGGCTGCGTGTTACTTTACCTGAATTCCCGGTAGATAGTTCATGAAAACAAAACTTTATGTTCCGATGTGGAAAAATTAGAATTTTGTGGGAAAATGTGTCCTTTATACCTGGGGATAAAATTGTGGTTGAAAAAAAGGGAGTTAGTTCAACAAATATTTAAATTTACTGGAACGAAGTGAAGATTACGACTTTTCTTTCACGATACGAAATACGAGACATTCAAGTGACTTTTTCGAGTTGGAACTGGGTCCTGAGCAAGAGTAAATTTGATAATGGATCTTCTTTCACATGTTCCATGATTTCAAGTTTTGGCTGCACTCTCATATTTTAGCACACTTCGTGGCAGGAAAAATACGGCCGATACTCAAGTAGTGCGGTACAAAATAAAAGTGATGGATGGTGCGGATCTCATTGGAATGCGAAAATAGGTCGCAAACGCATTTAAATTTCTGAGCAGAACAAGGCGCACAGCGAACGTAAATCATAATAAACACTGATGCGACATTTTTTTTTTCTAGCGGAAGAATCCTTGTACTTCATTGCTTTCGATGTCATGCCGTCAAAGGTATCCTAGACTGAGTCTTTGATGCAAGCGTGATTCCGTTTCTGACGAAAAAAGCACAATGGGATTTTTAGCAAATAAGCGATGCATTTGCTCTTCTGGATGAGGCTCACGTCTCGCAATAGAGCTGATCATGGATGAACAAACGCTGACTTGTCATTCACTATCGACTCCCGCCTCATGTTGCCTTCGTGCTTTATGTCATGGATCATGTCGAAGAACAGTGGAGGGGACGTCCTAACATCGTTAAAAAGACAAATCGCTTCATGAATTAACGGATAATGGTCAGTGCTGAGTCGCATTGGCTGCTTCATTATGGATGCCGGCAGAACCAGCAGCCAGAAAATGTGTCAGGTTCGAGAGCTGCTCGCAAATCGGGACCAATTTGGGCCAGAGAAAGATTGCATTTGAAATCACATGGCTTGTTTGTTTTTTCAAGATACAACTGATCCACGCGAAGGAAAGACAAGCATTAATTACTAATCAATCCATTGGCCTCGGCTGTGAATATATGAATGATTCAGGTCGAACAGCTCGGACACGCTTGTCAGTTTTCCTTCTGAAAGTCGATATTTTTTCAATTATACTGTACAAGTAATCCGCAGAGCTGTTTTACTTTTTAAAATATCGTGCAATTCCACGAAGAAACAGGATGAATAGGATCAAATCGACGCATTTTGAATTTACTGAACAATTCAAGCTATCTCATAAAAATCGATCAATTCTTATCGATGCGATCAGAACGGATGGAAATGTTGCGGCATAATTTCGCACGAAGAATAATGAATTCTTATGGAAGTTTTCCTAGTTCTTCGTGTCTTCTAAGTACCCACAAGCATCCTCTCAGTCTATACGGTTTTATTTTTCACTGATATTCAAATGTTGATTGAAAATTGTTCGGAAGATGGTTTTATTCTCCCCAAGATATGGCGAAGACAAAGATAAAAATGCAATACTAGCCGTCGCAACTGAATAACGGAACTTTCCGCTCAGCATGTTGCGTTCCATCAATGAATTATTGTACTAGATTTATTTCTGCTTTTATTATTTGATGAATTAAAAGCGAATCTTGGCAGCCAGGAAAGTTAAATAATTTTTTCACTTGCCTTTCCTCAACGTAATGCTCTTGTTTTCAATCCCGTTCAATGTTTACCCTCGTCAGTCGCCGAGCTTATGCCGACATGAACCTGAATATTTTCTTTTGATTTAGAATTTTCGTCAAACATGTTTTGCAAATACAGCATTACATCCACATCGCTAAACTGTAAAGAAAGCCTCAATGTTCACATGTTTCATTACATATTCTAACCCGTCGTACTTTTTCCGTTGGCTTTGGATCGATGGTCATGACACATTTTGTTTCTGCGGCACACCGTGCGATGCCAACACAGCAGTTAGCTCAAGGAATTCGTCTTTTCTTATCAAACCTTTTGATTTTTTATAAGCTGTAGTAAGAAATTACTCAATATACATTTCGTTTCCTCAAACGTCTTGTCGACAAGATTCGCCGACGAGGCCGAGAGGCGAACCAACACCACTATTTATCTAACGAATGAAGTTTGGCCGACTTCCATCTGGCTCACGGAGATACAGTATCCATAAACCGAAAGCATTTCTCAGTCGTCAAGAAAAAGTCTCGTGCACGAAATCTCAATTGTTGGTATCAAATATTGTTCAGGGATGAGTTGATCTTGCCTTTTTTCAAAGTCAAGCATTTTGAATTAGGAATTTTTTTCCGTGTCGAAGATCTGACTAGCATTCACGTACAGTACCTGATTTTTTCAGCATCAACGATGAATGTGGGTCATCGAAATTGGATGCTGCTGATATAAGCGCGCCAGAAAATGCCCCAGTTAGCCTCCAATTTCCATAAAAAAATATTGGTCATGATACGAAAAGATATGCAGTATTCCTGTTCTTATTCCGATTCTCGCGAAAAAGCCGGGGTGGGATCAATAATTCGGATGCGTTGCTTCACACTGACCGCATGGGACCAAGTGCACAACAAAGATAAGATCCCGGGTGCGACGTATTTCTGCAAAAAATTTCCGCTGCCTGGTTTAAAAATACGGGGAGCAAAGAGAAAGAAAAAAGTAGGCCGCAGGGGCTTTGAGCTATCACGCAATCGTGCATGTTGGGCCGAAGTTTGCCTTAACTGTACGGTGTATGGGGCAACGGGACAGCGCGGAAGACGGAGAGACATGATGGATTTCATGGTGCAATACCCCGGAGGAACACGAATAGCAAGCACAACAGCACTCGGCCGCCGTGCATGTTCCCTCGATTACAGCGCGAGGGAATGGTCCCCGCCATGATACTTTGTCCAATAATTCAAACGACTCTATGTTGACTCCGGCCCAGATATGCCGCAGATGTGCGCGATAACCCGGCGAAAATTCGTATGCCTCATCCTGCTCCCGAAAAAGTGCCCGGCATATGGAGCCCATCAATAATTTCCACCCTCCCGGGGTGAACTGCAAGTTCGGCTCGGAAGTGCTCATTCTCGCAAAAAAATCTCGGAAATTCCGTGCCTGGGATCACGGCTCAGCTTTTCACCCGCCCGCCTGACTGCTAATTGCTTCGAACGCTCATCAGTTTGATTGGGCTTTGTCCCAGTTTTCCGAGAGCTGAGGCCTGGTTGAAAATCGATACCGAAGAGAACTTCTTCAGTTCTTCAGCGACGTCCTTCTTCACACTTCACAGCGATGAAGAGATTTTTCCATCTCCGATTTATACGGACTATGAGCTCTGAAGGAATAACCAAGTTCATGACCCTTCCCCGCGATTTTTCTTACTGATTTCAGGAAGAATTTCCAAACGTTTCATAAGACATTTTAACTTCAAATAATCGGCACAAGTCGCAAGAAAATATGAAATACGAAAGGAAACTCGAATTAGTTTGTGCTGACATAAAACCCCAACAATTCCCCAAAGCCAATCCTTCTTCCTCTGAACATGAAGCAATTCAAATGAACTCGATTATCCTACTGATTGCTGAATACATTCTATCAAATAAAAGGAATTATGGATGATCAAAAGAAGCACAATGATCAATCTTAACTGACGAGGCAACTCAAATCCACAAGAGAAAGACATGAAATCACGAAACAATCAGCATTGAATAATCGAGTCTCATGAAAATTTAAATTGGTTTCACATGCTGGTACAGACATGTTGTTTAAAATATTTTTTACGAGGCACGATAGTGCAAAGCATAGCATGGAAAATCGAAGTTCTTTTTTTGAAGTTGACAATTCTACTCCTTTCAATGTTTAAAAATCTACGTCCTTCGGACAAGCATGCGTTCATTTTGAACTTGCCCAAAAATATGTATTTCTCCTAGGAGGTTTACGACTCTCTTCACACCACTTCTCCGTCCGTTTCTCCTTTTTTCTCTCTTGTAAAGCAACCCCATCACGCAATATTGTGTGCCTCTAGCAGCGTAATGGATGAGCATAATGCAATGATGCCGACGTAGAAAAAAAACCAAAAAGGATCAGCGTTGCTCTAAAGCCCAAGCGCATTGTGTTGCATAGCAGTGCAGCTTTTCATCGGACAGCCCACGTTAGCGTGAATCACTGAGCCCAGAAGTACGTATAAAAATAGAAAAGAAAGACGACAGCAAAATCTGAGCTTTTTATTGTTCCTACAGGGATCATATGCATGAATCTCGAGATCCTCACCTGCTCCGAGCCCAAAACGCGGTGAACCGACGAAAAATACGATCATTCGTGTTGCGTGGAAGCATCCTGCTTTTCGTCAGGCCAAATATTCTTCCCTAAAAGATTTCCCCTTTGTCGAAATCCGATTTACATTTTAGAAAAGGGAAGGAAGGATGGGAAACTGCCACTGCGACAAAAAATATCATCGTATCCCTCCCCTATAATACGACCTATCCAGAAAAATCCTTTGAAACATTTTTTTCTTCATTTCACTACCCCCATGAAATCCCAGTATACGTGAAGATCGCTTGCATACGTTTCAATTAAGAGTTTGTTTGTTTAATTAATAACGGATCCTGCACTGAATACTGAATTCGGTCAAATTCACGATCTGATTTGAAAAAAAATCGATTGAACGCCTGCTGTTTCCGACGAAGTTAAGAACCTTATACTGTATTATTCGGCATCAAAGAAACGTTCCCGGAAGCACGCAAAACCATAAACCCTGTCTTTATTTCTCAAACAACGGAGAAAACTTTTTTCTAGTGATTTATTTGATGATGGCATAAGTTAGACGGCATTCAGGATCGTGATTGATGAGAAGACTAATGGGAAACTGCGGAAATTTCTTTCATTAATTCATCTGCAGTTTCCAACAGGGTCGTCGCTCAGGTTCTCAGAACCCCACCTCTCTCCACCCCTCCGTTCCAGGCATTTTATGGAGGAAAATTTTCCTTCGCGAAAAGTAAGAAGGAAAGGATTTTTATGCGCAAGGAGATTGCCGAGGGTGCACATCACGGAATTAAATTTCGAGGCCCATGGAATTTCCCCTCTTCGCCGTGATAGGTGTCATCAGGCGAGAACCCGCTAAATGAGGGCTGCTGTTTGTTATTCCATATCTCAGGCCAGAAAACGAGCGCTGTCGTAGCGTGGAATGAGATCAAAGCCCGGCGTGGTGATTCATTTCGCCACCGTGGCGCAAGCGTTGGCGGACAGGCGGTGATTTAAAAGCTAGGGTGGGCTGAGAAAGCTAGAGAAGATCGACATCGGGAACTAGCTGCAAAGCGATTTCAGCGCCTTCCGGCACCGCGCTAAAGAATGCGACGAAAAACGGCGCGGGTTTCGAATGAAAAGGGGTACGTTTCGCGCTCGTGTCAGCCGTCGTGATGAGGTCGATGTTTTCACAAGACCTCGGAATTGCCCCGCGGAAATCTTCCCGGAATTTCCTTCCCTTCATTTGAAGCCGAGAAATCTCTCGCGCTCGGGAGTTTTCACCAGCTAGCATGTAAGGCCGAGAGTGTCAAAAAAGTAAGAAAAATAAAACTTTTCGAGCTCCGCGGGGTCGTGTGGGCAGAAGCCTTCCTCGCTGTGCACATCCTGAAGGAAATATTCAGCCGGGGTGACCGGGAAGTTTGATCGATCCCCGCACACAGCTTCATTCGTATACTTTTTTTTTTCTTTGCATCAGCGATAATCCTCGCGTTGCTCATTATTTGCCACCCAGTCGTAAACTCCCACTGCAGCGATTTTCCGCCATCCGAATTCCTTTTTTTTTCTCAATATTATACCCAGGAAATAGATTAAACGCGGTGGGCACAATTCTTCGAGGGGCCTCAAGAAACTATGCGACGCTTACACTCCCTTCGTATCATTAGTTATCTCATAAGTTTCTTGCTATTCAAACTTACTCTGTAAAAAAATTAATGAATGGAAAATAAAGTTGAGGTTTTTCGAAAAATCCCACCTCATTTCTTTAAAATTTATGGGTTTACGATGCGGTGATTTTAGAAACACGCGAGCAGGAGTGATGGAATTGTTCTCTGTGTCTCAGATCAGCGCGTCCAAAACAGCGCATCGCTCACGCGACACAATTCATCATTATTCGAGCAAAACTTTTAAAAAATACCTCTGTTCGGTAAGGTTATTCAAATTAACCCATTATAACTGCGACGTTTGAAAGAAAAGAGCTTCTACTAAAGTTCACCACGATTAAAATTATTTTAAATTGTATGAGAAGATAGTACAGTAACTGTGTTTAATATTGTGCACTCGTTGCTGGAACCAGCCAAAGTTAGTTTACCCAGGCGAATTTCTTCTTGATTTAAGGAGTTTTCATTTTCAATGTACTGATATAATCTGCCTGGACTGTGTGGTTTGAAGTACATCGAAAAATCTTCGAATCGCAATCAGGAGAGTTGATTAAAAATATCCTTTTTTATTATACATCGAAGTGAAGGGGCGAAAAACAAGAGTAATTCTAGAAGAATTTAATGCTAAAAATATTCACCAATTTTCTATAATTAAAGTTTCATAGGTAAAAAATTCTCTGCTATTTCACTTGACCTTGGATTTTTCCCATGGTGTATTTTTTGGACCCGCTCTGGGTGTCCAATACCGCTGTTTCAGAGGCGGTGTTTTGGAAATCGCTGATTTGGAACGCGTTCAGTTGTCCCGTCACCAGACGCGGCGGGTTTAATGTAGATGTGAGAACGGTTCAGTATCGCGTCGCTGTCCCTTGGAAATGTGCCTTGGAGCTGGAAATGCTTTTACCCACGGAGGTAATTTCGCTTGATTCACGAGGAACGAAATGTGCGCGAATGCTGGAATCTCAGTCAGATGAAGGAAAGTGTTATGCCGCCAGGGATGAAGGATGAGTGACGGATATTGGTGTCAGATTGCCATGTTTCCCCAAAGAGAAGACGCTTCTTGGGGTTATTTTCCCGGGAAATCTGCTGTAAGACTGATGGACATTTATTTGACGATAGGCCGCACTTTCCCTTGTAATAAAATAAAAAATTGCTCGTGCGGATAATTGTGTTATTCCAATTCTTGTGTGTACAGGCCGCGGCGCCGCACTCACTTGTAGAAGGCGGTCTATATATCAGAGGTAATGCCTGAAACTTGTTCGAAGGGAAAATTAAATGTGTCTGAATTTTTCCATCAACTATTTTATTCTGCTGCGAGTAGTTGCTGCTGTACACCTTTCTTTCTCAGCAGGGGAATTCCAGTGTTTCTTATTCACTGCTTCCAATTTTTTTTTTCTTAGCAAGTGATGTCTTGTTGCTGTATTAAAAAAATGTGGCTGAAGTCTTAGATTTTGGTCAATATAAGATTCAGTGATGCGGTAAGTTAAATTATGCCATTTTATCCATTCTTTTTTTTTTCAAGATTGATTCATATACTGTACAGTTTTAATTTTTTGTCGGAAGGTTTCAATCATGTCCAACAAACACCTCATTTAACAAACCCATTTCATGGAATAAATTAGGATTATTGTACGAGGTGCTTTTTTCATTTCAACACGAGGTATCGGAGAACCCATAATAACGCATTGGTTCGTAACCACAGGCTTTTCCCCAAAGTGGTACCCTTGAATTCTGCTGGAGATCCTGAGGAACCTGGCAGACAATCAGAGAAAGTTTCCGCTTGATGTTGAAATATAATTTCAAAGCGTGAGTTATGATTTCGCCAGGCTTCCTTCACCTGAGCACATGCATACCCGTGGCGATTCAGTGGATACCCGGTACAAAAAAATAGTAATTCCTCGAAAGTGGTCCAATCCGCAAGGAGGTCAAAAAGGCATGGATTACGCAACCCGAACATCCACGCCGGGCACTCACCGAAATCCCAAGCAACTCATTCGTTGCAACACGTGTCGGACGTAATCAAGTGCCCGTAAATGCGTCCCGACGGCGCATTTACGCAGATCCTCGCACAACCCTCGAATCCCGAGGCATGAATAAAACCCCGGGCTCCGGGATAAATGCGGCTCCCCGCCATCATGACGCATGAAAAAGCGACGGAATATCATCCCTGTGGATTCTTTCGCGCGTCCGCTTCCGCAAGTGCCGCCTTCGGAATTGTTCCGCGCTTTCAAGAGAAATTAAAATGCTCCGGGTTCTCTTTTCTTCTCCACTTCACAGCATAGATTCGCGCTCCCGTCTCGAGTGATTGCATCAACAGACGGAAAAATGCGCGTAATTCAGAGGCTCCTTCGAGACGAGCACTTTCCTTCTCGTCTGGGTTTTCTGCAATGACACGCTCATATCGCTCGTGCGCGAATGAAAACGTGACCGGGAACAGTTGAATAACTTCAAACGTCCAATGCTGAGAATTTCCTCTCGTGGACTAATTGTCTTCTGTAAGAGACCTTAGAAACGCAAATGAAGGAATAAGACGAACCTTTTAGGTTTCATGCATAAGTAATTCTCCGAGCAATTCATCGGCAGGGTCTCTCTGCGCGCCTTTGATCGCTTGCATAACCCACACCTTCCTCTGAGCAATCTCAACGCGTATTTTATTTCTGAAGTGGGAAATTTGATGTACAATACTGTACTGTACTTCGTCTGAGGACAAGGGGAAACAGCGGACAAAGTGCTGAGTTATTTCCACAGAAGAGAGCGCCGAATTCATTCTCTTTTTATGTTTCTCCGTTATCATAATTGTGGAAAACATCACCCGAAATACCGCAATTAAGAATTCATGTTTTTTCTCTCGGAGAATCCTGAAATACTCTATTCTCATCGATGATTTCGTGACTTCTGAATCGTTGCATTTGAATCATTGAAAGGCGAGTTGAACGACGTTACTAAACAGTTATCATACCCTCATGGTCAAATACAATTCAAAGCCAAAGTCGGAAGGGTTTTTCAAGTGCTCCGACCATACTGAGGCTATAAAAAAAATTATACTAGACGTATAACTTGAAAGCTGAATCGGTACGTATTTTTTTAAATGATATCTCAACTGTTGAAGGAGACTTGACTACAGTATTTGAAAGTAAGTCAATTTTCTTTGGTTGTCACGGTAGTCGAAAATTTGAGTTTCCCAACCTTTCTGGGAAGTCAAGCGTAATCTGTTGAAATGTTGACGGATTTTGAGAGCCCAGATTGTACTGCATTCGAAAGTGGCTCAGAAACCTACATAAAATACATGTTTCTCTGCTGACCTGACATGAGTCAACTCGAGGCAAATGGTGGGTTCAGCTTGAAAGTCGTTCGAAGATTTCCTAGGAATCCTAGTACTCTTTTTGTTCAATTCGAAACGATTTCCAGATCCATATTTCAGCGCGGTATTTTCCAACGTATACTGTAGTTTGAAAACGTCGAGGAAAAAAGAAAAGATCCAGTATCTTAAAGAGGCGAACGTCGCTCAAACTCGAAAATGGAAGCCTGAAGGATTCGCGATTCTCCACACCTTATGTTGAGGTTGTCCTGAGATAAGCACACATTAATTCTGTCCGTCGATCCCGTAAAACGAATCGTGGGATTGGCTGCTTGACAAATTCAATCCTCATTTACTTGCTTCCGTATTTTTTTTCTTGCTGTTATTTTTCAAACGCGTTTTATCTTCCGACATCCGTGCAGCCTCGTGCTTGAAACGATGAGGTGGAGCTGCGATGTGTCACGTGCGGTGCAGCGAGGCCCACATGTCACTTACCAGGCGAAGTTCCTCCCCCCAGTGCTCATCAAAACCGCACAGCGGAAGAACTTGGGAAGTTTTGAGCTACGGGAAGTTTTCCGCGGATGGTGTGAAGGGATCCCCCACCTTTCCCTTCTGGGTGCGGGAAAAAATCCCGCGGAGAAAAAATCCCGCAGGTACTGCTGCAACGCGACAGGCATTACGAAGCATGCAGCTCCGGAATGAATTTAAATCATGGGATTGATTCCAAATTTTTAGAGAGTGCCGTGACCAAATACCGTATTTACTCGAGTAACAGGGGCACGTTGTTTTTTTTCTGGCTAAAATTTAGGAAAAATTTTCATTCCTTCGTAAGACACGCACCTCAGTTTTCAGATCCAAGAATTCATATTTTATGAACTATATGGGGGAAATAAGCTGACTTGAAAGTCGACTTCGATGTTGGTGTCTCACCTTTTCGCGAAACAAAGGATCCTCGATAAAGATAACTTGAAAATATTTTAAAGGGGAGGAACATGTTTGAAGTTTTAATTAATCACAAGAAATGCTGTTTCAACGACGAACACCCTGTTATTTGCCCCTTTAAAAAAATGCGCGCGGTACTTGAGTAAATACGGTACATGGAATAATAATTGTTACAATTTTCTTGAGTCCCAGAGCGAACATGAGTTTTTTCTTTGTATAGTCGTCATACAAACTAGAAAAATCAAGAAAAAACCTCGTAATTCTTCTGGACTGAAGATCCATTTTTCTTCGGTACAGGGAACAGGGTAAATTTCATTTGTCCAATACCTTCCAAAACTCACGCGTCATACCGCCATAAAGTCTCCCCGCAGATTTTCTCGCGAGATGAAAGAAAACGTTTTCAGCAGAAAACGAAAAGCTTTCTGTTTATTCGAATGGTTGATGCGAGCTATTGCAATTTTCGCTGTTCCATCGGCGTTGGTGGATGGATTGAGGCAGAAGATACCAGAAGCCGCTTCGCAACTGTACCTTTTTCCACGGCATTACACATTCTGGGGATTGCTGTACCTCTTCTCCCAGACAAGGAGTGGCATGGTTACTTTTTTGCTTATTCAATAAAGAATTTGATGTTGGAAAAAACGTCAATCATCAGAGCTACATTGGCCAGGTGCCCAAGTACGGATACCGTGATCAAATGTCATGGATAAACGAATGCTGTAAATTATTTTCCAGACACAAAGAAAAAAATAGCGACCCGAAATAATATGTAATCCTGTGGAGTTACGTGTTAAGTATTTCCGAAGGACTTGAAGCATGGGTTTTCAACAGATCGTAGGGAAATGAAGCAAGTGTTGAAATTAAAATGCATACTGGCAGCTTTGTTTCTTTTGATTGGATTAACCGCTGGACACGGATAACCGGACGATCGGTTTTATATTGCATTCCCATCGCCGACGATGTTTTCCTTCATTCACGCGTCTTGAGCCTGCGGGGTTCCTATGCGCCGCGGGATTTTCCTCTCGGCGGGATTTTTTATTTTTCGGGGTAGTCCTCCCCCCCTCTTCGGGACCACCGTCGACTCGGAAAATTCGAACCATGGCCTGAAAAATCCCCCATGAATCACGTGGCGCACTCCGCTGATCGAGCGCGTAATCCCGAAGACACTGGGAATTTATTGCCGTGGAATAGAGAAAGAACAGGCGGAGCGTGGAAAAAAGGGGGGCCCGCGGGCCAGGAATGAAATAAACTGCGAGTTTTCCCGGCGAGAACGAGATGAAATATTCATCGTTTATCGCGAGAGGAAACCGACGTCGGCTATGATAACGCGGGGAAATCTTCTTTTGGCGTCATCCCGCGTGACAGGGATTCTAGAAAGCGCATCTAGGAAGAAGCGGCGGCCATCAAGCCAGCGATAATTTAGACAAAGCAATCTGGAAAAACGATCCGACTTCGCGACAATTCGCGCGTCCCATTTGAATGAATCGCTCTTTCGGGAATCCCTTTTCTCGCCTGCCGTTTCCCGACGGGGAAATAAAAGTTTATGTTCGCTGCCGATCCTATGAATAAATGAGCCGGTCAGGAAATGGCGGATCGCTGTGTCAGGCGGGTAATGTTTTCCGGTAAATGGCCGAGGAGCAAAGGAGCCTGACATCCACTGCGTAATTTGGTTACCGCCCGCCGTCAGTCAGAGCGACAGATGACAGGAAAAGCGGGTCGGGCAATGACAGGGAGTAGCCCGGGAAACGCTGTCAGTGAGAATGGAGGTCGACTGCGGGAACAAAAGGATATGATTCAAAAGCAGGCGTGGGCAAGAAACGCATTGCGGGTGACCTCGGGTACGCACCCGGTGCTTTTCATCGATTTTACCGAATGACGACCGAGACCGACGGAATTCAATGAAACTATCTGCTTTATAGAACAGCGAACCGGAGTTTTTCAAGCGATCGTTTTCCGACAGTTTTGAAAAGTACCGCGCGTATCCAACACCGAGAGAATGATCGAAGACTTCAGAGTCAAGAAGTACTACAAAGATCGCAGCGATTAAGGAGCATTTTCATCTGTTTCTCAAGAAAAGTGAAGAAAAGCTGCGTAAAATCTATGAAGAGTACCTTAATTCAAGTGAGTCAAGGCTGAGCTTAGAATCAGAGCCATGAATAATATACAAAGAACTTAAACATTCGAAAAAATTCAAACTTCGTCATCATGAAAATTTATCTCCCACTTATTACTGGAATTTATAATGATTACAATTTTTAAACACATCGACAAAAGCTTAGGTCAGCTATCTGCTTCATGGAACAGCGAACTCGATTTTTTCAAGCAATCGTTTTCCGATAGTTTTGAAAAGTACCGAGCGTAATCCGATATCGAGAGACTGATCGAAGACTTCCGAGTCAAGAAGTACTGTACATGCACAAAGATCGCAGCGATTAATGATCATTTTCATTTGTTTCTCAAGAAAAGTTGAGAAAAGCTGCTCAAAACCTATGAGCACCTTCAAGCTAGTGAGTTGAAGCTGAACATGGAATCGGAGCCGTGAATAATGAACAAATAAGAACTTCTACATTAAAAAATATATCGAAGCTTCGTGATCATGAAAATTTATCTGGCAATGATAGGAATTCACAGCGATTAAAATTTTTAAACACCTCAACAAACGGTTCAGGTCAATTATCCGTTTAAAACAGGAGTTAAAAAGTGGTCGTCTTCCGAAAGTTTTGACAATTCGTTTACGAATAAATCCTGAACCGAATTAATCATCGATTTCGCAGTACTGTACCGTACGACTCCGGTTATTCGGGTTCACGACTGTGTGCCTTTTACCGAATCGACAAATATCACGGATAATAGAGAGAAAACGTATGACAAAGATTCGAAAAAGACATAGCACACTTTTACGATAGATTTACCATACGATACGAAGTATTTCAGCGTGGATAACGACCCAGCTTAAATTAAAATAAAGATGGAATCTCTTTACAACTATCTCGTCCAGAGCAATTTTCTGTGGAAGAACAAATTATTTTGTAGTGTCATGGGTTTTCTCCGCGTATATTATACGGGGCTCTCTACATCGAAATTCTCTCTACAACGATTTTTTCTGGTCCTTTTAAATTCATTTTAGAGGGGGTCTACAAGTATTCGTCACAAAATTCTTTGGCTTCCTTTCTATTGGGCTTGAAAAGGGCGTTGTATACAATGCGCAAGTTGTAGAATATGTGGAGTTCCGGATAATCCATGTTTTATTACACTGGAGTCTACCTGGAAAACGGCTCCATTTCCATAGAATTTTGAAATCCTTCCTGAAAGTCAGTCTTGAGCATAACTCAACAGTTCTGGAGAAACGTAGGTCAAAGAGGCAGCGGGAACTTCAAGCTTATCTCAGCTCGTTTTCCGTTTTTGAATAAAGGCGTACAGTATAACCTCGAATATCTATACCAACAGGTGAACTGGTACATATCTTCAGCGTTTCTTGCGCACAAAAAAATTCTCCATAATTTTTGGTTGATCCCGAGAATCCGAATTTTTGAGAATAGGGGTGTCATTTAACCAGAACTTCGAACGGGCAAATTATGTTTTCCGTAGAAATTTCAGGACGGAGAGATTTTTCGAATCGCGATTATAGGAATTTCCGAATCGCGTTCAAACAGCGTATTTCGGAAATCCAATGTGCGAAACTCACAGTTCGCATCAACGCAGCATCTTCCGTTTTTAAAGCAATATTTTCCATTTTTTTCGCTTGAAAAACACACGAGATTCTAGAAAAAAATATCAGCTCTTTAATTGCTTCTGCAGATTAGGGGAATTTTCGCTGCCGTGGTGTTTTCTCTGCAAAAATCAAAGGATTTTTTAATTAAGCAAGACTTCGGGTGGTATATATGGTTTATTTTTCACTAGAAATTTTCCATGTACAGTATAGTATTCCTGCCATGTGAAGTTACCTCCGTATGAAATGTATTTTATGCTCGAATTTTAATTAATCAGAGCTTCCTCTGTACTGCTCTTCATTTCGATGTATTTAAGAAATACGTATGAATATTTTTAATTTTCTATCCCTGCAATTCCCAAAAGAGGTTCCGAAATAGTTGTGAGGTTCGTGTTTCTCATTTCCATGATTTGGAATATTCTAATGCTTGCCACTAAGAAAATTTCTTGTAGATTATCCTTGAATACGATTCGCAGCTCTGCTTCGACACAATGAAAATTACTTTTGAGCTTTTGTGCAGCTCTTTTTTTACGCATCTTTAGAAACGCATAAAAATACTGTGAATGAAAATGATAATCTCTTGAGCTATCTCAGCAATGAATGGAGCCGCACATAAATACATTAAATTTCATTGTGATGAAAAGAATTATTGCATTTCTGGCGCGTGGGATTTTCGGGCATATCTTCAACGAATTCGATTTACCAATCGGCGCTGACTCGATTAAAATTACGCTGGAACTTTGATGCAGTTTTTCTATCCGCTGCAAGCAAGTAAGCGGTTAAAGCAAATCAGATGTTTTTATTGCAATTTGGCACACTCTTCAGAGGAATTACGCCGAGAAAGGCGCATCTCATCCCCATCATAATTGGGGGACTTCTTCATGTACACTTGGATGAGACCAGCGTAGAGGAGAAGGGGTTATTCGCTCCCGCGCGCAATTTTTCCTCCACCGGGTGGCGCAGCGGATCGTCACGGCTGAGATGGGATTAACCAAGGCTCAGGGATTCGCTGCCAAACGAGGCCCGGGGAGTCAATAGCTAATCAGGTAACAAAGGCACCATGACGCTCACGCGACGAGATTCCGATCACCAGGGTGCAGGTGGGCATATGTGAGCAGCGGCAATTACCCCCCTGACTTCCCGTCATCGTCTTCATCCCCCCCAACTCCCAACAGCAGCTACGTAAGTAAGTTAATCTCGGAACACGAGGAACAGGAGGGGGTCAGGCGCATAATCGCATGAAAGCGGATCACGCCTCTTGGCGGCATGAATCACACGACCTGGCTTTCCAGGCCTGGAAAATTCTTGGTGGCTCATCCCGTGGGCCAGGAAAGACAATTCCGTTTCCTGCCTGCTTTCAACCGCACTTCCGGCCCCGAGGTCGAAAATTTCAGCAGCAGACTGCAGCTCTACGAAGCTCTTTCGCAAAAACAAATAAAGGACTCGATTTACGTTCACCCGAACATACTGCATCAAAAAATCCGAGTAGAGCGAAATAGAAAGGAAAGCCACCACCAGAGTTTCTTGAGACCGCGAAAATTCTCGTTTATACCAGTTATACGTATGAAAGGTGATTATCATAAATAGCATAATTAGACGCTGAAAACGCCTCTCTGACGGATGCATTGAATGAATTACAAACATGTTTGGATAAATCCTTTTTCACTAATTTTGAGAAACGTATAAAAATACTGTAAATGAAAATTATAATCTGTATTCCTTTTTCAGAAATGAATATAAAATTATGATGAATAATTTTTTTTACTTCTGGCGCGTTAAATTTTCGGGTATATCTTCAACGAATTCGAGTTCCCAATTGGCTTTGACTCGATTAAGTTACGCTTCAGCTTTAATGCAGTTTTTCTATTCGCTGCATGCAAGCACGGTGTAAAATCAAATCAGATGTTTTTTCTTGCAATATGGAACACTTTTCAGGAATATGCCCAGAATAAAGGCACATATCATCTCGTGAAAGTGTCCTTTCATGAAAATATCCCAGAACCGTTTAAAAGAATTTTTTATTTTGAGTGAGAAAATGTCGTATGCAGATTTCCGATTCCGCCACGATGATGGAGTGATCTTGAATCTGTGTAGGTCTTGATTATAAACCTACGATGAAGGCTATTTTGAATCTCCAAAGTTTGCGAGGAGTTCATTTATTAGGAAAAGCGAAACTTGGAAATCGTTTCCATTCTTCGTAATAATAATAAGGTAGGAAAAATTCACACATAAGTGGGGGTGTTTTGCACGGAAGATTTGAAAGATTTAAAATTGGTATTCTTAAAGAATTTCAAAAGGAATAAGGGACGTGGCCTGCGGTCAAAATCTTCAAGTATTCTGCGAATATACAGTATCCGAATAAAGAGAGAAGAAGGAAAACTGGGGAAAATGTCGAAGAGACGTTTGAATATGTTATATTGCTTTTATTCCTGCTCTAGACCTTGCTTCACGCCAGAAAGTACTGTATTACTTGTCCGGCTATTGAAGAAACTATCGTTTAAAAACCCTCCGATACGCAAAAGCTAATTTATGAAACCGCTATGAAGTCTCTACGGGTATAATGGCCGACCGTCTGGGGTCATTTTCTCAGTACTGCACTTCGTCGGTAATTAGCGCACTTCTTTTTCGCGAAAGTATCCCAGAAATGAAACCCACCTCGGCTTCTCAGTACTGAGGATGGTTTTTGAGATTCCTTGCACGCTTCGAAATTCCTCAGGACTCGGGTCGGGTCCACCTTTGACTCGACTTTCCTCCCAAGAAATATAAAAATAAAGTATTTTACAGAATATCATAATAAATGCATCTGCAGCAAATGTCGTATGAATTACGTTACCCCAGAAATACCTCATCATCCACACGTACTCCCGCAATCGTTGCTGGTTCGTCAATTAGACTGGAACTGTCGAACCACACTAATTTTGATCTTAAGTCAAGAAAGCGGAGATGAAGGGCTCAAAATTTTGAAAAGAAATCCCGGAAATCGATAAACTACTTTTTTTTTTTTAAAGCGGAGAGCAATCAAAAATGTAAGTTTGATTGAAGCAGTGCAACTTCGCCCTTGAGACGCTGAACGGCAACGACGCGTTTATGAGTTCGGGCAGACGAAAACTCAGTACGGTTATTCTGCAGTTTTATCGACGTCACAAACTCGCCATTTCTCCAGGTTCTGCTATTTCTCGGCCCCTCTTTCATATCGGCACATCGTGCAATTGGCCTCCACGTGAGTTCCTGCACCGTTATTATTCGTAACAATCTAACGCTATATGCTATATAGACGTGGAGCAAAGTTGTTTCTCTCATTACGGAGAACGATGCTATGATTAGAACTTTCCTTCGGACGACTAATGATCCGAAACCGCTTAAATGCTGAGAAACAAAATCAAATCAATATGAAAAAGATAACTTATTGTTGTCTCATGAAGAAATTTTTTTTTTTGCAACTTCGGCAGTCATTCAAGCTCTGGATTCGTGTCTTAAAAATTTATTTCGATGCGTCCAGCAGTGCACGGATTTTTTCATGCGTTTCCGAATTTTGTGGCATAAATTGGCAGGTTTTTCTATTGCACCAGATTATACGTTGAATTNAGCTCTGGATTCGTGTCTTAAAAATTTATTTCGATGCGTCCAGCAGTGCACGGATTTTTTCATGCGTTTCCGAATTTTGTGGCATAAATTGGCAGGTTTTTCTATTGCACCAGATTATACGTTGAATTGTACCACCTCGTCAATTTATACTTAATTGCTGATGCTGGATTAAAGGTTCTTTAAGTTATAAAAGAGTGTGATAATTGTGTTGTAAGTTTTACTCGTTATTTTTTTTGTCATGTGGGTATTTTTCGATGAATAAAAGCAGTCTAGGTAGTACTCCTAGGTGAAAATGGTCATCGAATCCTGTGACCTGAGGACTTTTCACCAGAAGTATTTTCCGTTTATTGAAGGCAGTCTCGGACAAAATCCGTCATACCTCCAAAGTTATAGACCATAACTTGTATCTGTATAAACGGCTTATCTGCAAGCGACCGGGTAAATCTTGATCAAATCTAGGATATATTTTTGCACTGTAAAACAAAAGAAATAAAAACAGCCACTGGCGTAATTCGATTGCTTGAGAAGCGTAACGCGATGCTTCATTATCGCAGATTTCCTGTCAGAATATCCAGCAAACTTTCCTCGAATGATGAAGATCGGTTTTGAATAATGCATTAGGTGCAGGTATTGATCACAATCACAAAAGTAGAAAAGTAAAGAGTTTATCGCGTATAGCGGAAAATACGGAAGGAAAGTATTCGACGGAACTTGAATTCGAACAACACGTTATCACGAACGGCACATTTTGAGATTATTTACCGCTTGTGATAATAGACCACACTCTTTTTTCGACCTCAATTTTTTCAAGAAGACCTGTGCGGACTTCAATTTTTTGGTGGAAAAAACGCGAATATAAGAAAGCAACAGTACTGCTTTTTTTTTATAAAAAACTTGAAAAATTAGATAACAGACTTTGTTGGAGGTTAAAACCAAAGAGGAAGAGGGGTCAGATGAAAGCTCTTCAGAATATTTACGGAGCTGGGATATTTTTTGTATTTACCGTAATTACTTGGTCGACCTAATTTCCAAGAAATTCAATATTTTCTCACACTATTAACACAACATTCAAAATGAGCAATAAAAAAAACAGTACACCCATAAAAAGCTACTTATTTTCGTCAGATCCATCATGAGGATCCACGAAATGGTCATCGAATCCTGTGACCTGAGGACTTTTCACCAGAAGTATTTTCCGTTTATTGAAGGCAGTCTCGGACAAAATCCGTCATATACCTCCAAAGTTATAGACCATAACTTGTATCTGTATAAACGGCTTATCTGCAAGCGACCGGGTAAATCTTGATCAAATCTAGGATATATTCTTGCACTGTAAAACAAAAGAAATGAAAGCAGCCACTGGCGTAATTCGATTGCTTGAGAAGCGTAACGCGATGCTTCATTATCGCAGATTTCCTGTCAGAATATCCAGCAAACTTTCCTCGAGTGATGAAGATCGGTTTTGAATAATGCATTAGGTGCAGGTATTGATCACAATCACAAAAGTAGAAAAGTAAAGTGTTTATCGCGTATAGCGGAAAATACGGAAGAAAAGTATTCGACGGAACTTGAATTCGAACAACACGTTATCACGAACGGCACATTTTGAGATTATTTACCGCTTGTGATGATAGACCACACCCTTTTTTCGACCTCAATTTTTTCAAGAAGACCTGTGCGGACTTCAATTTTTTGGTGGAAAAAACGCGAATATAAGAAAGCAACAGTACTGCTTTTTTTTTATAAAAAACTTGAAAAATTAGATAACAGACTTTGTTGGAGGTTAAAACCAAAGAGGAAGAGGGGTCAGATGAAAGCTCTTCAGAATATTTACGGAGCTGGGATATTTTTTGTATTTACCGTAATTACTTGGATTAATTCTGTACATATTTCATGATTGCCAGATACTGTAATCTGAAGTAGGGTTATATTTGAATACCCCACGTTCAGATCGCTCTGAATTTTTCTTGGCACAATCTTCGGAAAAAACGGGTTCTATATTCCCTGTCGGGAAAAGAACAGCATTCGATACGCGAAAAGCATGCTCTTTCTCACGGGGGCTTAATTGTTTTTTTTTAGGGAAAAAATCGTATTGACTTACGAGGACAACAGGGCCATCAGGTTGATACACGACGACGGAACGATGTCCGCCGTGGCCAGCAGCAGAGAAATCACAGACGTGCAGAATAGCGGCAAGAATGACAGCAAAAAGCTTGTCTATGACCATGCTTTCGGCGACCCGGAATTGAGCCCGAGATTTCCGCAGGTTGTCCTCCGTCCAGAGATAAATGCAATAATGATCACATTTTGCACATTCATACTCATTGCAGGAGCCACACGCAATTACTTCGGACCCGCGCGACTCCTCCCCACTGTTCCTTGCTCCACGGCTGCCGGCATTTCCGACAGTGACAGCTGGTCTGGGGATCCGATCTGACCCTCCGGGAGTTTTAAGCATTGTGGAGCTTTCGTTAGACACCCTGAGTATGCGCACTGAGCACGTGTTATCGGATCTCCTGTACCCGCGCATCTAAGGGCACACCAAAAAAAAAAAAAAAAAAAAAAACCCCCCACTTCCGACACCCTGAGTATGCGCACTGAGCACGTGTTATCGAATCTCCTGTACCCGCGCATCAAAGGGCACACAAAAAAAAAAAAAAAAAAAAGCACGCAAAAACTCGGAGAAGCAATACTGGGCATTCCTCGTGAGTCTTTCGCGTTGAGACCTTTGATCCCCATCTTGCTTTCATGTCTTTGCCTTCCCAGGAAAGCAATTGATGGGGCTTATTAGTTTTGGCTCTAGCAGGAAATACAATTTAGAAAATTATCGCAGTATTTCATAAAATCTGGAATTGTTCAGGCATTCATAGCATGCAAAAAGTATTTTTCACTGCGTATTAATTGCCTTGTATTTCCATCTCGTACGGATGTGGTTTAAGAATCGTCAAACTGAATTCAGAAATTTTAGAGAGAACTGAATACGATGTATGTCCGCGAAAGAAGACATTTTTCGTGGTATATTTTTAGGAAGCGGACGAACATATCCATAAAGATCCCCTTTTTCTTCAAGATAAGAGGAGGAATATTGTTCCTCATCAAGATTCGGATAATCAAGGTTGGATCTATTTTCAATATATTTGTGGGGGAAAAATCCCTAGAAGATATTGCTGGTTTTTTTTTTTTTTTTAGTTCGGTTGAAGAACAAGAATGAAGAGGAACCAAAATCCTGCCGCATGAACTTTCACAAATTATTTTTTTATGGGATTCTTGAATGTGTGTGTTTTTTTTCATAGTGAGGCTTGCATTTTCTGGCAATTGAAATGCCGTGTAATTTGATCGCTATGCCAGTTGGATTTATTATATGCCAGCAATGATGGCACTTCACAATTCTTCACAAAATATACAATCAACTTTTTTTTTTTGCTGCTAGCATTGACGCATTCGGAATTTACCTTCCTGACATCTAAAAGCGCTTTTCCTGTGATGGCTCACTTAAATGAAGGCCTGGCATGTACATTAAGGTATTCATGTGCAACCTTTGAACAGGTGAATACCCAATTTTGAATCTCTTTGAACCAGGTTTTCATGAGCCAATTGGTCCCTTACTCTTTTCTCCCGAATTATGAAAAGAAGCCTGAAACGGGTTCTGGACTATGGTGAGTAAAATAGTGTATACTGTATTTATCTTCGCGACAGACATGGTATCGTCGATGATAAGCATAGAAGTGCTGTTCTTATACTTGTGGCCACCGCGCGACGCATGGGAACTCGAAAATGCAACAAGTTCTTTCCTACGCAAGCGACATCTCTGGAATTGAATTTGAATGTAGTTCTGCCTTCCTACGATAGATGTCTCGGAAAAAAGCTCCACCAGCAATTCGCTGCACACGCGCCTCTGATCCACATCCAAGGACCTTTTTTCCGTCGGGCCTTGACAAATTTCGAATTGATAGTGTATACAAATTTTCGAACGTATTGCCGCGTGCAATCAGTTGCGGCGATTCATTTTTTCACTCAGCGTTGATGACGAAATTTGATAATCACGATGATTAATAGCTAAGACTCGCCGATCCCTCGTACTTAATCAATCTAGTGTCATCGTATTATAACTGGCTGGCATTCTTATGGTTTCCTGCTGCGCTCCTTCATGGCATAATCGAAAGGAATATTTCGACGTGAGAGGTCAAATGAAAATTTCCTGCCGAATGACTGCCTTCGACTATCGAGCAATAAGAAAGTTCAACCAAGCGATAAAATAATATCAGCCAGCGATTCCGGACACCATTTCATCCATGGAAATGAAGCACAACCGACCGAATGTACATGTAGAACTGGAACACGATACGCAATCATATTTCCCGCAAATTGTGTTAGCTCACGGAAAAGGATATTTGCTCCCGCATCAATTCGCAAAAGGAACCCAGGCATCCGCGACCCACTATAGTTGATGCATTAATTCCAGGATGAATAGCAGTTTTTTTCATCAAAAATGTAAGTTTTAAAATGTGTGTTTGCAATATATTCAATGGCGTCTGACACTTACTGGTACAGATTTGAAGGTAAATTGATACTGCAGGTGAACTGAGAAGCTCATGCTTTCTACTGATGACACCCAACCTTTTTTTATTATGTTATCCTATTTTCGATTATTTTTACTTTAGAAGAATAACTAAGATAAATAAGTGGGACCGTTATGAGTGACTACTCTTGCGGTTCTTCACTCCTTAGTCGCGGAGGAATGTTCTGCTGACGACGCGAGACTTTTTCTAGAGAATACAGACAGACTTTCTTTTGACAACAGTTTTATTACAACCCGATTTCGCACACTCGCAATATCAAGACAATGCTCGATGGGGATAACAATCACCCCACACAACAAAGAAAAAGCGTGCTTTTTCTCTCGTGTAAAATTCTTATCGGGTGTGATGTTTTCAGGTTGATTGGTTTTCAACACTCCTCTATAGCTCATGTACCCATTCTATTGGTATCAGCCATATAAACTCAGTTATTTTTAGCAGAGCGTCAGTTGAAACGTGTTTGAAGTTGAAGCTTAACGTCAGCAAATTTTTTGCAGAGCAATTTTTTAACTTTGGAGTTACCGTAAAATTTCGCATTATGCATTTGCTGAAACTTTGGGTCGTTATTCTTGCTTTAACTTCGACGGTCGTTTCTGAGGAGAATTGTCGAATCACCGGGGAAGCATACGTCTGTAAAGATTTATGCGGAACAGGTGTTCGACAGGCTATGGAATACGACGGAAATGTCGTGTTGAGCGGAACTGTCTTGGATTTTAACTGCGCGGCGTTCAACAAAATAAAGGCAAGTCATAAAAAGGGCAAACGCATTCAAAAAAGTGCATTCGCGAAAAGAGAAAAAATATTCTTTCACAGAAAGTCTCCGTTTCGGGCGAGGTTGAGTGCAGAGGGTCCGCTCCCAGGGTTCTCGTGGAAGGGGGGACTTGCAAATTGCTGTTTTCCGAGGTTTCGTCGAAACAATCAGCTGTTCCCCTCGATGTCCTTAGTGCTGAGGAGGGGATTTTGGCTTCCACTGCGTCGTCGGATTTTTCGAAAACGACGGATTCACTGGAAGCCTCAGTTTCAACCAGTGGCTTGTCGACGACGGTCTTAGCGACAGCAATTCCAGTTCCAACAGCAATTTCAACAGCAGATCCGGTGTCGGTTTCAGTCAGCGGTGTCTCGACCAGTTTAGACGTTTCTCGAATTTGGAAAGTTGCAGATGTTCAGCAGTCAGAGATTCCTCAAATTGTTTCAGTGGTTCCATTTCAGAAAGAACTTGCAGTAATTTCCAGTACGCCCGCAACGGTTGTAATTTCAACAGTTTCCGTAGTAACGCCGACAAAGTCCGGAATTATATCATCCGAATGCGTAAAAACTGTTACCATTAATACGACAGAGGATAGTTTTTTGGAGATAAGCAAAGAACCAGAAAAGAAGAATATTTTTAAGACAACTGAACGGGAAAAGACATTCGGAAAGATTCTTTTCGCTAGTGCTTTGTCTGGATTAGGTTATGCGATGGTTGGGGCTGCTATTCTCGGTGTTGCTGGTGCCGGCATTGGCATTGGTTATTTTATTTGGAGGAGGCGACATAATTGCGTAAGTGGAACTTCTTCGGTTTTACGAAATTATGAAAGTACTTTAGATTCCGCGTTGTAAAACAGTTTTGTATTTTGTTAATAAAGGCGGTGACAAGAACTTTTTCTGATGTTTCCAGTACGCCAGCAACGGTTGTAATTTCAACAGTTTCCGTAGTAACGCCGACAAAGTCCGGAATTATATCATCCGAATACGTAAAAACTGTTACCGTTAATACGACAGAGGATAGTTTTTCGGGGACAAGCAAAGAACCAGAAAAGAAGAATATTTTTAAGACAACTGAACGGGAAAAGACATTCGGAAAGATTCTTTTCGCTAGTGCTTTGTCTGGATTAGGTTACGCGATGGTTGGGGCTGCTATTCTTGGTGTTGCTGGTGCTGGCATTGGCATTGGTTATTTTATTTGGAGGAGGCGTCATAATCGCGTAAGTGGAACTTCTTGGGTTTTACGAAATTATGAGAGTACTTTAGATTCCGCGTTGTAAAACAGTTTTGTATTTTGTTAATAAAGGCGGTGACAAGAACTTTTTCTGATGTGGACTTCCATACATTGGAAAATCAAAA
>CAJPEX010000072.1:58241-69140 GCA_905338405.1 Notodromas monacha | reverse complement strand
TGCACATTACACGTCTTTCACGCGTCATTTCAAAACGCGTCAGCTCACACGTTTTTCACGTGTAAAAATAAAACGCGCAAATTTTCGCGTTAAGAGTGTTCCATTCACAACATGTTACAATTCCCGTTTTTATACTGGAGTGCTGAGCACGACTTTTCACGCGTCAAAATTCATGGCCTATGCACATGTGTTTTACGCGTTTTGAAACACGGTTTTGTTTTCCTGGGTATATATACGATCTGAAGTCATTTATCTAATATCAGACAACACTTTATGAATTCTGTAATAACTTTTTCCTAATTGATCCAATAATACTTCTCCTTGATTGAAAATACGGTTTTGTCTATTCCAGGGTGTCCCATGGTAGGAGGAGAATGGTAGGAATCAATGACATTTTTCCTCAGTTTCGGCGGAATCCATATTCTGGGTCCATTTGCTGTGTTTCTTCTGAGAATTCCCTTTTCCTCAAAGAAATCCTTTTCCTTGGGCCATTTCGATTTTGGTATATCTTGAACAGCTTTTCCGATCAATTCCATGGAGATGTAAGGTACTAGGTCGTCTTGAAAAAAGATAGGGGCTAAATATGCACATAATTTTTTATCTGGAGGGTACCTAATGAGAGCATCCGCGTGTGGAATACTCTTACCCTTCTTATATTCAACCTTGAAATTATACTCACTCAAAGTTGTAAACCATTTTATAGCACGTTGGCTATCATTGTGCCTTTGTTTATTTAAATAGGGAATTGCTATATGATCAGTTTTTATAATAAAAGGATGACCCCAAAGGAAAGAACGAAATTGCTGAACACCATAATATACAGCCAGAATTTCTCTGTCTGTATTTGGATATTTAGATTCAGCGTTATTCAATGTTCTTGAAACACAACCAATCAGTGTCTCCTTTTTTCCATCTTTTTGGGCCAAAACAGCTCCAATGGCTGTTGCCGAAGCATCCGATGTAAGAATGAATTCTTTTGAAAAATCAGGGAAAGTTAATACTGGGGGAGTCATTAAACATTTCTTAAATAAATTGAATGAATTATCTTGTTCTCTGGTCCAATTAAATTTAACATCCTTTTTCAAAAGATTATATAAAGGTTTTGCTTTTCCTGCAAAGTCTTCAATGTAAGATCTGAAATATCCTACTAGTCCAAGAAAAGATTGAACACCTTTAATGTCCCTTGGGATTGGAAAATCTTTTACTGCTTTAATTTTAGTATCAGTTATTTTAATACCATCCTGGCTGATAAAGAAACCTAAGTACTCAATGCCTGTTCTGAAGAACTGACATTTACTGAATTTTACACAAAGTCCTGAGTCTTCTAATCTCATGAAGATTTGTTCTAAATGCTGAATATGTTTTTCAGCAGTTGGAGAGTAAAAAACTATATATCATCAATATAAATGAATGCAAACAAACCTAAACATCCATCAAGAACTAAATTCATCATTCTTTGGAAAACACTTGGGGAGTTCTTTAATCCCATTGGTAATCTAATGAATTCATAATGACCAAAAGGAGTTGAGAAAGCAGTTTTATGTCTTTTGTCTGGATGTATTGCAAGATTATAAAATCCATGCAATAAATCTGGAGTGGTAAAATAAGAAGCTTTACCCAGTTCTTCAAATATTTGATGAATTCTAGGAAGAGGATGAGGGTCTGTAATAATATGATCATTTAATTTTCTGAAATCAACTACCGTCCTCCAGCCTCCATCCTTCTTTTTCACCATCAATGTGGGACTGTTATAAGGAGATGTGGAAGGCTGTACAATTTCTTGATTTTCTAGTTCTTTGACGTAATCTCCTAAAACCTTTCTCATTTTATAAGGAGTGGGATACTGTTTAGTATAAATAGGGATATCAGTATCTAGAGGGATGTCTGGTTGGTATAAGTTACAGAAACCTAATTTATTGGTTGTTCTAGCCAGTACTTTTGCATATTTCTGCAGTAGACGGCAAACTTTACCTTTTAAATTATCCGGGCATTCAGAATTTTTTATTCCAGATTCTATCATGGATTCAACAGTTTCTTCATCTTTTGATGATTTACCATGGAGATATTTGGTGGCTTTTTTAACATGCGCATTAATTTTAACATTACAGGGAAGGTAATTATTATTGGGAAAAACCTCTGCATTTGATAAATTGTAAGAAGGATCAAGAATTACTTTTGTGTTTGTTAAATTTATACAAGGTGCAAATAGAGTTCCTTGTGAAGAAACAGAAGTTAAACATCTACCAATATGAATTTCTTCATTTTGGAAAGCATTTACAAGTAGAGTTGCGTTTCTGAGACGTTTAATATTTTCTTCAGACAATTTTAATTTTAATAGAGAGATTGAATTACTCGGAATTGTCTGTTTTGAAGCTAAATAAAGTTTGAAAGAAGGGTCTTGATCTTCTATAAAATGCTCAATAGGTGCTGACTCTGTTTTGAAAAAGACTTCAGCGTTTGGTAAAATTAGTGCATTATTTTTGTAACAGATGTTAGCTTTATTTTCAGTAAGCCAATCATTCCCTAAAATTCCTTGGAAATCTCCAGAACATTTCTGTTGAACCATGAGAAAAATTGCTTCATTAATTTTATTCTTTCCATGATATAGGGATAATTTTACTTCACCTTCCACAGGAATTGCTCTACCTTCAATGGTGGTAATTAAGACATTACTAGGTTGAATATTTTCGCAATTTACTGATTCTGGATCTAGTATAGAGACTTCAGATTCTGTATCTATTAGGAATTTAATTGCAGGTTCATTTTTACCAATTGATAAAAATACAACCGGGAGACGCGGCGGTTTGGCGTGCCCGGTTAATAATCGTTTCCCAATTCATTAGGGTCGTAATATTCATCTGATTCATTATCATTGCTATGGCTTGAATCATCATCGGAGTTACTAGATGATGATGCATCTGAATTATTATCGTCTTCTGGAACATTATTTTCAGCCTCAGTATTATCAGGCTCACCAGTCATCATGATGAATACACGTCGAGAATTCTTTCCTCTTGAATCCTTTTTTATCGACGATTTCCTTGGAGTTTTTGAACTGCTGTTCCTAGACGGTCCGGGTTTGTCATGTTTTGAATTGTGTCTCGTCTGTGAGGATGATCTTCGCTTTGCCAAAACATCCCGATTTCTTCTGGACTTAATGGCGGGGTTAAAATTCCTGCGGGGATTGTCAAAAGATTTTGTGGGATTATAGTTATTACGATCATTTTGATTTCGATATTGCTGACGGCGTGCTGCAGCTGGACAATCATTCCTATAGTGTCCTTCTTCTCCACAGTAGTACCATTCCGGTGCGGTTCCTTCTCTGGAGGGATCCTTGTAGTCCTTTTTCTTCTTTTTAGGAATGCCTGAAATGAATCTAGGAGGATCAGATTTTGAAATGTAGTTGATTGCACATGAGGTTGTCCTCTTCTGCGTGTCCAGCATTTCCTCAACGTCTTCTGCTTCGATTACAGCGTCTTCAAAAGTTTTTGGTCTTTTTAATATCCTCGATGAGATTTTGGTACGTAAACCTCTAAGAAATTGTTGAAGCATTAATTCAGATATTAGTGATCCCTTTTCTAGGGCTGCTAGTTCCTCTTCCTTGTATATGGGATTTGGAACAATTATGGCTTCATTATTATTCTTCTTCAATACCTTAATCTCATCAGTTTTTTGTGATAAGAGGGATACTCCAACCAGTCTCAGTCGGACGACGTATTCTCGAACAGATTCATTTTCTTCTTGGAAGATTGATTCTAGAAGTTTGAGTCCTTGTGGGATTCTTCTGTCTCCGAAGTCAAGTTCCAAAACTTTCAGAATTTGTTGGTATGTTCCATAAATGAGTCCGCATCGTGCAGCTACTGAGTCCCATGCTTTTCCTTGAAGTTTTTGGAGGATCAATCCTTTTATATCTTCATCATTTAATCTACAGATCAAAATTGTAGTCATTAATTTCAATTGCCAATCATGCCATTTTATTTCTCCCTTTTTTCCATTAAAGATTGGTAGGTTTGAAATAAATCCATTAATAGCATGTTTATTTGCACCTGATGCACTATAGCCCCTGGATTTTTCATAGAATACCAATTCATCCGCGCTTGGGCTTTCAAGAGTTCCTAATAAAGTATTGGACAATATGGATTGTCTTAACCCAATTGTTTCTTGAAGTGTATCTCTTTGCATTCTTAATTGTTGTTGAAGCATATTGGCTACTAGAGTAGCTTCGTCTTCTTGTACAGCTATTCGACTAGCATTAATGGCGTTCAAGTGATCCACTAACGTTTTTTCTAGTGTCTTCCACTCATTCTGAACGGTTTGTAATTTGTTGATATCAGCAGTTAAAGTGGTAGCGCGTGGACCAGTGGCAGTAGTCAGTGCAGTCTGCAATTGAGTGATATTATTTCTGTTTTCGACTAATTTTCGTTGTACAAAATTTAATTTATCTGGATAGCTAAGTTTGAAGAATTCATTACTTAGTGTGTCACTCCCTTGTTGTAAAGCAGGGGAAAGCTGAAATGATCCTCGAGAATTATTAATAGCATTGATATTACTTGAAGTATCAGAAGCACCAGCTTGATCTCCTGGATTTGCCATTATTTTTGATTAGGTTAAAAAGAGGTGCTCTTTTTCTTCTTTAGATTATTTTAATCCTTTTTGGGATCTTCTTCTTTAGGCTTTGAGTAATATGTTAAACACTTTTCTTCCAAGTCTGTTACGTCCTCAGGTTTGATGATTGGGATACGGTAGTTATTGGCAGAGGTTGTAGTTACTGTATTGATAGTTGTTGTGGGTGTTGAGGTGCAGGTATTGGTTATAGGGATTTCAGGTTTGGGAAGAGAATCTTCTGTGCCGTAAATATTTTCAAATAATTGGGAGATTAGATAAGCATTAAAACGACGTGCGCGCGTTGCGGGGGAATCAGGTTGGGTATTAGAGGATCCTGATTTCTTAGACATAAAAGGAAAGATAATAAAAATAAATTCAATAATTTTTTTTCGCGATACGAAATAATTCAACACTTTTTCGCAATTGACTTTTTCACTCTCTTTCACGCGCAAATAATTTTTTTGAATACGATCTCACTATCGATTCGATTCCGACTTCACTTGCTGGTTGTTTCCTCGTTTTTAATCCCGAGCGGATCTTCCAACTTAATAGAGGGTTACTATTAAATCAGGGCTAAAGAACTAACTTAATAAGTTCTAAAGTGATTCTGCTGTTTATGGCTAACTCTTAGCAGGAATCTGATTTTCTTTTTTCCAGGCCTTTCTTGCCTCTTCTACTCGCAAGTAGGATCCCTTTTATTCTTTTTCCGGGCTTCAAGAATAACCTTTTTCTTTTTTCAGGCTTCAAGAATAACCTTGCCTTTTTACAGAACTTCTTCTCTCGACCGTTCTCTTCCACTCACGTTAAGTGGGTAAAAATTATTCTGGTTGATCAGACCAAAATTAATCTTTCTTCTGCCCTTCAAGCAGGAAAACAAATTTCTAGATTTAAACTTCACTCGTTTAATCTCTTCCGTTACGGCTTATTTTCCTTGCGTACCCGGGAATGCACAGATCTTGTCAGAAGCTGTACTAGCAATCTAGAAAGAAAATTTCAAAACTAGATTGCTGCTGTCTGGAGCCACTTCACTGGGCTCAGTCTCGGTCAAAAAGGTTACGGGTCACCAATCAGAGTATTGTTAGACTAAGATACAAAAACACAGCATACACCACCCCGGCGCAAAAAGGAGTACCGACTGCGCCAGAATTTGTTATCCTATTTTCGATTATTTTTACTTTAGAAGAATAACTAAGATAAATAAGTGGGACCGTTATGAGTGACTACTCTTGCGGTTCTTCACTCCTTAGTCGCGGAGGAATGTTCTGCTGACAACGCGAGACTTTTTCTAGAGAATACAGACAGACTTTCTTTTGACAACAGTTTTATTACAACCCGATTTCGCACACTCGCAATATCAAGACAATGCTCGATGGGGAAGCCTAAACGGAACTCTGACTCCTGTCTCAGAGGATTGGTGATCAACTGATTTAACTAGAGTTGGACCTAGGTTTTTATACCAAATTGAGGGTCCTGGATTTGGGGGCAAGAGTTTAATATTATACAGTTCATTGCTTTTGAAACATAGTTGAAGAAAGTACTGAATCTGTAGTCATGCGGCTTGCATGTCTGAGGGGTTGAGATTTGCATTGCTTGATAAGCATCAGTCTCAAAACACTGTTTCAAGACACGCATAATAATATTGGAAATTTATGCATGGCTGCCCTTTTGGGTTTTATGCATGAGTGGGTTTTCAAGGAGTGGATGCACCACAAAGGTGCTTGGTGAGAAAAACTCACCACAATCAAATGTCGCACTTCGGCAAAATTCCTGAGTGCATATTTTTTTGCATTCGTAACAATCACCCCACACAATAAAGAAAAAGCGTGCTTTTTCTCTCGTGTAAAATTCTTATCTCGGGTGTGATGTTTTCAGGTTGATTGGTTTTCAACACTCCTCTATAGCTCATGTACCCATTCTATTGGTATCAGCCATATAAACTCAGTTATTTTTAGCAGAGCGTCAGTTGAAACGTGCTTGAAGTTGAAGCTTAACGTCAGCAAAATTTTGCAGAGCAATTTTTTAACTTTGGAGTTACCGTAAAATTTCGCATTATGCATTTGCTGAAACTTTGGGTCGTTATTCTTGCTTTAACTTCGACGGTCGTTTCTGAGGAAAATTGTCGAATTACCGGGGAAGCATACGTCTGTAAAGATTTATGCAGAACAGGTGTTCGACAGGCTATGGAATACGACGGAAATGTCGTGTTGAGGGGAACTGTCTTGGATTTTAACTGCGCGGCGTTCAACAAAATAAAGGCAAGTCATAAAAAGGGCAAGCGCATTCAAAAAAAGTGCAAGTTGCGAAAAAGAGAACACTATTTTTCACAGAAAGTTTTCGTGACGGGCGAGGTTGAGTGCAGAGGGTCCGCTTCCAGGGTTCTCGTGGAAGGGGGGACTTGCAAATTGCTGTTTTCCGAGGTTCCGTCCAAACAATCTGCTGTTCCCCTCAATGTCCTTAGTGCTGAGGAGGGGATTTTGGCTTCCACTGCGTCGTCGGATTTTTCAAAAACAACGGATTCACTGGAAGCCTCAGTTTCAACCAGTGGCTTGTTGACGACGGTCTTGGCGACAGCAATTCCAGTTCCAACAGCAATTCCAACAGCAGATCCGGTGTCGGGTTCAGTCAGCGGTGTCTCGATTTCTCGTGGAAGGGGGGACTTGCAAATTGCTGTTTTCCGAGATTTCGTCGAAACAATCAGCTGTTCCCCTCGATGTCCTTAGTGCTGAGGAGGGGATTTTGGCTTCCACTGCGTCGTCGGATTTTTCGAAAACGACGGATTCACTGGAAGCCTCAGTTTCAACCAGTGGCTTGTCGACGACGGTCTTAGCGACAGCAATTCCAGTTCCAACAGCAATTTCAACAGCAGATCCGGTGTCGGTTTCAGTCAGCGGTGTTTCAACCAGTTTAGATGTTTCTCGAATTTGGAAAGTTGTAGATGTTCAGCAGTCAGAGATTCCTCAGATTGTTTCAGTGGTTCCATTTCAGGAAGAACTTGCAGTAATTTCCAGTACGCCAGCAACGGTTGTAATTTCAACAGTTTCCGTAGTAACGCCGACAAAGTCCGGGATTATATCATCCGAGTACGTAAAAACTGTTACTGTTAATACTACAGAGGATAGTTTTTTGGGGACAAGCAAAGAACCAGAAAAGAAGAATATTTTTAAGACAACTGAACGGGAAAAGATATTCGGAAAGATTCTTTTCGCTAGTGCTTTGTCTGGATTAGGTTACGCGATGGTTGGGGCTGCTATTCTCGGTGTTGCTGGTGCCGGCATTGGCATTGGTTATTTTATTTGGAGAAGGCGTCATAATCGCGTAAGTGGAACTTCTTGGGTTTTACGAAATTATGAGAGCACTTTAGATTCCGCGTTGTAAAACAGTTTTGTATTTTGTTAATAAAGGCGGTGACAAGAACTTTTTCTGATGTGGACTTCCATACATTGGAAAATCAAAATGTTGAAGATGATCAAGGAACTGAGAATTTGGAGATGGTACCTTTGGCAGTGCCAGTTGCTCCTTCAACTTCATCTTCGACCAGAGTGGTTCCCATGGAGGAAGCCGTAAAAACTGAACGAAAGAAAGACAATAAAGAATCTGAAATGTGCCTTCGCTTTTGCTGTGTACCTAACATACCCGAATATCTTGTTAAAGAAACGATGGTGGAAGGAAAAGATTTAAGAGGTCAGGATAGGATCAGACCAGAGACCTTAGAATCAGTCTTGAACAGAAAAACTGTGAAGATGGTTCAGAAACTTATTCCTGGGTATGTTAAGGAGTACTCTTTCGTTGTTTCGTATTGGCACAAGATATACATTCCCAGTATTGAGGAGATTGAAGAAATGATCATCGGTATGCTTACTTTAAAATTAACTAAAATTTTGTTGTCTTCAAAACAATTATTTTCTATTTTAGAGATGGGCATCAATCCTACACATGTGATGAATCGCCGCATGTGGAATAATCGCATTAGTCTTCAGTACGAGGCTTTTCAAGTTAAGAAACAAAGTCGACGAAACATTCTACTGGGGAGAAAACGGTTAACTGTAATTCCTGATGTTGCCTTGAGCAAGGAGGAATACCAAAGGTACTTAAAAATGCACAAAGGTAAATACAAAATGAAATGCTAGTTGAAACATTGTTATATTTTGTTTTGTATTTACAGTTATCTTTAGAAATGCTAAGGTCATTTACCTTGCACTTTTGGAGGAAAACTACACCAATTATATGGACATCCACAAACAGTTTGAACGGAGAATCAACCAGGAAGAAGAAGCAAAAAGGTTCTACGCAGAAGTTCAGCTGTTTTGTATTTACAGTTATCTTTAGAAATGCTAAGGTCATCTACCTTGCACTTTTGGAGGAAAACTACACCAATTATATGGACATCCACAAACAGTTTGAACGGAGAATCAACCAGGAAGAAGAAGCAAAAAGGTTCTACGCAGAAGTTCAGCGATTGACGGGGATTTTAATGCTAAGGTCATTTACCTTGCACTTTTGGAGGAAAACTACACCAATTATATGGACATCCACAAACAGTTTGAACGGAGAATCAACCAGGAAGAAGAAGCAAAAAGGTTCTACGCAGAAGTTCAGCGATTGACGGGGATTTTATCGAGCTTCGGTCTCATGGAACAAGATGGATATTCTTTCAGAAAGCTTCCAAGTGTTAGGAAAATTGTTCTTGAGCATGGGGGTTTATACGAGGAAGATTGTGCTCGATATAATAAGGAGGTTCATTTTTGGGACACGACTTGTCACTGCTACAATATTGAGATGCTGACCACTTGTGACATGATTTTTATGGAGGATTAATCATAATGGGTTGTCTGCCGTAAAACAAAATAATTGCGCGATTGTAAATTCCGGTTTTTAGCGCATGCTTCTATTGTGGTTACTTTTGTAGTGAAATTTCTATCGGTCGATTTTTTTATTTTAATGATGAGCGTAGTGCGCGAAACGTATTGGGTTGAACTTGGTTGGTTTGAGGAATAAGAGAAATTTCCTCCACAAAAACGTTTGTTGCCTGTTTTTTCTTTTCTTGTTTACGTCGTAAGTACAGGAATCGTATTCGCACATAACACCAAAACACGATAAATGTTAAAAATATAAGACTCACTACAATTAATGCAATAAGATATAGATAACCATAATCTCTAAAATGCATTTGCAGATCACTTAAATCCTCCACCAAATTTCTTTTCTCATTAGTATCACTAATTTCTTGAACAGCATTCAATTCTACTTTTTCCATATCCAATGTAGGTACAATTTTGTTAATAGGACCGTTCACCATTGTATACCTACAATTAGGATGAAACTGTAAAATACCCGTATGAGGTAATTCATATATATTTTCATGATTAGTTTCATTTACTGAACAATATTGCGTGATGCGACCTGGATTTGGATCGACAAACGCATATTCGTCTTTGTCAAGTTTTTCAAATTGTTCTTCCGGATTTTTTATATTATGCAATATGCATTTTTTATGAATGCTTTCTTCATTTTCTCCTTTTAATATTGAGCCAGCACAGGGGTTAACCGGTCTGTTTGGTACAACATTAAATTTACATAATTGACATTTAAAGAAATCAAGGGCAGGAATACATATTGGTAATTCATATCCAAATATGCTGAAATATTCATTGTTTCTTGCAAGTACATAATCTTGGGGAATGTTCACTCTTTGTACCTGGTGAGAAGGTTTTTCTGAAAGAAGGCTCAGTTTTTTCCATGTTATCTAGAGTTAATCCTTGGCCTACTATGTCTGTAAAGTCTGAAAACAGATTTTTTGCTTTTGACCAGAGTGATTGGTTTTCTGGTATCTTGTTTTTATCCATGGGAATTGGAGTTCCAGGAAGAATAGTAATGTTGACTGGGTCCTCAAAGATTGATTCATCCTGTTCTTCTTCATCTTCTACATCTTCTTCATCTTCTTCATCAAGGGCTTGTAATTGTATAAATTCTTCTCCTTGAGTGGGTGGGATAATTTCCGGAAGGGGTTGTAGTTGTCTTCTTGGGGCTCTCTTGAATTGATTTTGATTCCTTGGGTCGCTCTGTCATGACAGGGATTGTCTTCGGGGGAATAATATATTCTTCTTCTTCATCGTCAGAACTTAAGAATTCTAATTTATCAGAAAATGGTTTTTCTGATTTGGGGGATCCTTGCTTGGATCCTACATTCGGAATCATAGAAGTGTTATCTTTTAATTTATGATAAGGGCGAACAAAACTAGTATGTATAATATCATCCCAATCTGATTTAGTATCCTTGATTCTAATTGTTACTGG
>CAJPEX010000072.1:0-48426 GCA_905338405.1 Notodromas monacha | reverse complement strand
GTTTTTTCTAGTGTTTTCCATTCATTTTGAACGGTTTGTAATTTGTTAATATCAGCAGTTAAAGTAGTAGCTCGTGGACCAGTAGCAGTAGTCAGTGCAGTCTGCAATTGAGTGATATTATTTCCATTTTCGATTAATTTTCGTTGTACAAAATTTAATTTATCGGGATAGCTAAGTTTAAAGAATTCGTTACTTAGGGTGTCACTCCCTTGTTGTAAAGCAGGGGAGAGTTGAAATGATCCTCGGGAATTATTAATAGCATTAATATTATTCAATGTATCAGAGGCACCAGCTTGATCTCCTGAGTTTGCCATTATTTTAACTAAATTAAACTAGGTTAAGAAGAGGTGCTCTTTTTCTTCTTTAGTTTATTTTAATCCTTTTTGGGATCTTCTCTTTTAGGTTTTGAGTAATATGTTAGACACTTTTCTTCCAAGTCCGTTACGTCCTCAGGTTTAATGATTGGGATACGGTAGTTATTGGCAGAGGTTGTGGTCACTGTATTAATAGTGGTTGTGGGTGTTGAGGTACAGGTACTGGTTGTAGGGACTTCAGGTTCGGGAAGGGAATCTTCTGTACCGTAAATATTTTCAAATAATTGGGAGATTAGATAAGCGTTAAAACGACGTGCGCGCGTTGCAGGGGAATCAGGTTGGGTATCAGAGGATCCTGATCTCTTAGACATAAAAGAAAAGATAGTAAAAATAAATTCAATAATTTTTTCGCGATACGGAATAATTCAACACTTTCTCGCAATTGACTTTTTCACTCTCTTTCACGCGCAAATATAATTTTTTCGAATCCGATCTCACTATCGATTCGATCCCGACTTCACTCGCCGGTTGTTTCCTCGTTTTTAATCCCGAGCGGATCTTCCAACTTAATAGAGGGTTACTATTAAATCAGGGCTAAAGAACTAACTTAATAAGTTCTAAAGTGATTCTGCTGTTTAGAAGGCTAACTCTTAGCAGGAATCTGATTTTCTTTTTTCCAGGCCTTTCTTGCCTCTTCTACTCGCAAGTAGGATCCCTTTTATTCTTTTTCCAGGCTTCAAGAATAACCTTTTTCTTTTTTCAGGCTTCAAGAATAACCTTGCCTTTTTACAGAACTTCTTCTCTCGACCATTCTCTTCCACTCACGTTAAGTGGGTAAAAATTATTCTGGTTGATCAGACCAAAATTAATCTTTCTTCTGCCCTTCAAGCAGGAAAACGAATTTCTAGATTTAAACTTCACTCGTTTAATCTCTTCCGTTACGGCTTATTTTCCTTGCATACCCGGGAATGCACAAATCTTGTCAGAAGCTGTACTAGCAATCTAGAAAGAAAATTTCAAAACTAGATTGCTGCTGTCTGGAGCCACTTCACTGGACTCAGTCGTGGTCAAAAAGGTTACGGGTCACCAATCAGAGTATTGTTAGACTAAGATACAAAAACACAGCAGACACCACCCTGGCGCAAAAAGGAGTACCGACTGCGCCAGAATTTGTTATCCTATTTTCAATTATTTTTACTTTTTTATGCATGAGTGGGTTTTTCGAGGAGAGGAAGCACCACAAAGGTGCCTGGTGAGAAAAGCTCACCACAATCAAATATCGCACTTTGGCGAAATTCCTGAGCGTATAGTTTTTTCGCATTCGTAACATCCAGTTACCGAAAGTCACATCAAAAACCAACTTCGATAAAATCTAAATCAAATCCCATTGAAAAATTAAATTAAACTGGTACGTCTTTTCATATAAATCACAGAATAATTAAAATATAACTTTAAAAAATTGTAAGCAGTAGACTTTGTTAATGAAAATGTTTACCCAGCACGATTCACGTCTGGCTTGCAAGCAATTTTAAATTTGCATTCAAAACTTGTATACAATACTGTACATATCATAGCGTAGCTCGCTTTTTGTCCGCAATTTCTTTGAAAAAATATGCGCTTGGTAATTGAAAAAATACGGCATTACCTGCCTATATTGATATGTTTGGCCCAAAAAATGGCTAGTATACTGCTGGAACATTTTGCCGTAGACAAAACTGATCCTAACGCATGATACTGAAGTTAATCAAGTCCAATTTCTGCATTGCATCACCGTAATAAGCTCTGTATACTCAATCATCATCGAAAAAACCTCTTGCATGTGTTGAATGTACCGCATATATATGCTTAAAATGGTGAATTACCGAAGGAATATGATTATTTGAGCAATTATTTAGTGATTTGGTCACTGAGAATTTCCGCGGATGAGTTCTACTTCAAATCAGTGCGGCAAGTATAAATTGCATTATTCGAAAGTTCATTCCGTCAAGTAGAGGAAAATGGAAATGAGGTTATTCGGGAGTACAGAAAAGCTCATGCATGTTTTAACGAGACATTAGCTTTGAGGTGGTGAGAAATAAAATGATAACTGGAAAGGTTCCGAGTATGGTACTGATGTGTACTGATACTATCCGCTAACGGACTGCTGCATACCAAAAAAATGACTCACTAAAATGGAGAGAAGTATTCAACTTCCTGGTCCATATGCATCGAATGACGCTTCAGACGGAGACGACGGGATCCTTACAATTCTATTTTCAGAAAATTGGCAGTTTTTTTTTTTTTTTTTGCTGCATCACAGGCCAAAAACTTGATGGACACCAGCAGATCACAGCGTCGGAACACGAACCGGCCATCATCAAGTTTCTCAGTACCGCGTCGGGTCTGACGCAAACCTTCGTCCCCGACGGTAATAGTCGACGCGGTTTCTGCATCGACGCTTCCCAACCAACACCCTGACCATTAGACATGATCCCAAGATCCTTTTTCTGACCCTGGCTCTCGCTTTTGATTTTAACGAGAATCATCCTTCAACCGCGTCTTGGATCACGGCCAGCATCAGTTAAGAGCCGATTTACCTCGAATTTTCCATGCTTGCTTCACTCCGAAGTTCGCATTGAATGACTTGAAATCCACCAAGAGAAACAGCTTAAAGAGCGCCGAGAAAGCACGGGTGATAAAGACTAAATTTTATAAATTCTCTTTTTCAATCGAATACTGTAACTCAATTATTCGAGCTTAATAACTCGAGCATGCATATTGAATAAACGCTCATGCTGCGTCTCGTCCGCAAGCATAATGGCGTGGCTTTAACCCAATTTTAAAATAGTATCCCTTTCAAGACAGCGCTGATGCTCGCCCAAATAAACGCAAATACACCTTCTTATATCAGAATACTGTAGCTCTGAGTAGAATTGAACCAGCACGAATATACAGCAGTTAGCTTCAAAGTAAGTTTTACAATACGCATTAATAACACTCCAATTACAGTGAAGGGCGCAATATTAAGAGAAATATTCTTAATTTACATTCGAATTGTGAAGATGAAAAGCTGAACGATAACGGAAGTAGCAAGAATGCAATTAACGTCAGACTGCAACAAAAAGCCGACATAGTTCTGATAAAACTTCTTACGAATATGAGTGCTTTATTTTTTCAAGCATGACAAATAGAAGTGGATATTTCTTCGTAATGCCCTCTGATCATGTTTTTTATTCATATATTCTCTCTCATTTTGATCGCTGCATGCACATAATTTCTTAGCTCATTTATGTACATACACAGTATATACACTGTACTGTTCGTTTAAAAGACGACCTCATTTTCCTGTACGAACTTCCTTGGTGACCTCGTATAACTGAGGCCTGCTGCTGGTCAGGCCTGCTGCTCGTCACCAACGGTTTAAGATAGATCAGAACATTTTCTGTGACGATTATCAAATACAGAAAGTAAGTACATTTTTATTTGCGCATCGGGAAGATGAATCAATATGAATAAGGCCGAAACTTCTGATTTACACGAAGACAAAGGGATACGATCTGATTATGCGGATTCGCGAGAACTTCACGAATACTCGACGATAAGAATATGCAGCACATATGCATGCAGTAGCAAGAAGCCCGCGTCAGAGTTATAACAGACGCGGGAACATATTTACGCCAGAATGGGCATACATTTGCCCCGAGCCGGAACGGTCAAATTGGGAACGAAGTGAATCATTTTCGCACTGCACACAGAGAGCAATTAACTGCTTGAGCCGTGTTTACCGACTCCGCACAAACTCGGAACTTCCGGCCCGTGCAATTCCGCGTTGGGGAGCAATACAGATTCGGCTCAGACGGCCTCGTAGAACACGAGCTCCGCAACGGACAAACAACCAACAATACCCTGTTTCCCACGCCGTGTTTTGCACGGTACGTCGTAGTCCCAAACGATTGCTGCTCATTTCCCAGCGAAGAGCCAAAACGAATAGCAACATGGAAAGTATTGCCAGAAAATAAGAAATTCTCGTCAGGTATCCTGTACAATAGACCTCAATTACCCATTCAGTCTTTTACTGTACACGTAACTGCACCATGCATTCATTACCTCCACCCGAATTTAAAATCGATCATGCAGGTCTACACAGTAATTGCAATTAGTAGCGTACATGCAGTTTCAGTTTGCTCAGCAAATTAACTTCAAATTTACTCCAGGACTCCAGTGTCGGTTCAGCATGATGAAATTCACAAATTTCGTGAATAACGAACATGATACGGGGAAAACCAAACTTCGCAGCATACATCAATGCATATATACAATGACCTTGTGATTCATGAAGGCCAGAAGGAAATGTTTCCTTCGAACTTGACATGATGTGTACATACAGTAGCATGAAGTCAACGCACGCAGAATTATCTTCAGTATCCCGTAAAAATTGTCATGAATTTCCACATCCACTGCGCAGAATTCGATCATCCGCGAATCAATAGCCGAAGTTTCATTACATTTTCCCATTTATTTTTCATCACAACCACACAGAATATGTCAAAATGGATCATATTTCATGTCGGCGAAGAAGCTTTGAGGTAAATTTTTAATTACAGGTTCAGCATTCCTTCAGATAAAGCATGCGTAAACACGTCATCCTTAAATTCTTTCGTTAAGGTCGTATTGTGCATACCGGCATGATTAACAACGGAAAATAAGTGGACCTTGACAAAGCCCACTTCACCGACTCGATGCGTTTTTACCTCTCCGGATACCTCCTCTCGATAATATTCAGCCCCAAAAATAATTGCGATTCATCGAAAAAAATTAATTTAAACAGCTTGAGGCAATTTTAATGCCGTTATTCCTTTATAACAGTAAAGAAATTTATTCGGCAGAATCACAGTATTTTCTCTAATCCGAAGCGGCAGACGTAGCACTGGATGAATAACCATGTCCACGAAGATTGCCTCCATAAAACAAATCACTTCCTTTATCGCTGAATATTTCCGCCAACAGTGCTGATCGGAGAAAAGAAAATACTGTACGCCATGCAAGATATCTGCGATACATGCAGTTGGTACAATCATTGACGCGAGCGGCGAAAATGCTTGGGATAAAAAAGCAAGCTCATGCCTGGATCAACTTCAGCGGCATGGATAATGGCGGTGCCACAGTACTGTAGTTCCATAAATCACGATAAATGATAAAATCGCGACAGAATTTCATCTCAATTAGACCAAAATGGGGCAGTTTTTACCTGTCGACCGCTAATTGATTACACAGATACCCTGGATCAGTGCAACGCAACGAGCGAAATCGGAACCACACCCTGAACTCAACTAACACGACCCTTAGATACATTGACGTGCATAAATAAATTGAAAGAAAACGGAAAGCTTGTGAAATGACTTGATTCTTGAATTTATTGTTTCTCTTTTATTACAAGGATGTGAATGAGCTTGGCAGCCAACTGACTCGAGGGGGCTGGGACATGGGCTGAATCAGTCGAAACCACAACGCAACGACGTATTAATCCGGCGAAAGCTCGGTGGCAGAACAGTGACAATATGCGTGAATTCGCTTCACGGACGAAAAGCGAGCGCGCAAGATAGTTGCAAATAAAAACGCATTCAAATCCCCAAATCATTCGGGGGAATCCCCTCAAAATACTAACACAAAACTTGATCCAAACTTTTCGTCCGAAATAAGGAGTGAAGTGGGCTTATGGCTAAAATAAAACCCATGGAGACGGAAAGCGGAGAGTAGAAAGATGAATCAAGGCCACTGTCCGTGAAACTACATTAAGTCGTCACTGAGAAGAAACTCGAACGTTTGTGTACATCGTAATGATCGATACATCCACATGAATATCAGTAAAAATTAATTCCCACTTCACACATTCCTGTTTCTCCTAAAGCATCTAGCACGACGATTCAAATTGAAACTTAGCAGTCATTTTTAAGGAACTGTCTCCATCGGCGGCGGATTGGATTCTTAAATCCAGTCGTTCATCATTTCTCGCTAATGCCGCAAAGTCGCTGATTCTCTCGTGTAATACAAATCGCGTAAAACACATGCACGCTTCGTAAATAAAACAAAAAATATATTAACGGGCCCATTACTTGAGGAAAGCGGAAGAAGACGCTAGTCCGGAAATATTATCCAGACGAACTCAAGCTTGCTCCCGTCAGCGAATACATCGGATAAAGAATATGAGACATACGGAAGCGCCAGTATCCGAAAAAATTCCTGATCGAACAATTCGCGAGGCAAAATGAAAGAAATCGAGCGCCTGCTCTGTCAAAATGCATTACAACACCCTACACAAAGCATTCTGCAGTGGGCAGAAAAACGTGGTGGTGAAAAAAGCTAACTTCTGCTGCAAGAGATTTTGCGACGTGAAGTGGGAGGAAATTGATGTCCAAGCCGCGCCTGCGAAGATATGTCCCTCTTCGCTGAATTTTTGCAGAAGTTCTAATATCCTGACAATTCCGTGAACGTCTGATCCAATTCGTCGGATAGGCCCTTGTATTTTTCTTTCTCTTGGATGAGCTCATCTGCAGAGAAAAATTTTATCAAAACGACACGAACACGCAAACATATCAAGCCCCAGAAACGTGAAAATTTGCAAGAGCAAAACGAACCCCGTAGATAGTGTAGAAGTTCCCATAAAAAGTAAACCGGTCAAGAGGTACCCAAAGCACATGCTCAAAAGAAAATAATAGAAAGCGCACAGACGGGAAAGAGAAAAATCACCAAGATGTTCAATGAAAAATAATCATCCATGGCACCTGAAGTTTTGAAGCAGATTTGTTTCAACAGTAGCCCATTACAATTAACGAGAAACAAGAAACCTCGGAAGCACGGTCGCATTCAATTTCCCCGAGAAGAAGCCCTGTTCACCTCGCCAATGTTGTAAGCGTAAATGTGCTTAAAATAAAAATTTGAATCACATGTTCTGTATATCCTGCAACGTTGCCTCCATTTCCTCGTTCAACTGTTTATTTTTTTCCCTTTCCGCGAGCAAGTCGTCTGCAGGCCGATCCAACAAACCGGAATCAAGAGCAAAAAAAATGATAATCGGGATCAATTTCGAGCACACACATTCCAGTGGTAGGAAACGAGGCAGAGAGGGATTTTTGGGAAATGCAAGTGAAACAAGATGGAGGATATTTTCAACTCACCCTCGAGCCTGTCAACTTCCTTCTGGAGTTTCTGAACCGACCTCTCGGCAAACTCAGCTCTTGCTTCAGCCTAGTTTTGCATAAAGAATATATTAGATCAAGACTTTGGTTCTAGCGGGGTTAAAATTCAAAATTCGTCATGCTATTCATGCAGGAATGGATTTACGTCACGTCATAAAAAACATCACACGTGAAAAACCCGCCAAAAAGCTGAGATTATCTTCAGAAAAAATTAAATCAAATCACAAACCAAGAACGGGCACATCATAGAATATACTTTAAAAACCTCTGCCACTCTAAGCAAAGGACTTAACGTTCCAACACCATGCAAAGGTCAAAGAAGGGTCGAGTCACAGTCATCGTCCGAATCAGGTACTGCTTGAAGTTTGGACAGTCTCGACACTTAACCTCAACCGTAGAGAAACAGGACATGAAGTTCCTTCGGCTCAAATTTTACTGCAGTTCAACTCAAACCCATCGTTTTAGTAAATATTCCGATTTTTTTCATTCGTACATAGAATTGAGAATAGCCCATTGGCCAAAAATGATGGATAAACTTTACAACTACGAAACATTTCTTACCTCCTTCAGGCGAGAAGTTAGAGTCCTGATCTGTCTTTCGTACTCTTCTTCTCTCTGTGTCGCCTAGTTTAGAGGAGCAGGTTGTTCGAGGAGAGCAGGCAGGTAAAGGGTTAGGGGCATCCAAAATTCACCCGAAGCGGAATCGGATGCAAAATTTCCGCATGCCAAAACGGATTCCACAAACCACAAGAGGCAAGAAATAGAACGAGATGGGAAGGTGAGAAAAGGGAGAGCACAAAACCATAAACATTAGGGTGTATTCACGCCATTAATATCCGCAGTTGTATTCTATGGCCTGAATTACCTGCTTCAGCCTGGTGGTCGAGCTCTTGATCTGCTCTTTGTAGGCCTCTTCACGCTGGTTGGCCTGTTACCCGATTTTTAAATCCCAATAGCAAATAAAATCGCCGGCCAAATATCGGCGTAAATTATGAAAGAATTTCAATCGTAACTGCCGATCGCTCGTACGCGACCGAGTTCGGCAAACTTTCTGCGCTTATTCAGAGCCAGACCAATGTTTAATGTGGCTTCGATGAAAATCGTCGATCATTCAAACTAACAAACAGCGTGGTCGTTGGGCAAGTGGACGAAAAGCGCAGAAAGTGGGTCGAACAACCAGAAAATAAATGAATGAATTATTTTCCGAACACCTATAATAGCTTGCTTGAATTTATTACGCCAGGATTTGTGAGGTGGAGTGAAGATTACCTTCTCTTCGGAGACTTCAAGAGACTTCAAGTTATTGCCGACGACTCGGAGTTCTTCCTCAAGCTCCACAATTTTCCTTTAAAAAAATAAATAACACACGCAGATTAACGGGGAGTAAAAGTTGAGGGAAAAGTGACACGCATGACAGTCAACGCTCTACAATAGTCACGGCAATTAAAACTAGCATTCGGCAGGCAATAGGAAATCGCCCTACCCTCATTCCGGTTCAAAACTATCACACCCATTTGAAATCGCCCTCATGGGAACATCGCATCGCAGGTCGTTTCCGGTTCATCCATGCCCCACATCTGAACTTTCAACTTTTTTCTCTCTTTTTTAGCAAAGCTTGATTATTATTTAGTTTACTTTACATATTTTGCCATCCAAACTTTCCAGCGTTCCGGGAAAATATCGTACAGTGAAGTGCGTTTATTTTGAACCAAAAATCCATAACGAAAACTTCGGTCAGCACCGCTGATTTGCAAGACAAACGGAACTGGGCAAAGAATCTATACGAATTTCCAAACGTAATACGCTCGTAACTTGAATGTAAATGAACTTGAGCAAGACTCACATCGGTCAATTTCTAATTCATTCTTGAATTCGTTAACCGTGGACAAAATTTGGTACTAGCAGATTATCCAAAATATTCGATTTTCCTGGGAATAGTACCCAGGCAATGGGCCGGATAATCGGAGTCATAAGTCATATGGCAGACACTCCATTGAACGTAATCGACACAGCCATTCCGGGTGGAACTTAAATCTCGGTTATGTTTGGGTACGAAGAACTTCCCATACTAGTCTACGAAACGACAGAGAAAACGATTACAAAAAGTGAATATTTCATTTAGATTTATTTTCTTTCTGTTCTCGTCGAAGAAAATGTTGAATCCCGGTGAACGAGAATCGGTACACTTGAGGTCAAAAATTTCCATTCAGAACTTACGCTTCGCCTTGTTGCGCTCGTTCTTCAGCGCGATCCAAGTCAGTTTCCAAAATGACCAATTTCCGGGCAACCTGACAGACATGAGATTACAGGAGGGATTCCACGGAACGCAGCAAGCAGGTAGGAATGACCACGCAGTATGCAATGGAAACAAATGCAGTTAGTAAAAACGTCACCACAAAACGCACACAATTTCAAAGAGCAGGCAGAGTGGACATCTGCTTCGCATCTGGAAAAAGTATTTTAAACAAATCTTCACGGTACATGACACTGGCGGTTCACACACACTTCAAGGAACTTCGGACTTACAATACTCCGAATGAACTAAAAAAGCTGCTTCACTTCAACAGATAAGAAAATTTCTTTTTTTCCTCGAGTTCAACAATAAGCACAATAAATTTACACATTGGAGGCGAAAACTGAAACTGATCAAAACTGGCGTGCTCCATTAAAAATTCAGGCTAACCTTGAATGACGATGAAGTTACTGTATTACAAATACAATCAACCCTTTTCAAGTATAATTTCAAGGGACAAAAAAAAAATTCAGTCCGGGAAACAAGCATTTTCGTTGAGGGAAAGAAGGAATAATTGAAGGAAATTGTAATTAACGACATTCTGGGCCTAAAATTGCTTCTTAAATGAGTTGACAAGATGCAAAACTTTGAGGCAAGGGTTCATTTGCCCAGTTAGTCTTTTCACTTCTTTTCATAACATATCAAGTTTCATTTTATATTGCTTTCTGCTCTCCTGTGTCAAAAAAACAATAGCCAAAAGTCCACCGGAAAATTTGAGTAACGGAGGTTTGAGAGGGAAATCCTTCAAGTTGTGGGGGTTAATACATTGTTTCTAAGGGAATTTTAAAATGGACGTGAAAAAATTCGAGATGGGGAGTTTCGAGTCATCAAGGTTCAACTCTAGTTCTATTGTTTAATGTTGGATAATTTAAAGAATTAGCAGTCACCTCACGATGTACCAACTTCTGGATATGCGATGATCGCAAAATAAAAATTAAATTACAGTACTTCGTACAGATAAGACCGAAAATCAAACTGTTAACCCAAGGCAAAATTTAATCAAGACGACGCAGCTTTTTCATCTCATAAGGACTTGGCTCAGGGGAACATGCTCATCCATGGTTAGAAAAAAAAATCAAGCCTCACGCGTAAGTCCAGCAAGCGAACTTACGATTCACCAGTTTCGGCGCGCTCTTCAGCTCTTTCAAGATCAGCCTCAACCATGGCCAGTTTCCTGGCAACCTGAGTGCAACAACGGCATTTTCCATTACCATCACCGCGAAAAAAGTTGGAAGCCAACTATAGCGTATAATCACAGGGGATGTTAGTGAAGTCACACGAGTGTGTTAGGAAATAGCCAAAAAAAAAAAAGGTTGGAACACCAGTTGAAACATCACGCGACCCCCGGAAGAGAATACCTCGTCATATTTTCTGTCAGCTTCTTCTGCCAAGAATCTAGCTTCTTTTAACTGGTTCTCGAGCGCATCCATTCGCTCCTCATCTGACAGAGAGCGGTTCTCCAGCACTTTCCTCATACTGGGTTATACGAAAGTCATCCAAAGCCACATAGCCGAGAAACACCGAGCAGCAACAGTATAAGAGTGGGGAGAGAAGAGAATGCGTTTGATCAACACATTCAAGAAAGAAAGAAAAAGAGACACATTAACGGATGAGTTCTAGCCACATTTCCCCATAGTCCTGCCCAAAATGTCTACCAAGAATCGCACCAGGAAGGCTCATGCGCAGTTCCCAGCCAATGGACAATTTTTCTTCGTAAAAAACGCATGTACCGCCAGTCCCACGTCAATCGCGATGTTCGCAAGGCCTTACCTCTTCGTATTTTTTATCCGCCTCCTCGGCGATCATTTTGGCCTGCGCAAGCTGGGACTCCAAAATAGAAACACGATCGTCTTCCATGTTGGTACGATTCTCCAAAGCCTTACGTATCCTACATTACATATATTTCCCCCCGCAGCGTGCGAAGAAAATAAAACTTTCAAGTTTCAGGAATTTCACGAAGTAAACTTCACACCGAAGAAGAAAAAATTAAGACGAAAAAGACTCGTCGAAAGACATACCGTTCCGACTCATCAGCAGCTTGAGACGCCTCAGCCAACTTGGTCGTTGCAGTGTTCAGACGTTCCTCAGATCTTTCCAAGTCTTCTTCAAGCAATTGTATTCTCCTGTTCAAAGCAGCAACTTCTGCCTCCGCCTATAAGAACGGAAAAAATTGAAGGAGCAATTAAATTTTAGGTGTGGCACGGACCAGACTTCGATCCACATCTGGAGAATCTGTTATACAACAGAAAAAAATTCCCCGACTGAAAAAAAATGCAAGCCCCATTCTCCACACGCGTGAAGTGAGAAGGAATAAAAACTGATAAGCCCATCTAATGCATCAACTGGTTGATGTTATTCTCACGGGATCTGGAACCTAGACGTCAGTAAAACAGGACGAGGACGGAAATGACATACTTCTTTTACACACGGTCTGGCGACGCGTTTCCGACAAGTACTCATAAACGAATTCCAAACACAGCCTCGATAAACGTCACCAGACTTCTCGAGTCTACGAATAAAAGTGTTCTCAAAGAAATACTCTCAAGATGAATTTAAAAAATAAAATAAAAAGCCACCACAGACCTGTCATCGCTAAAATATGCTTTTAAGCGTATCATGTCAAATATAATGCTCGAGGAACACGTGCAAGCCCCAGCGAAAAAAATTTCAAACCATCATTCAACTGCTCCGTAGATAAGTGAACCAGACACTTCTGTCAAACTCAAGAATCAATTGGAACTACAACCGACGAAGTAAGCTTTAATCTGCAACGGTTCCGCCAAGCAGTCATCGACGTTTCAATTGGTTCGTACAGGTCCTTTGTATACCGTTATTACATCTTTTACTAGTGATCGCAATGAAGAGCAGGACGATGCAATGAATTCAGATGCTTATAGAAAGACTTCCTTATCTACTATCAACTATGTTATGGACCAGCGAGCACAGTGCTGAAGGATAGATACGCAAAGTCGAATATAATGAATGAGGTCAACTACTGTACTTCTCACATGAGACTTGAAGAAAATTGCGTGAAAAATCGACTGAATGAAAAACAAATAGCACAACAGGGTTTCTAAACCTTTTCGACTCATGAAACCCTTTTCGTATCTACGACGGAGCCCTTTTTGAAGCGAAGGGAGTCCCTCAGCGCCATCAGCATATATACCTAGCAAATTAATTTTTTGTGCTTCAAAAATTATAAAACCCGTCTTTTAAGACAGCTGCCTTTCGTTCCAAATATAGTAGACCTCATATGTACTTCATGGGCCCCGCTCCAGAAGATGAAAGTTTATTCCAGTTATCTTATATTTGAACAGTGGCAGTACATGCAAACCACCAGCACTCAGTGCTCCGCCGAGCACAGCTTGAGAACCTCGTTTCTAAAGAAGTAATGCTCACTCGCAGACGCATATTCGTCATAAGACATGAGTAATAAAATGCGGCTCCCCCAAATTCCACGATTTGCACCGTAAACCAGTGGATGAGACATAGCTCCGTGTATGATCCGCCCAGTGCCGCCCACACCGGCCGGAAAAGGCGTGAGCAAATCCGAAAATATAATTTAAGGACACCCTTGTGTCACCAATGAACAAGTCATTCGAAACTCCGAAACGCCCAGAATCTTTTTTGTTCCATTGCGCTGACAAACAACTGGGAGTATTTAGTGGCGTCCGATCTCTATCTTTTCAGCGATGTGCAACTAGGCATGGCAATGGTGAAACCATATCGGGACAGGAAAATTCAAAACACTATTTGTTGATTTACTTCATAAAATGATGCAAAAAAAACCATAATCTATCTCAGTTCGACGCATCTCGATGCGTAAGGTCTACGCTATATATGGAGTCGGCCTGTAATTTACCAGAGGTAAGGAAAATGCATTATTCTGATCCCATAGATACAGTATACCCAAGTACCAAAGGCGAGTAAGCTTCGGAATGTCGAAAATACGATGCGCAGGCGCACACTTCGCAACGTTTTTACATAGCTTTCGAAAGAAAGCCTCCGAAGAACAAACCGAAAAATCATCTAAACGGGAATAAGAAAAAAATTTAAACCTTTCCGCACTGGCGAGGTTGTTCACGTCTCCAAGAAACAAACGCTGAAGGCAAAGAAGAGACGGACTCGGCTTCGGCTTTACTCCCGAAGCGCGTCAAAAGGGTTCATCACCCGATTCTAAGGTTACCATCGCTCAAGAACCGTCCACATTTTCATTGTCATACTTTTCAAACCGACCCAAAGAAACTGCAAACAAACGAGCCATCAGGCTAATTATTCACTGCCGGAGGAATGCCCGGATAATATTTCTGCTCTCAGAATAACGTGAATACCATTAGACGCGTTGCAACGTAAATTTTCATATTTTTTCCCGATACGATGATAGAAACTCCACCGCTGATAATAAAAGTTGTCTAATCATCCGAAGAAAATGTTAAATCAAGTTCGACAAAAAGATTTCACAAATCTTCGAAGCTGAATGAATCGACCCCCATCACAAATGGTGCTGTACCTATAACATTTATGCGACGGAGCTCTTTCTAAAATTATATTTCGATTTATACCTGCCTTTTCTTTAATGCATTCTAGGGGAATTTATTGAATTCATCAGTAAAATTTTCCTTTCTTTCAGTCATGGACAGGTGAACTCTCAAGTATTGTATCCCACTACCCTCTTTCGAATTGCAAATTTTTTGCTTCTTTCCCTGGAACGTACGCAAGGACCCTGGGGAGTTCAGGTGGAACATGACTTTAAAAATTAAATGCATGTTCTTGGGGTTTCTTGAATCTTTCCTGTTTTTGGTCAACACGTCCAGGAATCCGCAGGTCATTCCGTATGTCTCAACTGAGAAAACGTATATAAACCGACCGTTCCTGGTAAACTTCATCTGAAGTCAGGCAAAATTCATAAGCAGCCTCAAAAAAATGAAAAAGCTATCAAAATTGACTCCTAACGTACGTCTTAACACCCTTGAAACAACGTCGCAACTCAAACAGACAAGTCAATAGAAGAGATAAGTTCGACGAATCTACTGGTAAAGCACAGTAAACCGACACATGGTACATAGAAAGAACGACATCAACGCAACGCAGGGTATCGTACAGCCCTATCGACAGAAGCGACGCATCGCTATTCACGTTATCTGGAACAGGTTTCTCCGGAAGTAAAATACTGTACAGTACTATAATTTGCATCAACATATGCAACCACATCCCATAATTCTGTGCGAGACCAACGTGATCATTTGGAGACCATATAGAAAAATATGGCGAGACCCGCAGAAACATTTGGTGACACGTGAAAGAATCTGGATGCCAAGCAAGAACTCACATCTTCACGTCGCTTTTTCTCCATATTCCACTGCCGGTAATTTTCCTCTGATTCTTCCTTGAATTTCTCCATCTCCTCACGACTTTGCCGCATTTTCTTCTTCAGGACGTCCAAAACGGACCCTTGATTCGCAACGGTCGTCATGTTTGCAGAAAGGTTTAGGAATGACTTACAGTCCCACGTTCGCGAACGTCAGGTTCACGAATATCACAGCGATGAAGCGGAATTCCGCTTTATAAAGACTCAAAAATTCTTGATCATGGAATGTTCTGTTCGGATATACAAACCGAATGAATTCTAGGGCGGTTAACTTGTGCACACGCGATCGCTAGAAATTACGTATTGCACATGACGCTGATAAACCTGAACCGCTCAGACCGGGAACCCTCCTAAAAAGCCAAGAAAATTCAAAAATTCCCTAGCTTCACTTCCAGTGATTCCCGGCACCGGTCGCTGAACTAAGAATACTCTTCCAGCACTAAGATACCAATCTTTGCATTAATGAAGACCAGTAGTCGGCCGGCGGAGCCGCACGTCGACAGGGGCGCAGCCATATTGCGAGTTCAACACACCCAAAAAGAGCAAAAGAAACCGGGGACACAATTCCCGCGGTCCGTACTTAGTATTGTACATTACAGAATATCTTCAGAGTTGCCAACTAACACAATATCTGGGTGAGTTAACTCTGCCCGAGATAAAGCTTACCAAGAGAAGAAGGGATTCGAAACACAGTGAAGTCAACAACACATGCGTCGGTCCGTACGTGATTTTTTTTTTAATCAGGCATGAATGTAAGATAGGAGACGTGGTACTGTATATCCGTTCGACTGGATGCCGGCGATCCTATTTTTTGCTTTGCTTTAAAAATGAACCAAAATGTCTGCCATTGCTCGCAAAAATAAATAGAAGTCATATTAAACCGTGCGTCAGGAGTTAGATAAAGCAATTAAAATGCATTATGCGCTATTTTAACCCAGTTTTACAACCCACCCTTTTCATTAGTACCGCATAATAACCCAGACCAAGATTTCGAGCAGTGATTCGATTCGAGAGGGGGATGGGCAGTGGGCCACCGAATACTACGAAGAAAAATATGCAAAATGCATCCTATGCAGGACAAAACTAGATACGTTTTCGAAAGTACTAGGCTCCACTATATTTGAACGAACGCTTGAACAATCCACTTTTTAAAAAGTTCACTGATTCAGGTGCAGCCCTTCCACAGACGCGACCACGCGGGGAAACAAAGTCCGTCTACTGTAATTCAAGTGCTGTACTGTGCAATATAAGTAGCACATAAACGAGACCGTGTATGACCTAAAGTTGAATATCTGCAGAATAAATAGGCTGCACCTGATGAGTTCCAGGGCGAAACGGATTGCTTTCAGAAAAATATCCATCTTTAACTGCGCATACAGTACTGCACTTGAATAAAGGCAAAACTTTTGCATCTCCTATTTTGTGCAGACAATACGTTCATCGCGGATTCACAGAAACTTCCGAATTATATTGCGAAAAACAATGACGGCCGAAGAATAGATAAGACACTTTTAAACCATGCCGACGTAATGTACGTAGATTCTTTGTGAGTCGAAACACGGATTCCAGTATAGAACTTGAATTGAAAATGTGCAGCAGTTAAATGCAACCGCACGTCCAGCGGGATTTTAAGTACTGTACGCCTTCGCGATCGTACGTATAACCACGAATCAACAACGATCCGTTTCGGACCGGTATCCAGAACCACGCGTAACGAATACATTGCAGAAGAGGATACGAGCTTCTTTTTTTTTTCTTTTTTTTTTGAAGTTCCAGTTGATTCGTACACGTCGGCAACTCCTCGCAGTCTCTCCGCGACTGCGAACACCGCAAACGGCGGCAGACGACGCAGCAAATCGAGGGATGGTTCGCGCCTGGTGCGCTAGCACGTCATAGGGTGTCCGTCTTTGAAAAGTGTCCGCACGGAACAATATTCAAGGATAGGTTGTCAGACACCATACGGATGCCAACTCCAAACGCTTGAGAGGACTCGTACGCATAGCATCTATGTTACATTAAACTCCAATCATTCATTTCTTGAATTGATCAACCTTTCTTTTGCTTGACCTGAACACAATTTCTTTTAGAAATAAATCGCGGACATACTGTACTTCCAATATCAGCTGGTTTATCCCACTGAATAAGAATCCACGAAGGTTCAAAAGCCAGAATAATCAACACACTTGAGAGATTTGTGGGACTGAATACTCTTGTCTTTTATATTTATTTAACTGCTGAACTATAGTTTCCATGTGTTGCATATGCATGTCTGATACCGTACTTGTATTAAATTATCCATGGAGGTACGATGATTCTCCAGCATGGATATGACCAGAGCTACTCCATTAAAATACACCTTTCTCCCAGGTTCTCCAATGTAACAAATATTGTTGGCTGGAATATTTGAAGAGTATTACTGTATTATACTATATGGGTGGACTCTGTGTGGAATTTTTTTATTGTTGTAGAGATAATTTCGTTAGGATAACTCGTACGCAGTAATATCGTAGAGAATCCTTTGGGACCAAAAAGTTTGTTATGCAAAGAAAATAGTTTAAAACAAGATCATCTTAGGTAGGGTCAACATGTACTGAATTAATATTACTGCACTGTACATAACTTTGTTTGCACCAAATAAATAAAATTAGAATAGCAGGAATATTCTGGTCTTTCATACCTCAACTGTTGAAAATGCCAATGAAAAACTGAATTTTTACAGTCCACGCATAAACTACATCATACAATAACATACATGGCATCGGCCATAGCATACGGGTTACTCGGCTAGTCATTCATCAATGGATGATTTAATCCGATGATTAACGTACAGCAGTCTTCCTCTAGGTTCGAGAAAATGTGCAAAAGTAGTTTATTTGTTTCCATTGTGAAAAACTGATGAATCATTGAACATCAAGATATTTCTTCCTCATCAAAGAAGTTTCCCAGAAATAAGAGCGGAGAGCAACATGATTCCGGCATCACGAACGATGCATGCGGAAATTGGACCCGTTTCAGAGACGGATAGATAATATATGTGCAGTACTTCCTATGCATGGCGGGAACAACGTGGCGAGGCGGAGGATGTTTATGGCAGACTTCGCCAGTTGCGAACAGCCCAAAAAAGTCAGGATGCTTCATCGTTAATTTCTGCAACTAGTACTGTATTTGCTTCCTTTCACCCATTTACAGGACCCACGAAAATCCACAAGCATACAGTACAGTAGTTTCAAACAATATTCGCAATAAAAGCTACTCCCAAAGCTTAGATGACGTTCCTTTGAAGCGAGATTTTAAGCTAAGCACAACGTCATTGTCAGCTTCAACTAAGGACCATTTATTTTCTTTCACACGCGCAGTTCATTTTCTTGCAATCACAAACACCGTGTAGTAATTGCATTACGTATAAGCTAATCTAGCTAAGTAATTGTCCAATGTCGGACAATGCATCGAACGCCGATGAATCAGTTCTCTGGAAATTGGGAATACATCCATGGATTACTGATGACGAATCCGTTGCTCCATCAATATAATGGATCGTAAAATACAACATTATCAACGATTATGCGATCGCTGGAACGCGGAAGGTAGGACAAAATGAATCGAGAATCGGCAATTTCCAGGTTTCAGCCGAAGATTCAATCGCGGTGACGTGAATATAGTAAAAACATATTTGTGAAGTTACACGGGCACAGTAAAGTACACGTCCAAAAACGTACCAACTTTCTGAGGAAGGTATAACATTAAGAAAAGCACACACTGCGCTAATTTTTTCTGGAATGGAATGTTCAACCTCCAGACAGATCGGAACAAATGGGTCACATTCACATTCGACCTTCGCCAAGTAAATTTCTTATTTGATGAGCATTTAATTGAACTGAGAATCGCGATCGATCAACTCCAAGCTCCAAATAATGTGTAGCATTCAACGTCATCCTAAATTAAATGCATTATAACACCGGTTAGCCGGACTATGATCAGGTCCTTTTGTCCGGGGTAACCGAATACCTGTACATACTTCACTGTCTTGTCGACAATCGGATGCGGAAACACTCATTCAAGATATTTAAAAATCTATTCTATGATGATCTAGAATTTTGTTATTAGACATCTGCATCAACTATACGGTCATCAACATATTCTTCACAAGGATAATAAAATATCGCCCAGGGAATGAGTAAGTTGAAAATCAAAGAATGACGGATCAGCGATGAAAGCGAAGGTCCCAAAAATGTGGGTTGGAAGGGTATGAGAAAGATCCGCACACATTGAAAGAATACGAACCAGAATTTAGGCGCGGTAAAACAAATGCTGTACTGTACGGAGTCAATCAAAGCCTGTGTAATCTTTAAGTTTTACTGGACAGCATAAATAGTGAAGCATAATGGTTGACTTGGCTTATTACGTTCCGCCGGAAGTGTCTGGCGAAATCCAAAAAATGCTCGACCATTGTTTCTAAGGCAGGCAAATCTATTACCTCGTTGGTTCAGCAACCCGAGCTGCTTCACAGCAAAAAATGCAGCTCCTCCAGATTTGTTGAGATTTAGGGTAGTTCCGAGCTTCATGAGCACGCTACAGCAAACTGCCTCACACGGCGGAAGGAGGAAGTAAGCGAAGCAATATTTTATAGAACTTCCGCACCCTACGACTATACGTGATGCGGGACAGACACAGTGAATAGAGGGTATACGTACTGTACTATACGAGTATAGTGAGAGACACGCGAGTCAGGAGTTGATGGGGAGTTCACTAAGCTGAAATGAACGTTCAGAGCCAGATGGAACGACTGAAGCTAATTTTCGAGAACATGAGGCGATGAAAGAGAAAAGCCACAGATAATCGTGGCTTGAATAAATTATACTTGAATTTTTTATTTTACATCAGTTTAATTCAATTTACATCCTGTCAATCGCAGGGGTAAGACCTCAATCGTATTCTCTAATGAAAAAAAAAATCAATTTTACCAAGTCTAAAGCACATGAATTCAACCAGCAATCATTTTATTCGGCTCGGATGCGCATTTACACGAGCTCAATCAAGGTTATAACATCGATTATCTGTGGGTCTAGTTTAACAGGGCCTAAAAACTGTCTAGTGAAGCCAAGCAGCCCTTCCGCTTCACACATAGAACACATTTAAATGAAATTTTTATGAAAATTAAATTCCTGCAATCATAATAAATGTGAAATAGTAAGTCTATACAGTATAGAGAAGATGAAATGAAAATTTTTGCTTGAAAAGCAACAGGAGTCAACAACTACATCATGGACTTTTCAAGTTCATATGACGGCATCTTGGGATTTTTGCTCTTCCAGATGAATTTTGGATGTTGCTGAATCCGTATAGTTTCAGGTCTTATATCAAAAGATCACTACAGTTTTCCTCGAGCATTTTCATTTAATTTTCGTTTATGCATAATATTTCATCTTCGGGAGAAGGAGATAAGTTGATCAACCCAAATAATCGAGGTTCTTAAGCATTTTTCGGCGTCGAAGTTCTTCGAGCACTCAAGAGCATTTAGATCAATCAAATGTCCACTAGCTGAAGTTCTAAAAAATGCAAGAACTTTCTTCGTTCAAAGAGGAAGATGCAGTACACCGAGACTCCGAGGTCGACGATGCGAGTATATTTTTAGGCTCAAATACGACGCAGGTAGCGATGAAGTCAAAGGTGTGACGATCAATTCGCCACACCTGTTCACACTTTCAGGTGAACTCACTGAGCAGTGTGGAAGTTTTCTCACTCTCTCGCGTTTCATGGAGCTCAAAGAAGGATTTGATGGTACGCAGAAGGACAGGGCCCGAACAGATGAGAGTGAGGAGGAAGTTTTCCACAGCTGTTCGCACGAACAGGAAACGAGCTTCGAAATTCCCCAGCGTGTTTCTTTAGAGGTACCGGAGTAGGGTGCCGTTGAACTATGCGACAAACGGGTGACGTTCGAGATGCTATGCGACTTTATACACAACAGTAGGATGCGATTCTTACAACAGTAGAAGAATTTCCACGACTAGCTCTTCGTCGGGGAAAACACCGAGCCTTAATCAATGAGGAAAAAGAGAATGAAGCTACACGCAGAGCGGACTCAGGCGAACTTCGAAGAGGAGAAAACAAACGGCAACATTTAAATTCAGAAGGAAAAAACTGTAACTGCGAAAATTATAAGTTAAATCGAGGACAACACTGTAACCATGGTTTAAGTGTCAGGAAACATTTCGAAAATACGGAAGCAAAAGGTTATGCAAAATTTTCACGATTGGAAAATATGACGTGAAACGAAATGGCCCAGAATACGTTCACAGTAGTTGAAAGATTTTTAGGCAGTCTAGCATCATTTTGCCATTAATTTTCGCTTCATCTTAACGACTTGATGGACTTTTTGGAAAATAAACTCCACGGTTCGTGGAATGATGAATTAACTCGTTAACCGAGGCACTCGAGTACCACACGCACTTTCCCGGAAATTAGGACAGAACAAATTGAAAAAAATGGTCAACTAAAAATTAAGAAGTGGTTTAATGGAAATAGTTTTCAATTTATTTATAAAAAATCAATGTGCGTGTCCTATACAGGATTCGTAGCACTTGAGCAAATGTATGCACACATGATCGAGAGGTCAAACCAAATTATTTACACGATGATTTTTACAATTCTCGTCCCTTCATAGGGTGGCAAGAATTTTCCAGGAAGTTCATTTTATTATTCCGCAGCGTAACGGATGGACTCTCGGTCGAGTACTGTGACAGTACTGTACAGTGATTCCTAGCAATGGATTCAGAGTCCAGGGTCAACGCGCGGTTCCTTTTCAGCACGGGCCACTGTAAGTTCAGGCCATGCGCACAAGGAAGGTTGTTTACCTCTGTTCCCGATACAACACTATCCTTAGGCAGCTATCTTTCTTTTCTTATTTTGTTCAGTAAGGGGTGTAACGACTGGCACTCGACTCTTTTGACATGCCGCGTTCCGCTGATGCAGATTCACGTCGAGCTCACGCAGTTAGCATGCGTGAAGCAGAAGATAGATGCGTTCCTCAGTACGTGCGTTAGACTCGTCATCTTTTATGCAGGCGGGGTTTTGTCATTTTTCGCGGAAGAACTTTTGCAGTTGCTGACTTGATGTCCGCGCGCGTCACTGGGAGACAGAACGAGAGATAGGATGGCCTCTAAAGGTAACCGCAGGAGAACTGCAGATGATTATCACAATCTTGGAAACCATAACCCAGATCCAAATGTCAGCAATTAACTTTCATCTCAGTTTGATCAAAGCGATCAACAATGTAATACAGTACTGAGCACGAATCATGCAGCAGATAATCCCGCCAGCGACCTCCTTTCAAACACAATTTCTTCTTCATATTCTCATTCAGATCTAGTCTTGGGAGTTGAAATGGATCTCGGGACAGCTGCTTCTGGTGTGAGAGAATCATGCAGTTCCAACACCTCCTGAGATTAAAACCCAACGAGATTTTGATCCCATTCGTCATTTACCGCACTTCAGATAGGACTCGGTTCTAGTTTTACCAGAACATCTGATATCAGATGACCTGAATGACACCAACTTCCAGTACTACTGTATAAAGCGTGTTCAAAGCTTGACAGGAAGCTAATAAACCGTACTAAGTAATGGGAAATATAATGGTTTTTTTCCTTTCGAAAAGCCCGATCTTATTATAAATCGAATTAGCACAAAAATGTGCTGGTATCACATGATACAGTATAGTGAAATAAATGCGCACGGCATACTACTGTACAGACTTTTCGTGATGATTACAGACTTTTCGTGATGCCTATATGAATATTGTATGCACATTTAGAATCATGATTTGAAGAAGTTTCGTGCAATTGGTGACATGACCCCCGAATCCCTTCTGCTGGTCACATTGCATTGTATATCTCGTGAGAAAAAAACGCGTCATCCAATAATTCATCATTCAAGCATATAGGATTTGCAAGAGGTTACAGATTCAAGATTTAGGTGCCTGCGAACTGCATCAACTCCGAAATTTGGATAGCCGTTTGCTCAAGAAAAATATACGTAAAAGAAAATTTCTACGATATTGTATATTATTCGCCCCATTTAACGATTGCTTCGCAACAAAGATTCCATTACTTCAGGCAATATTTTCCATTCACAATTGGTGTTCCGGAGAAGTCTTCGTTCCGCCATGCATTTTTCTATAAGTGCAAGGAGCACAATTGGAAAGGAACAACAGTGTTTGCGTGCAATTCAAAGTTTAGTTACTTAGACCTTCACTCACACATTCTAGTTCGGAAGTGAACTAAAATTGTAATCGGCACATGGGAACTAATTAAGCGCGGAAGTCGCAGTTTTCAGTGAATTCCTTTTGGACTCCCGACTCCCTTTTACAATTTCAAGTCGTTAATGTACACTCCCCCATGAAAATTAAGAAGGCAAAAAAAAAAAAAGCGTTTAATGCACAGCAAGGATAGTGCATCTCGGGTAATTTTCCCGAGTGAAGGTAGACTGGCCATTGATTTGAAGAAGTTTCGTGCAATTGGTGACATGACCCCCGAATCCCTTCTGCTGGTCACATTGCATTGTATATCTCGTGAGAAAAAAACGCGTCATCCAATAATTCATCATTCAAGCATATAGGATATGCAAGAGGTTACAGATTCAAGATTTAGGTGCCTGCGAACTGCATCAACTCCGAAATTTGGATACCCGTTTGCTCAAGAAAAAATATACGTAAAAGAAAATTTCTACGAAATTGTATATTATTCGCCCCATTTAACGATTGCTTCGCAACAAAGATTTCATTACTTCAGGCAATATTTTCCATTCACAATTGGTGGTCCGGAGAAGTCTTCGTTCCGCCATGCATTTTTCTATAAGTGCAAGGAGCACAATTGGAAAGGAACAACAGTGTTTGCGTGCAATTCAAAGTTTAGTTACTTAGACCTTCATTCACACATTCTAGTTCGGAAGTGAACTAAAATTGTAATCGGCACATGGGAACTAATTAAGCGCGGAAGCCGCAGTTTTCAGTGAATTCCTTTTGGACTCCCGACTCCCTTTTACATTTTAATTTCAAGTCGTTAATGTACACTCCCCCATGAAAATTAAGAAGGCACAAAAAAAAGCGTTTAATGCACAGCACGGATAGTGCATCTCGGGTAATTTTCCCGAGTGAAGGTAGACTGGCCAGAAGAGCCGGTTTGAGCGGAACTTTCACCATGGGCTCCACATACCGGTGAATTGGAAAGCTTCGGCCGCTAGAAGACGGCTGGCATGGCGTCAGATAGGGAAGTCACGAACCAAACGCTTGTATATCCGTTATCGCATTCACGGACGCCCTCCAGCACAGAGGGAGTCGGCAAACATTGCATACCGATCACGCAAGTCTTTCAAGGCACGCGTTGTTCTCCATGCCGCAGTGATCCACGAAAATCACCAGAACGCATGGAGTATGAAGCAAACTCATCTTTCAAAATCATAAGGGATGGTCTAAGTTCGCAGAGATGCCATAGTATTTATTATGGCATGCTCCGTTTTAAGATGATTTCTTTTACTGTAATCTTATTGATCATCCATGCAGTGCCACGTGACTGAAGTATCTACCCTATGCAGATTATATAACTCCATACCGATCGTTTTTAATTTTTCTTTGGTCCATTATATACTATACTTCATATAGTCACTGCTGATACTTGGACCACAGAAATTCAACAAGTAGTTTTACATTGAACCTGATGGTCATCGGCATAAAAGGTAATGTACGTTGCCATCACAGGAACTTCGTAAATGAGAAGGAAAATTAAATGAAAATGTGCTGACAGAACTAAGTGAATAATTTGAATGCGGAGCAGCGTATTCAAATTGTGAAATTGATGAACACCCATTATTCGATGTATTTTATAAGCAGAGGTGAAGTCACGCTCTGGATTTCAAATATATGGTAGTGCGTGGAACACCGACGCTGCCACGTTCTGAAGTTGTACGATGCACGAAAATTAAATTGGGACGAGACAAGATCAACTTACAAGAGATTGGTTGAAATCTTTTTGCGAATTCTATAAAACGTCGAAGACCGCGTTAACAGGATTAGCTAGCAATCCACCTTCTGAATATCTCAAATTCAAAACATTAGGCTAGAATGTGAATTTAGGACGCATTTAGTTACTGCATGAAATGTATATCATAAAAGCTGCACTCCACTGTCAACGTAAACGTCTTTTTTGCGGATTGTATACAGATTCCAAGACATGTTGTTAGCATATTAACAGATTTATTCTAACTGGTGAGTACCATAAGTGGCATTCATACTGCAAGCTCTCCTGTTTCCATTTTACTTGGAAACTTTTAGTTAAAATATTCCTTAAACACCCACGAAAAAATTGTTGAACACACCCACCTCTGATTAAAAAGGCCCCAAGTTTGGAATTGAATCCAAGACGAGGATCGAAAAAGTACTGGGGGTTTCATGATGTGACTGATTTTGAATGAAAGGGCGGATAATGGATACGGGTAATCTCATCGAGATGCCTCACCCGTCGGAGTTGAACGTGCATGACGTTGTGAAGTTCGTTCCTAATGATGCTAAATTTCATCATGGTGTTGGACGAGAAGACAGACGTGGCAAATGCCAGGCCGGGGTAGTCAGCGCTGCGGTTTTTCCGCTTGTGCCGCTCCGCCACGGCCTCAGTGCAGATGCTCCTGCAGCGCAAACGCGCCAATTCCGCAGTCTCCTCGTCTTCATAGTCCGTCGACTCACAGCTGCCTTCGCGAAGCTGGTGAGCGCCCACGTCCGACGGCGTCGACTGCCGCGTATCTCCCACAGCCGCCCCGCTCGTGTACCCGAGATCACTGACGGACGACGCCCGACTCAACGTGGATTCCGAGTCCGAATCCGACGCAGCATCGGCGCCGTTGGAAAGCTCGTCGCGCAACGGCGTGGCGCCACGACTACGGCGGCGTCCGCGCACCCCGCGCAGGCCCCTGGAAGCCGCCATGTTAGACACCCCCAGACACGGTCACTCGCGCTCAGCGCATGCAACAAACTTCTCACCGGCCCGAGCCGCCAGAACTGACTGTCGCGCCGCGTTACGCCCTCCGCTTGCGGGATCTTCCGCGGCGCTCGGGCCAGGAAGAAAGAGAGCATCCACTATCCGGATTCGGGGGAGGGGAAATCTGTCTCGGGCCGCGTTCCTTGCACGCGCGCCTCCAGATGCCCCGCTGCTCGACGCGGCGCGTTTTCGATCGACTTTCACGCCGCGGAAATCATGTCGGCTGACCAACCAGGCCAACGACGCGTTCCGTTCCGTCCACTCCTCGCACCTGTCTCACTAGCAGGTTGCGTTAGGCAACTAGCGACATCTCACTAGCCGATCGGCGATCTTTATTTCGAGCTGCGCGGCTTCTCCGCCGCCCTCGCTCGCAAAATCCGTTCAGTGTTCGCAAGCTGAAGTCTTCTACATTTGATCAGAGATTCAGTTTTCATATAACCCGTTGATACGTTTACAGGAAAAAATTATACATATATCGGACCAGAACTCAGAATCTGACACAGGCCTACATGAACTCACAGCATCACAATACCACTCGTCAGAAAGATCATAAATTACTGTCGATACTCGGACTAAAACAGAATTTCTTCGCTAAGTCGTCAGAAAAATTTTCAGATACTACACAAGCGGGCTTTTCGTGTACATCGGCTTTTCTCATCCACTACGATACATTTACCGGCAAATGAAAAATATTTCTTGTGCAACCATTTTCTTCGTTGAAAAAAATCAATTCATTTTCAGTCCCCTTGGTGAAAGAGAAATCTCTCCCATTCTAATTCAGGATTTGGATGCCGCTGTATGTCGAAGAAAGCCCCTAAAATTAATGGCTACCCTCATTCTCGGGGATTTGAATTCCACTTCATAATAATGCATGTCGGAGAAGAAAATACCGCCGACGATTCTCTGTCGCAAGCTGAAGTTCCGGAAAACGAGCTTCAAGAATCGAATCTCGAGTGCGAGGCAATCACTTGGTTATTCACACTCTGGAATAAACATGGAAGTGAGAAAGATATGTAATTTACAAATGAGGTTTATCCCACCGGCTGGGACTGATCTCGACCCCGATATATCTGCGCTAGCAGGCGGCCGAGTTAGGAACTGCAAGCCAGGTGATGAGAGGGAGCGTCGCGAGAGGTTTCAAATTTAGAAAGACCCTCGACACACCTGGGCGACGTGCCAACGTCGTCTTAAGCTAGGTAAACTCAGAGGGGGAAAAAAGAACAAGAAATTTAGGGTTGCTTCGAACCACGTGTTACATCGCCGCAGTTACTGCGGAGCCTGCTGCGCATGCCGGAGAAGGGTGCGCGAAGGTTGGAACAGCGAGAAAGTCGTAGAGCCCTGTGCTAGTGCAGCATCGCGCAGCAGCCCCGTCCCTTTCTTTTTCCGCCATTAAATGTACCGGCTTCATTTCCCGCGATGAAACATTTGACAGATTTTATTCGCGACTTTCTCATCAAACACGTTTTAATGCTTACATTATGCACGCATTCCCATCGTGGAAGGAACAGTGCGAGGGATAGAAAATCGCTGGAGCAGCGGTGAGTTGAATGTAGGTCTTCATAAATGAGGCAGAATTGTCCAGCATCCATAAATGTGCGACTTGAGTCGAGCTGGTCTGGAAATTCTGCTCATCAAAATGGTTTATATTCGATGTGCCACACATTTATGTTACACTTGGCTTTGCCTCTAAATCATGTGGTTCGCAACAGTACACCCGAGCACAAAGCACACGATTCCAATGTCAGGTATAACTGAATCATCGGTAAAATAAAATAGAATAATAGATAATCAAGAAATGTTTCTGACGGATTATTTCCTTCATTTTTAAGAGCTTCTCGAAATTTTCGAAGCGTCTTTGAAATTGAAGTGTATCCATGTTTGGAGCTACAGATCCATAGAAATATCTTAGGTTGAATTTCGAGGGATCAGCAAAAATCCCAGTTAAAAGGGTTTCAAATTTGGGAAAAGAAGCGTGTTTCTTAGGGAAATAAAGAAGAATGACGGGAAATTGGAATTGATGATTTTTCGGGCCTTAAATTAGGCCTCGAATGCTGAGTTAACAGGACGCTGAGCTTGGAGTCGAGGGTTCATTTTCCAATTATTCTCTCATTACCTTTCAAATACATCGTTACATGCTTTTCAATTACTTCATTCCTATTGAAACAGAAAAATAGCCAAAAGACATCCAGAAAATTAGAGTTGCAGATGTTGGAGTGGAACGGCCTTCAAGTCAGGAAGGTCTTTACGGGAGGTCAGACAAGGACTTGCAAAAAAATTGACATACTGTACTGTACTGTATGAGGGTTTTTTCACTTAGGGAGGTCCGAATTATCAAGGTATAGTGCTTGGATTCAGATATTCCATAGCAAGCATTCTTTCTACGCAAGTTGGCTTGGAATTATTCTCTGTGACCAAATTTTGATGCATCGATTCCAGACACTGAGGCGATTAGACATAAGCAAGAAATTATTGTAGATTGATTTATTGCATGTTATATTTGCATCAGCTTGTCTGTCCCGTCGCTTCTTTTTCTTTTGAAGAAAAAAAGTATCTTCCGAGTGATTCGTTTTTAAAGGAAATTTTGACTTTCGGCATTTTTGAGCTCAACTGCTTTTGTTTCTTTTAAATTTTTGTTTCACATTTGCTAGCGTGTTTTTCCGTATTTCCGCTGCGATATTCTTATACTAGGAGTTTTTGTCTAATTTTTTTCTTCCGGCATTTGCTTCTCCAAAATTTCATCCTCCCGACATTTTATTCAGTCTTGGAGAATCGCCGACGAAAAAAACCCTCACATGTACTCCGTAATCATCTGATGAAAGAAGTTGCAATTATCTGGAACACTTTTCTGCTATTTCAAAATCAACGTATCCGAGAAGTTGAACGAATGCTCAGACGATGTTTATAATTTCGTTGAATATTAAGAGAGAAAGATATTCTGTGAAAAACTAACCGAATGAAGAAAAAAAAAATCGTCACGTTCTTTTACTCGTAGAAAGCGGATGAACGTGAGCAAGTATTTGGTCGTAATTTATTTTTAAAAAACTAATTTTTGCTCAAGTACTCGTTATAGAATACCTTCCTTCAAATGGAGGCCCTTCGGCCATTCCGAAAGAGGTTTCTTAGCATATCGGTAAAGGAGCTTTTTCCGTTGGCAACGATACATGACCGCACTTGCGCAGTACTCTGAAGCAGCATACATTTAGAGGAAATCATTCTCATGCTGTATTTACATAAGAAATGCTTCGGAATCAAGATGGCGATTGCAAAGATTTATGCATGAATCCAGGTAATAAAACCTTCCATGAAATACCTGTATGTACAACCCAAGCCGGAATCCGTCTTCACGAGGCTGTTTTAACTCGTCTCTTTTGGAACGATTTCATTCTTGCTTCATGACAGTTTCTCAGCGTTACGCGTCATTAGCGAATGAAACCCAGAAGAAATTTTGTCGAAATTCCCAGCTTTTGCCATTAATTCGGGGTACTTCACAAACTGGAGCGCGTTTAATGACGGCGTTCCGTGAAGAAAATTCTTTACTCGCCCAGCAGTGTTGGGAAATCGCTATGATTCTTGGAATTTAGGACAGGGTTTTTCCCTCGTCGTCTTCACTTGGAATGACTCATAGACATCATCGATGCAAAACGGCTTTTGCGAGAAACATTTTAGAAATTAGAGGCGAAGAGAAAATTACAATGCCATGCCGGAAACACTAGATGCCTTCTTTATCTAAGCTATAATCGAGGTTTTATGCGGTTGACGGAAGACGAATTGCGAGAAAAACGATTGTCTAGTTCTGTGTTTTCGTTTTTTTCCTGTTTAACTTCCGCACGCAGATTATTTTTTTTCCGTTGCGAATGAGAACCTGGCTCAAGCCCAGGTCATGACGGAAGTCCCACGACACGAGGGAATTCTTTTCATATTCGACAAAGGACGCCTAGACGTCAGAAAGCATTCATCACCATTATCTTCGTTGATTTGGGGAAGAATGGGCTCGCAGAAAGCCATCTATTGAAAATGACAAATGCACGTCTCAGCCATTCAGGCTTTCGTCTTAGATGAGTGATGCGTACGTGCTTGGATTAGCCAATCTTTTTTTTTATTGACAGCGACACGTGTCATACGTGTAAGGTTTTAGCACTGATTCGTATTAAGATCGTTATTTATATAATGCTCCATTTTTACTACGAAAGCACAACGAATTCATCAAACTTTTTCTTGAACTGTAAACAAAACAAACAAAATTATATTGACGACAGCAGTCATGCAGACGAACGTTTCGGATGGCGTCTACGGAAACAGCTACAGATCCAAGATTGCATTTTTTCTTAACATAGCTGTAAGAATTTCCCGGACTATCTTGAATCTCCTTGCAGGTAAATTGTTCGATTCACAATACTAGTCTGCGTATCTCAATGGTCCAAGATTTAATTACAGTACATCCATGTTTTCTAATAAAAGCGCCAACATTTCGAGTCAATCACAGGAAGTAACGCAATCATTGTATTTTAATACAGAATACGCATATTCATATATTGGCTAGAATTTCAGATAATATTGTCTTTAATCAGAACATGACAGAAGCACCAAAAAGTTGAAAAAAAACCAATATTACGGAAAAATCATAATGAAATTCATGTTGAAAGTTAGAATGAAGGATGAGTTAATCTGAAAAAAAATTCTTTCGAAATGTTTTGTGAATGTCGGTAATACAGTATGTGAATGTGTTATTGCGTAGGTGATCGCTGTGACATTTCTTTGTTCTTGGGAGTTTTACATAGTCCCTTATTCGGGAAGAGGTACTCGACAACCCCAATTACAGTATTGAAATTCTGATATACTCTCTCTGTGCAGTGACGCTTCACGGAACGAACTTTTCCATCAAGAAATCCTGCTTCGAATAATGAACCCTCGTTTCCGGGATACAGGTTTCCTTTTTTAAAGCTTATACAGTACCAGTATAAATGTTACCTGCATGTTTATTCCTGTAGCACCTTACCTTAGGAGCAGCAGATACCGTAAATTTATAATGTACTGTATATGTTCTTTTTCCGCGCTACTGTGTTGTGCTGTTAACTTGGCATTTTTAAGAAGGGATAATTGAGGGAATGTAGCTATAGCTGGATTCAGTACTGGGCTTGAAAGAAAATTCGCTCCATGCCTTCCTTTTCAATATCAGCAGCTCATGAAGGTTTCAATTATGAGAACATAGATAAATAATTGGTTCACGCATAGTTACGGGAAAAATTTTCCCGTCAGCGAACGCTTCGTGCAACGAACCACTCGTTATTATTGGAACAAAATCGGTTCTTCCCATGAGGCAACAATAATATATTCCTCTTCGACACTTCACTGGACGAAAGGAGTTAGCTCATCATGCGCCATCACGACAGTGATTTTAAAGAACCCCATTCAACGAATGAAGAGATGTTATCTACTTCAGCAAAAGCAAGTCACCGACATCAGTACGAGCAACTCTGCTCCAGGTACCGTGGGTGAGCTCTGTATTCACGAATTGTTCCCATGGACGAGCGTGACTTGACACTCAACCAGCTCTGAGACTCACGTGCCCATGCGGAATGATGAGATTAGCCACTGCGCAATGGCACGGACTGAGTTGGCCGAAGGAAGAACTGTTTTCGGGATTACGTGACGAAAATTGTGGAGTGATCCTCAGTTACATCGGGGGCAAAGTGAAAAACGAGAGAGAGAAATAGAGATGGGGCCAGTCTGCTGGGAAAGGTCACCGTGATTGCTTTTTTAGTGGTTCAGAGGAACGTAATGGAAATACTTGGTCGGCATTAAAAATCCTGACCGGGACAAGAGCCGCGGTCTCAAGGTAGCCGCATGACGCGGAGTCAACTTACGACTCCAACAATTACCTCATGAAAAGTTTCTCTCGCGACCAGCGTTTGAACCGTGTCTTCCGCAAGGTTGCTGCGAACACAAGACTTCCTTCTCAGAGCCGGTCTTGACCTTGTTTGAGCACGTAACCTTTCAACCCGTTGCGCAAATTTCCTTCGCACTAAAGGTTGTGGTCGATCGTGTCCCGAGAGCACACATGGGCTAACTTTTGACTTCGCTTCCGTGGGAACAGGAACGAGGGACACGAACTACCAACAGTACGTGCTCGAAATATTCAAAACGTTTACTCCACGAAGAAGTTGTCCTGAGAGGAACACGAATGGGTTTCCCACCCAAAAAGTAGCAGATGGAAATGTCATGATCTTATAAAGAAAAAGCTCAAATCCCACTTTCCCTTTTAAAAAAACGCTTTGTCATACAAATCGTATTAGAAACTCCAGCAGCTGATAGTTCATAGTGAGGTCAATTTAAAAAGAAAGCGTTCCAAAAACTGCTTCCAATCATATTACATATCTCTAAAATAAAATTCAACATATCAACCACAAGTTCTGAATATAGCCCTCAAGGAAGTATCCATTAACGCAATCTTACGCGTTCCGGCTCTCAACTTCAAAAAGTCGATGTGTCACAAATATTCAATCAAAAGCATTAGGTTTCAAACATCTTGTTCGCTAAGATATGCACGTCTAATGCGTGAAAATCAACTAAGCTCCAAACCTAAGTCTGCATGGCAATGCATTAATCTACCTGGATTCGAATTGATGATATTAAACGCAGCAATTCAATGTGATCATCAGTCGAAAACAATAACGTGTTTCATATACTTTTGAATCCAAAGCAGCATTGAGATGAACATTCAGAACGGGTCGCACCTTCGAATCTTCCTTGCTTCAACCACTGCTGCATACCACGAGCTTACTTTCAGAAAAAGAATCATCAAAAATCAAAGAATCTTGGATGAGAAAGACGCGTGACTTTAATTACAGTTTTTATGCGTCAGCCAAAGCGAAGTGAAAGCTTCCCGCAACGAGAAAACGCGGTCAGAGCGCAAACCGAGATTTCATAAATGAAATTTCGGAGGAAGACTTTCACTGCGATATGCCCGGCACCGTTCCGGGGACGATGCGTTTTTTTTTTCATTTCGAAAGCAATGATTTTCACGAGGGACGATTTCATTAACTTCCGATGAATAATCTGGAAATCTTGATGCTTTGCACTGCGCTCTGCTTTTTCCAAGATTCAATCTCAGAGAGGTGAAATATTCTTGCTGTCAAAATCTTCAGCTAAATCTTGGCATTCGTGCGATTGACTTCTGATTTCGAACTAACGATCTGACCGCACTAAAGCGGAAAATAAAAGCCTTAACAGTTTAAAATACAGTATAACCTGGACTACTCGGCATAAGATTAATAAACAAAATTTACAATCGACAAGAACGAATTTACGTGAGCGGCTTTATTTCGATCATTCGCGATGATTATTTACCTTCGCACAGGCAACTGCTGATCGCTATCCCGGAAGATGGAGTTTCTTCTTTAAAATGCGATTAAAAACTCTTTCTATGTAGACTACATTTCCTTCAGAGGCTCGATTGGAGGTGCTTTTGGGAAGATACTTTTGTGCGTTTTTATTTTTCGCATGCTGTACTCTAATTTGAAGTTCCAATTAAGTCTGAATGGATTAAATTTTCCTCAGGCAAGCAAGTTCTTTCTTGAAGGTCAAGACACGCCTCTAGTTTTTCATACGGTGTTTTGTGCTTACGATTTCCGATTTAGGAATGCTCGAGCCCATCCCGTCGTTTATAAGCACGTTTAACATACGAGAACGCCCCACATCCAAGAACACGGCTTCCTGACCAGAAAAAAGAACTGCATCTCAATGTCAAAACGTACGGAAGAAACGAGTCTCGGTTACAACACTTGCGGCGAAGTACGTGGGTACAAAGAAAAACGTGAGCTGAATTTTGAACTTGCAGTTTCTCTCCCACAATCTCACGGGAGCACGTGAAGGAAACGAGGTCAGCGTAGTGGATTTCCCCATTGTGCAAGGAAAAAAACTGCAATCTTTGATGGATTAGCTTCTAGAAGACCTTCGAGAAAAATTTCTTCTTGAGATTATGCCTAACAGTCGGCCATGAATTGATCAGCTGCTTAATTTGAAATTCAAAGAAACTCTTCCTGACCACTAACATGATTTTATCATCAACTGATTCTCTAAGTTGAAACAAAAAAGCATAGCATATCTGATTCCTAGAAAATTGAAGTACTGTACATTATTTCCGGCATTCACATGGAAGCAAAATAAGTACGCATGGCAGAATTTGCTTGAAAATAATCTATTTTCAAATGCTTTCCTGACTTGTTGACAGTCAGCAGACTTCAATTGTGACTGGAAGAGCCTTTCTAGAATGAAACTTTCCATTTAAATTGTAATTGGTTCGCCAAAGCCTCTGCATCAGGTCTTAAAACTTATTATTGATGCCTGCCATTCTCATTTTCACTTCGCAGCAGTCCATGTCTATTTTAAAAAACGCTGTTACAGTATTTCAGTTCTTCACCATGGAAATCCTTTTCGAGTACATCTTATCTCGAGCATCGTATTAGTTAATTTCGTTCTGTGGTTGATACCGGAATGATGGTTGTGGAGAGCCGGTTAAGAAACGCTGATCTGCGCCATGATGGTAACGAATGCATGGACAGCAAATGAAACTATCTCAACTCAGACGAAGGAGTTACGGGAGGAAATGTATCAAACTTTTAATGCAGGGTTTTCTCGATTTTTTTTCTTGTTCAAGCACCCGATAGAGAGAGATGAAGCAACATGAATGGAACAAGAACATTAGCGCGACACATGACGCAACGCATCGGGATCGTGCAAGTGCCCAATCGCCCGGAGGATCACGTCGCGTTTTGTTTTCAATTCGCTCCTCATCTCGCAACACGCACACGAAAATGAAAACGAAGCTGACAAAGAAGAAAGCCAAACTTGACAACGCGTGATTGCATCACGGGTGAGTCATGGCAAAGGTCCGTGAGACTCATACTGACCGTCGCGGCTAAATCGCGGCAGACAGTAGTCGAGGTCTCGGTCGTTTTATACGTTATACCTCTCCAGATTTGGAATTCAGAAGCGAGTCCGAAAATCCAGTTCGAAGTTATTATTCCCTTGACCTACGAACTTTATTCCTCAATCCAGAACAGGCAGTCTGGCATCCCAGAAACTTGCATGTCACAACCACGAGTGTACCCAATTTCGGAATCGGATCATTCGAACATACTAATGCGAAGTTGCTCAACCCTCCTGAGCATAGAAAAGTCCTTACCACAATTAATTTCTTCCAGAGTTACCCAATACCCGTACAAATATTTTCCGACTCCAGAGTCGTTTAACTGCCGCATTTAGACCAGTTTTGGTAGTACTGTACTTGCATGAAAGTCCTTCCCCGGCATTTGCTGGTCCTAATTTTTTAAATGCTAAATCTGACGTAACTTTCATTTTCATCTTTTCGGAGCCCCCTTGGAGCCCGTGGTGTGTGTTTACAACCTCGTCGTAGTTGAATTGTTCGTACAGAAGAGCTGGAATTTAGAAAAATCAGGAAATCTTTAATACTCTAAGCTCATCTCGTGAAGGTAACAGGGCGGAAAAACTCTTGGTGATACCTGCCAAGAAACCTCCTAGAATCTAGACAGCTCTGCCAACAGATGCACATTCGCAGCGTCTTCCTGCTCATATTGATCTCTCTTATTCATTCAGATGCATGTACAGTACTATGCAAATGACGATAATTTCGAAAGAATGAATTTTCGAAGCATTCTTCCGCATAGACCGTCGGGCCAAGAACCGAATGAGTATAAAGATATCTTACGAGGCTTCCATCGTGTGTATCAGCGCTCTGACTGATGAAAAGTCGCGCCGGTAAAAAAAATCAAAATAACTCACGTTTTGCAGAGCTTTGTCCTTTTCTTCGAGTTTATTGTTGGCCTGCAGCAAAGACTCCTGAGCAGTGTCGAAGTCGTTCTCAAGCTGCTGCATTTTCTTCTGCAGAGCGCGGACCTCTTCCTCCGCCTGGACGAACAAACCATGGACATTATTCTCTACTCATGCCACCCCTTGAGTCCGTCACTCACGCATGATCAACCACCGTCATCCTGTCTATCAATGCATTAACGCGAAGGAAAAATTCGATGGAAGTACCCGGCGAAGAACGAGGCTCGAAGGACGGGATCGATGACGAGACTTGCGCAACCGAAGCTGGATTCATTCTACTGTTCTTTCAAAGAAAAAAGTCTATACCTCGGGGCTCGTCTCATTTTTCCAACTCAAGGATACTCATAAAATGTCCTCTGCTATGTTGAAAAAAAAAACTTCCGAGTTTGCGCAATTACTATGCATCATTTACGACCGGATCATATTAAAATCGCCATTCCCATCACGCCCACGTGCACTCCTCGCCTTCCTGAAGCAAAAGGTTGTTACATATTAAATTATGATTCAAAAATCGTACAGAGATTTGATCCAATTCCAATAAATTCTCAATAACCTGGGATACGCTGCTCTGTATCCATTTGAGGCAAGTCTCTGTCAATAAACCTACCGCTGCCAAGATTGCGTTCTAAATTAACAAAACATAAAACATGAAGACTTGACCGCCGAAGATTGAGAAGTATTCATGGATGAACAAACAAAGCACGGGAATGCAAAATAAGATTTAGATGAGAAAGGGAGAGATATCTGGGTGTCGGAAAGAGGAATCATCTAGTGCAAATAAAAATTTAAGGACGCAGTTCGTATTTTGAAATAAATGGCTGAGATAACGACGGCCGTTCATTCAAGGTAAGTTTCCGAGTTCCTTCCAGATACATAATTTTTAAGCACTTAGATAGGAATTTTCTCAAGCCAGTACTCCGCATTCCGAACCTAGCGCTAAGAAGATTTAACTTTTAAATTAACAAATAGAAGATGGAAACTTGATTCGTGGACTCCGAAGACATAAATGCATTTATGGTCGAAAAGAAAATCGGAGTCACCGAAGTATGTGGTCAACATGACGAAACGAGAAGGAACGAGAGAGACGGAGTACCAGGCAGACAGAGGGGTCGGAAACAGTTAATCTGCGGAAAATTCCGGCGAGCTTCCCGGAAGTTCCGTTTTCGCGAGGTAGAAGCGAGCAGAATCCGAGAAGGTTAATGGAATGCGGCGGAAGGAGAGAGAAATGGCGAGAAGGGCAAATGGCGTGAGGAGTGTCGCGAGCGACGGTGTGGCTACGATCTTGCAGCTAAAATTAAAACCCGAGTTTTTCTGCAAACCAGGCTTCCTGCTTCAAATGCAGGGCGGAAGGAAAATTACGCGCGGAAGGAAACCGACCTGGCGCACGAACAAATGCGAGTGGATGAGTAAACAACATTCTTCTTGGAGCCAGACGCTCTTTGGCACTGGACCATGCCTTCGGAAGCAGGAAGCTGGCAACAAAAATTACCCCGCATTCTTCCGCTTTATCTCGCTTCCTGAAAATTTACCCCAAGTCTCGCTGATGCGTTACTCAACGTGACCCCGTAGCAGTTATTTCCCAATCTGCGGTCAAGCGTGACCTAAGCCGAGTCACGATTTGAAAAAGCCTCCATTTGCATCTTGAAGCGGATAGAATCCCAATAAACGAGCCTGGCTGATTGCTTAGAGACCCACGCGACCTTGACCAGTAATTTCTCTGAGAGGGAATGCTGCTCGATGACTAAGGATTTTACATCAAGGACCTGACTTTTAAGACGGTGGTTGACCTGAAAAACATGACAGCGTTCGAGGATTCCTGACTCCACAGCGTCATCATGCCCACATCGCTCGGCTAAAGACCGCTTTAAATGAACCACGCATTCTCATCGTATTTAATCGAAAAGAATATAAAAGCATTTGTAATATATACTAATGATTCTAACATGATCTCAGTAGTTGCTTTTTGTGGTAGTTCAAAAATGTATGCAGCTCAAACAATTAATTCAGTCGTGTCATTATCTTGTTGAGTATCTCGGGAAATTAAAATCAACTTTTAAAAATCTGATACGAAAACGAAACATTCAATGTGCAGTTTAAAAAAATCATCTGGTAATTATCTGAGTGGAACATTCATTAAAGTCACTTTGCGGTGATAATATTGCTTGCAAGGTTGCTTTAATCAAGGTGAGCTTCACTGGTTGTCGTAATTCGTTGTGCTCAAGAAAATATAATGCAGTACTATCGATAAAAACGAAACGTTTAACTCATCGGGGCAACAAAGTTTCTGGCCCATTATGGAGCCGATATAAGAGATTCTTCATAAACGCTAAGGGAAATGATTTCGATTCCGGGGGTGCGTCTCATGATGGTCGTACTCAAGCATATACGGCTTTTTTTTACTTTATTGAAAATTTGAAACTCTGACAAGACGCGAACAGATCTTGCATTGAACCCTACATTTTTTAATCAAGCATCTTCATCATAATAAAAAAGATGAAACTTTAATGGATCTGAACTATCTTGCGGTGCAAGGACGAAGAAACGAATAAGTAATTACGTTCGGGATTCGAACACTCAACGATTTAATCTGCGCATCATTACATTACACAGATTGGTTGGATTGGTCGGCGTCGCTCCAATTCAGGCACGACTTAATCAGTGAAAACGTTTGTTAAGAACTATCTGATTAACCGCAGCCTTAGAAGAACGGTGATGAGTCATGATGGACGCAAAAAGTGCTGTAGTATACAGAGTAAAATAAGCCGTGAAGTTGTCAGGAATCTTAGAAAACGCAGTGTTGGGGAAACTTGCGCATTTCTTGACAGCTCACCTTCTCAGCACGGAGGTTGGAATCCTTTGATTGCTGCTCCAAGGTATCTGCCCGATCCATGGCATTGTCCTTCTCCAGCTTCATTGCCTGCATCTTCTTCTTAATGGCATCCATTTTCGTTTGATTTCGGGGTTAAACTTTAACCGACGAACTACAAGAAATAGGCTATGAGAGATTCACTGGAAAGCTAATTTCACGAGAGAGTTTCGGGATAAGCTGGTTCGAACTGCACTCGGCGCCGAAGAAAGAAAGCCCGAAAAAATAATGAACCAAAAGTTGAGATTAGATGGAAAGAAAAATCGTTACACACTGAATCGCGGAGTGTAAAGGACTGAAAACCAAAACTGGATCGCGAACGAGCAAAGCAACCAGCAGTGTCGCAGGCTCTCGAGCACAACCGCGACGCTCGTCAGCCGAACGACATCTGCGGCGGAAATCGCTGCACTACTTCCCAAGCCAGATTTCACGGCGAGTCGTCAAGGTTACCGTTACCGAGCCGACTGAAATGCTCGAGAAAATATTGAACAATCGAGCCTCTGCTCGCTCGTCAGAAGGAAGCAAAAATTGCTCGGACTAAAAAAAAAAGGAAGGAAAAAAAAAGACCGTAACGCACGGACCGCTACCGTCTGGGAAAAAATACCAGGCACCGACGGCTCTCAAGCCGAGTTTTCCGCCCTCCACTGACTGCCATTACGGCGTAACGCGCAACGGGTTTCCGGAGCGCCTTCTACACTCACCGCAGGCGCACGACTGCCGGCAAATTTAGGGCGCTCATATAAACTGAGTTTCTAACTGCCTTGGCTATCCCGGGCTGCGTTTGGCAAACGGATTCGCGAAGTTGTACGTACCTGCTTCGTGCACGGAACGCTAAGCCAAGGCTTGCCTGCATTTCTTGTCAACGTCCCAGCAAACCTGCTGAGCGGAAGAATGTTCTCGTCGTAGGGCGGAAATGAAATCTGTGACCTCAGGTACACGGCTGGCCAAACGAGAAAGACAGGACCGGGCAGACGTTTAAAATGTAACGTTGCTCGACCGCCAAGAAGGAAATTTACTGGGACTGGGTACTGGAACAGGAAAACGTGAAACGATTCTGTAACTTGAGATACTGCATCGTGTGAACCGCTCTTTAACGTATTGGAACTCATTCAATTTTAACTTCAATCCCGCACATTTTCATGGCCTGAGCACCACTAGAATTAACATATGTTACTTGTATCGAAAAACCTGACTATATCATCGCAATTTGATTACCGTCCATTAGTTCATCTTCCGCATTTAGCGATTTTTTATTACGGAAAACGTGCTAAAAGAGTTCCCGTCTTTTTGAATGCATGTTGTAGTGATTTTCTCCGTCAAAATTGTTTCCTTTGAAATGACGATAAGGAGAACTGACTGAAAAAGGAAATCCTCGTGAAAAATTGCTTTGGCGTATGGATGATACCCTTCAGAGAAAATTTGGCAAATACTGCTGATGGCAAGACAAGAACTGCTATTTTATAATTCAGCCGATTGACAGAATCAAGAGAAAGAGTTAAGAATCAAGAGTAAACTTATACGCTCCTGTTCCGATTATTTCTATGGACACGGGGATCTAATGTCAAAATTGAAGCATTTTAAGAAAGCTATGGTAATGCCCCAGCATATGACCGCCCCGACATGCGGACAATTCATATTTTAGACCAGTGCTGCCCCGTTTACATGAGGCCAATTGGGCCACATCGACGCACTTTTTGTGGCCATCAAGGGTCACATCGCAGAGGCGATAGAGAGTCCTCGCGGGCCACAGTACTACATAGGAGTTTTTAAATCTCTCATTACGACAGATTTTCATTCCATTAATTCGAAGACTCGTGGAAACTTAGTGTCTTTGTCTACGGCAAGAGTATTTCCAAGAGGCTCAAAATTTTCCCTTTCAATGAAAATTTTCAATTTTAATTCAGTTCTATGCCATGAATCCCAAAAATGTTAGATTTGCGGAAATATTTTTAAAATTGTCACTGAATTTATAGGATTTTTCCCCGATTTTTTTCAACACACCAGAAGAGATAACAATTTTCATCATTGGAATCGATGGGAAAATGTAACCTCACAAGCAGCGGTCCCAATATGGACAAAATACTGTACTGTACTTGAGTCTGCATCTTGCAGCCTACTGTTACACATAAATTACAATTTACTTCTACACGCAGTAGCACGTGTGGGCATGATACTGTATACTGTATTTCTGTTCCAGGAAAGACCTCCGTCAAAGATTGATCCAATTTCCCAACGACTACCCTGTTGCATCTTAAATTAATGTAGACCGAGATGCAGCACTTTTTTCAAGCTCTTGGTAAACTTCAGACTTAATTTAAGCGTAAACGAGAGCCACTGCTTATACAAAAGTTTTCCAGAATTTCGACCGACGCCTTGCTTTGCATTGTATATTCCGCCCGCGACGCGAAGCCCACGGATACTACGTTGATCTCACATTGCCAAGAGGTAAAAATAACTCACAATTGTTCTGTTTCTCTTGGAATAAAAAATATCTCTTCTCAAGTCCAGAGCTAATTCGGATAATTTAGGCTCACTCACGATGTCAGCATTAGAATTTAAACACGTTTTAACGGCCGTTCCTTATTGGGAAACGAAGCTTCCATTGACCGACCTTGAGCTTTATATCATACCTGCGCGTCAAGTGCGTTATATCCTTTGTTGTGCACAACAGCTTCAAAATTTACGATTCTCAGCAACGAACGCAGCGTTTTATGGAATCCTTCGATGAAAATAATGGTGCAAACCGACAATCGCAGAATTTATTAGAAATTCCAAGTTTATGAATTTCAAATCATGATGAAATCAACAAGTTCAAAAATCTTGGTTCTGAAAGATCAGGAAAAAAACGGAAATCACCACCTGAGCTCGCCAACACAACGCGGAAAACTTTATTTTCGTACCTTGCTGAACTTTGGACGTTTGCCAAAATAGCCAGGCTTGCATTAAAGCAATTTTTATCCCTTTTCTTTCCATACAGCGCGCAAATCGGCTTGTACTGATGCATAAATTTCATGTTTTTAAAGAAATCGATTTAGACTTCGTAAAAAACCGTTGGTATAGCTATGTATTCTAGGTCCTCACGGATTGATCATCAGAATGAAGAGACGGTTTAGATGAGAAGCCTTCAATTTGAAAGAGCAGTCTCGTTGATTCGCTTAGGATTAAAAAATATGACCAAACCTCGCGCAACAAGTTAACCCGACTTGAAAAAAATTCTTGTTCCTCTACTCGCTGCTTCCAAGTAATGGTCACCAAAAATAATATCGAGTATGTGTACCACCGTACTGGTATGGACCCATGTTCCACTTACGATAAAATCGTTCGGACGAATGGAGTGATTTGCATTTGCTCAACGGACTTCATGCGGAGGGAAGCCGAGCCCAGAATTGTATGAGGCACAGTTCTAGCGTTACCAAACTCACAGAATAAATTCGGATGCTTCGAGCAATTCTGAGCATATGATAAAATTTTCGACAAAGGAAGATCATGTGAAATGAAACTGAACATTTTGCCATTATCCGGAAAACCGCAAATGTTTAGCGGCCAGAAGACGCGAGCATAAGAACAAATTGGCCTCTCGTCCGCACTAGTGACTAGCACATGAGAAATGGGAGAGCAGTAAAGGTATCTTCAGCGCCGTGCACTGATTCCCAAAATAATCTCTGACAACAACCATGTCCTTAAATTTGATTCATCTTGCCCATGGAATCTAATTTGATTTACAGTATAAGATAAAATATTAAATTTACATCAGTAGTTCATTGTTCAAAAAATCAATTTGTTCCTGTGAACGATTAACCAATCCTTTCTCAAGTCAGTATTTAAGCGATTTGAAAATAAGAAAGTAATCGTACAGGAACCCTGATTTACAGATTTTCTTCTTCCAATTTTTAACGCATAGCATGAACTATTCCCTGCAACAGGTTCGAATATACCCTTACTGTTTCATCGGAAGAGTTCTGATAGTACTGTACTGTACTGTACTACTCGTTGCAATGATTGTTCCATTGGTATATATAAAAAGTTGATGAAGCTTATTGTAAATGCGTCAGGTTTTAAGCATCAACTGCTGTCCATAACAGAGTTCAAATCAGCTGAGAGAGCGATTCTTCGATAATTGCAGCATCTTAGATTGAATAATTCGTAAGTCATGCTGGTGAATAATGGCTATGTTGTTTACTAAGTCACGGCTAGCATACGCATAGATATGCAGCAAGAAGCTGAGAATGATCCAGTATTTGGCTAAGAGGTACACCCAAAAGATGAACACTGGAACATATTTAGAGGAGAAAAATGAATAAAATAATTTTAACTGCTCATTCGACGTTATTTCCGCGAGAAACGCGCACAGGTTTGACATCCGCTTCTAAATCGTAACTGCTGTATACAGTACATCAACACAGTATTTCCTAAGAAGGGTTTCACTGCTGGTGATTCGCGAGCATCTGTCAAATACTGTAGTACGCGAGATTTACGAAATTGCACAAAAATATAATAAGTTGGAACGGAATTCAAATGTAAAATGCGTAAAAATTATAAGTTGAAGATTATCTGCGCGTGCCTGATGGACGTAATACACCAATATGAACTCAATTCGTCCTGTATAAAGATAAAACCACTGTTTGTACGCGAGCACTGCGATGTCTTTAAATTCGTGATTTCTCGAAAACGATTGAAATGACTTGGTTACACTGGGGCAACGAAACGGTCTGGGCTGGATTCGAACACGGAATGAAAAATCCGGCGGCTCGAACGTACGGAGGCCGCTGCATGGCGCGCAACTTTCTCGAAGCTTGACCACGTGCGAGAGCGAACGAGCTGTGCGCATAGGAATAGCTGTGGGTATGATCATGCAACAATAGCCGCTCGAAACAATGCGTTCCGCTCTTGCCATTCTTTGTTAACAAATCATCGACAAAAAGCAAAATGCGGATTATATTCCCCTGGCACTATCGGAATTTTTACATGTGCTATTGTATCAGCATCTGCTCCGCTTCCTGCAGGGAAACGAATGGTACTTGTTTTCTGAAACATGATTCGAAAAACTTCTTTAATCGGAGGTATGGCGAAAGCTCCGTGGACGATTTGAATTTAGATTGGACTCTGTTGCAATCGACTGTCGAACTAATCTGCAAAGCTCACCAGAGAGGTTCAATCCTATTCGTTAAAAAAACGAATTTCATGAAAACTAAATTTGCTTATTCTTGTTAAAACTTTCGAGAGTAACGTTTGGATTCCCATGCTCAACGAATCGGCGGATGTGCACTTCAGCTGATCGTCTGATAGAACAGCGTAAACAAATGACGTCACCTGAACATTCATGATCAGCTCTCGAAGTTTGCAATGACGATAACATATGTAGATCGCAGAATTATAATCGCCGACAACCTTGGTTTGTCCATGACTTCTAAAGGCATGCATATTCCGCCGAGTTTTCAAAGAATGATGAAGGTGAACGCACGAGGACCAGTTTCTCGCAGTTGCGAGATCCAGCATTTGTTGTAGAACTCTCGTCATCTTGATTTCAACACATGGATTTGTCTTAATAATGAAGCAAAATAATGTACTGGATGACGAATTATTGAACACTGTAGACTGTTTAGATTGCTGTATCTAAAAATATATGTATCAGTTTGAAAATAAGACGACTCAGGGTGTTTGCCTCTATAATAATCAACATTCATTTCGATCCGAAGTTGAAGTACTGTAGTTTATAGGAAAATGAATGGGACTCAAAATGAAATTACTGTATATATACGATGCATGCCGCTTTGTGTCCTCTAAATAAATCAATAGTGTATTTTACTTCCGTGTATAAATATTGTATTATATTGAATGATTCGTTTACCTATATGCTCGTTTACAATATCAGGAAATTACAGTTTGGTCCAGATTACCTGATCAGGTAATCTGAACCAAACTGTAATTTCCTGATATTGTAGTTTCCTTCTGTTTTTATTTTTATTTTAGTAACGGTTCAAAAGATGAACAGATTCGAGAGTATCGAAAAGGATGCAACATATCCCCGGAGATACATATATCGTTCTTCATGACTCAGAAATGTTTGACCCTTCTGTAAGACAGGCTTTGAATGCCTTCATAACCCAAGTTCCAGCACCAGAGCGTTGCGTTGAGTTTTACGATGAACTGCGATATGATTTTTATGAACCGAAATACGATAAGTATGATCCGGGACGTGATGTGTAAACTAAACACTGAGTGGAGGACGCGGATAATCCGATCAGATTTCGGCAGCCAAGACAGCAAACTTGCACATTTATCTCAAGGTTTCGAGCTGCTGTGTAAGAAAAACGGAAATATGTGCATTCTATACATATTTTTGCTTCAGGAATTTCTGGGCTTTAAAAGTTTGGAGATGTTCTGTGAATGAAACCAGAAAAACATCCAGAAAAATAATCTGTCTCTCCGCATTCGATTCTGGCAAAATTTCATGATGAATCGCCATGCCAAATTTTTTTGTATTTAAAGGAGTTATATGAGCGCACATTTCTGTCAAAGGAAGATACGTGATTTGAAAAAAAGGGGAAAACGGACATTATTCTATGGCCACAGTAAAAGTTTGGCTCCTGGGAAAGAAAAAGAAAAATCTTTGCGTTTCGGACCTTTTTCCGAGGACACCGGAAATAAATCTTCGTCCGCAAACGTCTTAGTATAACGATCAGAGTTCACTCCTTTTCCCGAAGATGTCCTTAGAATTCTTGTGTAAAACTCAATTTGATTGCTCGAACGAACACTCGAAAATGAAAATGATGAGTTCTTGCCGATGGCTTTCGTTTGATGTGCGTAATTTCTCGCATCATGCGTTCGGTCTCAAAGAAGAATATTCGGAATTCATTGTGTATGTACAATCGACAACTTATTTTCCGTTTTCAAAATGTCGGAAGACGTGGCAAAATCTTTTCAAGATGTTCAAATGCTGGAAGATTCGATCCAGGATAACTTCGGGGATTGCTGTTCACTGCATTCCGGCGTTGATAGAGCGTAGAAAATAATGCAAATTGTTTTCTTCTTGATATTTTCTATTTTTATTCAGATTCGGACAGCAGTTGCGTTTTTTCGGGTATAAAGAGCCGATAGTCAGGCAAAAAAATTGATCTAGTGACGAAGCGACAAAGCCTGAAAAATAATGCATTCGTTTCCATATACTGTGATCTTCTCTTTGATGAATCGAAACCTTTGCTAGTGCTGACTCCCAAACATGGATTTGTGACATTCTAGCTTGCTAGACTGCACTTCAGCTCTTGATTTACAGAAGACCATGTGACGAGCAATGGAGGAAGTGCCGAAGAGTCGGTGGCATATTTCACAGGCAATGAAAGGCGGATTCTGCTTTTTCGGCTGTTGAAAATTTGTATTAAATCTTCTTGCAGAAAGCTTCATTAAGAAGGGAGCAAGATTGCAAACATTTGAATCTTCTTCGAAGTTCACTCGGTTATAATGTTGGTATCGTAAAATTTAAAAATGAAAAAGTAGGGTCTTATCTCGATTAACATACTCAACAATTATAACTTCTATATCCGAAATGTCTGCTAACCGGGTAACATAGAATTGAATTGATCATCTGTTTTCTACAATACAGCAGAAACGCTTTTGTGTGGTCTTGATTGGGATGAAAATCATTGGTCTGATTTCTGAAGGATATTGCTAATCTATCTCAACACGTGGTCTAATCCAGTGTTCCCCAACCTTTTTATGACAGATACTTAAAAAGTTTATACTTTTTGCAAAAATTAGGTTGAGAAGCAATGAAGTAGCTGTAGCGGAATGTCTTAAAAAATTAGAAAGGTGGGCTTGAAGGAAGGTTTCTAAGACTGCAAATACTTCAAATGGTTTATTTCAGCAGCAGTTGAAAATGTGTCTGAAGTGTTATGAGGAGAAAAGCCAACTTTTGTTTTGAATCAAATAATTTCAAATGCCATTATCATTCTGGCATTCCAGATAAAGATAATGGACTTCATTGCTACTTTTGATAAATGTATGATTCTGAAGAAAATTTCCCGCAGACTGGCAAAAAGCCTCTGCGGAGTGGCCCAGTTCCGCGGACCGCGGGTACGTTGGGAACACTGGTCTAATCTATCTCAAGTGAAAATTGGTGGTAGTCCGAGTTTTTTGTGCTAAAAATCTCCTATGCAAATCTGTTATTCACGGAAATCCTTCGAAACAACGTAGCTCTTTAGCTCTGTCTATCATATCGTCTACTTTCATTTGTATGGAGAAAATCTTCACCTGATGGGGTTGTTCTCTGCGACGGGGACAACTTTTAACGTGGTCCATTACGTTTTCCAATTCAAAAAGCTTTCCACAGTCCAAGCATGGAGATTTCGCTCGATGCTACAGAGGGAAAGCACAGACTTAGCGAGACTCAACTCAAACGACTTTCTCTAATAGCCTACAGCAAGGATGCTCAGAGCCATTTCGTTCCACGATGCCCTGTTCTTCGTAGGGTCACGTACTTGCGGAGGTTCTGGAGTAGGGACTCGCATGCGTTTCGGCAACCCGTTTCGACATCGTCTCCAGCGCTGGGCGAAGAAAAATTTATTCCACGAGAAGCCTGTGTTTGTTCCATTATGATTTTTGTAAATGAAGTTTTTATTTCAGATTTCTTCTCTTATTTGTCTTTATTTAGTACTGTATAACGTTCTGCATTCATTCGAGGGACTAAGTCGGGAGTTGAAACCCAGATGGAAGTCGGAGGACGTCGAGTTTCTCGAAGCTATTGTAGATATTCAACATGAAATAATATGCAATAGAATCGAATCGTATTTCACATCGGATGCTGAAATGTGTACAAGCATAGTTTTCTGAAGATATTGCTGTCATTCAATTTAAATTTTGATTAACATTAGTACAAAAAATATATATATAAAAAAACAGTGTCATTAACATACTATTCTGTTTATCTTACATCTCTCGTCTTAGTGTGCATATCTACTCACTTTGATACATGCTTCGAAGTGTATTGGCAAGGATGATGTTCCATATCTTCCTCCACATAAGTGACAGATAAAAAATGGATCTGCATTTTGCGATGGTTCAGGCCTGAGGTGTGGATATTTGGATGCTGTAAATACACCACATTATTCCTGGGAGGATTAAAATGATAATCAAACTAAATTAGACTACAGTAAAATCTTGTTACAACAAACTTTTGGGGACCTCAGAAAAAGTTTGTTATAACGGATAATTTGTTGTAACGAGATTATTGAAAAAAATGACTGGAAAAATTTTTCCAGCTCAGATCTGCATATATTTGGAATCAGGATTGTCTTTCAGTTCAAGAACTTAAATTATTGTTTGAAAAAATCACTGATTTTCTTCTGAATAGAATTCTTATTCACTGCTGCTGGCAATGCATCCTCAACTTTTTTCAGTAGATCATATTTTTCATCTCTTGAAATGTCAGAGCATGAGAAAAAATTTAATTGACCAGACACAAGCAATCATTTCAATTGCTTGCTTGATGTCAATGTCAGTATCCATTTTTATCATATGCAATGTTTGCAAGTATTTTCTATAAAA